>CM051842.1:69291644-69857810 GCA_028451465.1 Erethizon dorsatum
TTGGGTAGGTAACTTGAAGGAGAAGCCCATCAGATGAAATCTAGTAACTTGGGGATTTTGAATAAGAAACAGGGCCACTTCTCATCCCAGTCTTGCTTACAGTCCAGGTCCTGCCAACATGCCATCTTGGCAAAGTTCAAATCCCCTTGAGAGAAGAAGCTGAGCACAGTTGCTGCCAGGCTGCTGATCACTGCCCAGCCTAGGAGCTGCCACCCTGTGTCCACCTTGCCTAACTCTCCTCCCACAGGGGTGGTACACAGTGACAATTTATTCTCACTAAGGAAAGCGGAAGCCAGAGTATTACTCAGAGGGCAGTGACTGAGTTAGGACCAGTGAGTCCTAGGGACACAGAGCACTGAAGTGCACTGGCCTGGGCAGGGACCCGGAAGCAGACACTGAGGGATCTGTGAGACAGTGAGAATCACAGGGGCTTGCTGCAAGTAACTGCGACCAGAGGGAACAAGAGGTGGAGAGGGACATGGGAGTGTTGTCAGAGCAGTTTCTCACCCACCACCCTCCCAAACAACAGTGAGTTCTGGGCCTGTGTGCGCTCCCTCCTGCAGATCCCCAACCGCTACTGAATTCCAGGTGAAGGGGTCTTTTCTGTCTATTTCATCACTGAATTCACAGGGTGGAAACAGACCCCTTGTGAAGCGGAACATCTGGAACACGGGATCACTACGGGTAGAAAAAAAAATTAAGATCACAGCCATGGAGGCTATTTCCTGCTGACCCATAGAAACCCCTAAATACCCCAGGTATAACTGAAATGAGACAGGTGTGGTGGCCCACATCTATGATCTCAGCATTCGGGAGGATGATGTAGGAGATCACCATGAGTTCAAGGCCAGCCTGGGCTACATAAGAGAGTTCAAGGGCAGCCTGCACTACATAGTGAGACTCTGTCTCAAAAAAATAAAAAAAATAAAAAGAAAGAAAAGAAAAGAAGAGAAGAGAAAAGTAACAAAAGAAAAGAAAAGAAGAAAAGAAATTTGGTAAGCAGGAGTATTGCTCTGACCAAGGAATACAGGGGATGTAGGAAAGCTATCAGAACGGTGTGCAGGTGCAGGGATACTGTCTCCTGCCTGACCGCAGGGGAATGCTAAATTTGCTGTTCAGAAAAATCCTGAGTGGCTCTGAGACATAACTGCAAACGGGGAGCATGGGAAGCTGAGTCAGGTGAACTGAGTGGATCAAATACCAGAGCCTACGGCGGAATCACAGCTGGGGAGACTGAAGTTGCTACGGTTGCTATTTGTCAGTGGGAAGAACACTGGCAACTCACCTCAGCATTCTGAGAATACCTGAGGCTCCCGAAAACAGAGCCCTTCTATGTTTGTCTTGTGAGGGATTTTTTGTGTGTATATGTATGTATGTGTGTGTGTGTGTGTGTGTGTTCAGCTGTTTGATTTTTTTGGCTACAGGCCTTTGTATCTATGTGTTTATGGCTATGGCAATGTGTATACATTTTCTACGGTTGCTTATAAAACACTCCACGTACTTAATTCCCATAGGCCCACTTCAAAGGTTGTTTCCGGATGTTATCTAACCTGCTTGATCATTAGTTCAATGGTTGGATACAACCTCCCATTTCATCTCTCACCTCCTATCTACAAATCCATCCTTCCCTTATCTGTGTTATTTTCCCCTCACACCTTCTCCCATCTCGCAGTTCTTCCATCATATTTTTTATTACTTGTCTTTTATAATATCCCTTTCTATCTATTCCTTTCTTTTATACATAAACTCTTAAGATTAATCTAAATGCTACAGAATGTTAACATTTCACATTAGGTTTCCCCTTCCCCAGGGGTTGTGTCACAGGGTTTCTAAAATTACTGTTTCCGGTAGCATATTGATTGGACTAAATCTCCCTGTATCTCTTTCACTATCACTTTAAAGTCTCTCCCCCCAGTCTTTCCTCACTTACCCTCTCCAACACTGATAAGTCTCCCCACCCTCCCCTACTTTTCTTGTAAATGAAAGCTATTATAAAAATCTAACTTTTCCTACTTTTTTATTTTAGCATGTATATGTTTGTGAGCTAGTGTATATGGATGCTAATGATCACTTTTGTTTCTCTACTGTCTTACGTCTACCACCAGGTTTTCCATCATCAAAAGTCATTGCTTCAGTCTTCTAACATAGAGTTTCTGCTAGTTTATTAACTGGATACAATCGCCATGAAGACTTTCCTACGTTCTACTCATAAATCAGTTTCCTTTCCCTCTACCCCAACACATATCCTTCCAAACTCCCTCCTTCCCTGGATCTTTCCAGGTATAAAAATAATACCATCGAAACTACTTTCTCTTCTTTCATTTGCTTTTGTTACGTTTCAGTCTCCCTCTGTTTTTCTCAATTTTTCTTCTTTATTTTTTAAAATCCTTTGCTCTGTTATCTTCTCTTGTCTCCCAGAACTTTCTCCACCATTATTAATCCTTTGTATTCCTGGCTTATTGAAAGAGGCTACAACTTGCTAAACAAGTTTACCACTCCACTACCTGTAAATTATGTATGGATATATGCTTGATTCTTTGGATGTTAGTATTACCAGCAGCTGTTCTCTCTTTGCCATTCTGTGCTAGGAACCAATGTTTTTTCTTTGAATAAGTGGAGTAGGTGTCTGTGCACTAAATCACATCCAAAGCGAAAGCCACATCCCAGGGACAAATTCACTTACTGAAGTGCTCTCTGCTAGAGTGGCAGAGCTTTCGAGCCCTACTGATCGACAACATTTAACAAAGAAGTACAAGAATCATGAGAAAACAAAGCAAAACAATGCCTCAAAAAGTGATTATTGCCCAAGACATGATCTCACGAGCACCACACTGGAGGGAAGTCTCAGGCAAAGAATTGAAAAGCCAAATGTTTGAAGAGATCAGAGAAGAACATGGGAAGAAATTACCAAGATGTTCCATGAGCTCAAAGAGGACATAAACAGATAAAGGATTTAATTAATCAGATTTTCAATGAGATTAAAGAAGACACAAAACACTGATTGAATTAAAGACCATGATGAGGAATAGGAATGACCACCTTAGTAAGGAACTACCGATTCAGCCAGGCAGATGGCACACGCCTATAATCCCAGCACTTGGGAGTTGGAGGCAGGAGGATTGCCGTGACTTCAAGGCCAGCCTGGGCTACATAAGTGAGCTCAAGGCCAGAACAAACAAGCAGACACAAAAATAACTACAGAGTCTAGCCAAGTGAGCTGTCTCACGCCTCTAATCCAGCATTCTGGGAGGCTGAGGCAGGAGGATGGCAAGTACAAACCCAGCCTGGCCAACTCAGTGACTGAGCAAGACCCAGTATCAAAACATAAAACAGCAACCAGAAAACCACTATATAAAGTGCTGGGGTCAGAGCTCAGTGTGAAGGCCCTGAGTTCCACATATAGCCTGCCCTCCTCCCAAAAAAAAGAAAGAAAGAAAGAGGAAGAAAGAAAATTCGTGATTATGAAAAGGAATCAAGCAGAAATCCTGGAAATACAAAACATAATGGAAAGCCATGCCTGTAGAGAGAACCAGTAGGGGAGAGAGCATCAGGACCTGAGGACAGGAATGGGGTCACTGGTACTTTGGTCCTTGCCATTAATTGCTTTTGGAAAGCACAAGTATCAAAAACAAACTGTTTTGGCTGAAATGGGGAAGCAAGTTACAAGACAGTGAACAGCAAAAAGTCCTAGCTTGTGTGTCAAGTACTGAACAAATGATGCATAAGAGAACAAACTTTTGGCATCAAGATAGGTCAGATACCAAAATCGGTAAGTTTCAAAGCACTTGCATACCAAAGATGACTATAGTAGATCGTTTATTCAGTGATATTCAAAAACAAGAATCCATGAAAGGTGGATACAAGAGCTCCATGATGCTAAAAGACCAAATGGATGAATTACCCGTGTCAAGGAAGGGGTGGAAAAGGAAACTAAAGTTATAAAGATCTATTAGCAAAAATCACCGCAGAAAATATTCCAAATCTAGAGAATGAAGTGAACACTCAAGTAAATGAGGCACTTTGAACCCCAAATAGCTATGGTCAGAAGAGAACTCCATAAAACATCATAGTCGAAATTCTAGGATTCGTCATAAAGACAGAATGAGAGCCATTGGAGGTGGACGTCCCGGCGGGCGCCGGAAGTGCCTCCTCCGAGAGTGGCGGCAGCGGCAGCGCGACCGCGGTGGCCGGTGGACTGCTGTGTGCTGGCCGTCTGGGTCCCCCGGAGTCGGGGCTGACAGAAGACATGCCATGTGGTCGAAGGGGCGATATGACTGTGCAAGACTTCCCAAAGAAGAAGTACAGCCTTGGCGTCATCCCAGTGATGGCTACCATAGAGTACTTAATATTGTGCCGAAGAAACCACCACGGCTAGAAATGAAACCACCACTGCTAGGAAGGAAACCACCACTGTTAGGAAGGAAACCACCACTGCTAGAAATGAAACCACCACTGCTAGACAGACCCGGTGAAGGAAGCTACGGTAGATATTACAGTCATGTTGGTTCCCGGGAATATGACGAGGGCCGCAGTTTTTCTGATGATCGAAGAAGTGGTCCGCCTCAGAGAGGGGATGAATCTGGCTATCGATGGTCATGATACGATCATTTTCCAAGCTGCCAGAGTGATTACAGGGGCATGAGAGGTGGTGTTAGAAGGAAAACTTTCCACTCTTCCCATTACACGAGAGAATGGTCTCCTCATACAAGGGATCCTCCTTTTCTCCGACAATCAGCCGAGGGCCGAAAGGAATCCCTAAGCAACAGATGCGTCTCCAGTGTCAGTAGCAGAAGCTACTCTCCAGTGGGAAGCAAAACGTACTCTTCCCACCAGTCTCTGCATAGCAGTAAAGAGAGACGGGTCCAGTCTTCGAAAACATCAAGATACGCTTCACGCTCAAGTTCTCCAGCAGGTCCTTCATCAAAGGTGTTAGATAAAGCCAGCAGGCTAACTGAAAAGGAACTTGAGGAGGCTGTAAGCAAGTGGGCTGAAGAAAAGCTGGAGACATCAGAGGAGAGCATGTCCGGGATTTCTGAGTTCGAGGTGAGACCTACAACACCGTTATTCATTGAGCAGCCAGAGGAGCCAGAGACCGATGCAGCAGACAGAGCAGAATTATTTGAAGAAGGTCAGCCCAGCAGTCGCTCAAAAGCAATAGCATCGAAAATCAAAGAGATTGAACAGGTTTACCGGCAACGCAGCGAAACTTTTGGAATGGTGGTAAAAATGCTGATTGAGAAAGATCCTTCCCTGGAAAGGCCTATACAGTTTGCACTGAGGCAGAATTTACGTGAAATAGGCGATCGGTGTGTTGAAGAACTCGAGCATTTCATTGCAGAGTATGATACTTCCGGAGGACAGAGTGGTCATGCAAAAAAATGTTTCTAGATTTTTTTCCTGGACTGTGTAAATCCTTAATATATGGCATTTTTGTGGTAATGAGAAATACTTCATGAGTTTTCAATATCAAATAAACACCTAACACGGTCTGTTTTAAATATTTTACTTAGAAGTTTTGTTTACATATAGGAACTACTAATCCGTATTCATCTTCCACCCCCAAAATGATGGTCAGTTAATTGTTTAAGCTTTGAAGAAGCAATCCTGGTGGGCAGTTTTCTGTGCTTACTCGCCTTGCATAATCTCCCAAGTGTGTCATTTGTTTGGTCACGTGAGTGTAACTTACAGGTCAGAGATCATTCCACCTAAACATTAGTAGTCCTTTTACATTTCATGCTGAGAGATACCGTGTGGAAATACTGGAATTCTGAGTTGTGATTTTTATTAACTTTTTTCTTGCTTGGCTTAGGCTTGCTAAGTTTTCATATGCTAAAGTACACTATCGTAATAAAGTGAGTACTTTGGTATCTTAGAGGATATTTGCTTTGAGAATAATTCTCATTCAGTGATAACACAGCACTGAAAATCTCTAAAAGACATTAGAATAAAATATTTTTTCTTAATAAATGAACTCACATATCCCTTCTATTAAAATACTCTTAAAGCTATTAACTACCCTCATGTGGTAGTTTCATGTACAAGACTAAGAGCAGGAGTAATCTGAGATGGAAGGTGAGGAGTATTTGAAAACCATTTTGATCAATTGAGGAAAAGCTTTAAATATATAAGAGTGCAGGGGTTTTATTTTTATAAGCCCATAGTCTCCACCTAACAAGTGATTAATACATTGCTTAGAATGAACTCATTTATACATTTTGCAGGGGAGGGTACTTTGTGATCTTGTGAGTTCTTTGTTCTAGTGACTTTGAGAGGTACTTAGTCTTTTCTAAGTGTTCTTGGAAAAGAACACTGCAAATAGGCAGTGAGCCCAGCACAGTACCCCTTACCAAGCAGTCTGGGTAAGTAGTCCTTCATGAGTGAGCCGTCAAATCACGGGTTAGTTAAGAATCTTAACTGGGACCATTGGGCTAGTTCACTCATTTCCTAGTCACTTCCACCACCCTGATAGCACTGAACCAAAATATATGATTTTGTGGCATTAGTTAACAAATCATATTTTATCATTATTACTCAAGTTGTTATCTTCTTGTCTTCCTATTTCCACTCTTTTGACATTACTTTTAGTAACCTTTTGATATTATCTAAAGAGCTACTGCAGAGCACAATAAGATTATATTAGAAGTGGAAATAGCAGTATAGTTTTAATGGATCCTATGCCTAAAATATGTATGATGCCATTTCACAAATTTAGAAACTAATTTAGGGCAATGTTTAATTTTTAAAAGTTTTCTAAGTGACACCATCTTGAACTTTTATTTTTGCCATTTCGATGTTGTACTTATCTTTTATAAAACATAAGCCAAATGAAATCTGATATATTATTTCTGATAGTCTTCCTTCTATAAGGAAGACTATAGAACTAGTCTTTGGAAAGACTGAGAAGGTGTCCCCAATTCTTTTTTCCTATAAATATTCTAGTCCCAAGATTCAGTTCCTTTAGTCAAGATGTCATCAGTTTAAAAATAAAACCTGAGAAACTACCAGAGGCAAAAGAAATGTTCACTTCGTTAAAATTTATTTAAAATTTTTGCTAAGATATATTTAGATGTAGGTCCAACTGGTAATTTCTTCTTCCATTCCCTCAAATTACATTCAACATGCAAAGTTGTTTATAGCTTGCCTTTGGCATTATTCTGCTAGGCTTGTCAGTGTTAATTTATTCTAAATGTATGTTGAAGCCCGATTTTAGGAAAATTCAGATGTATAAGAGGATGTATTTTGCGAAGTGTTCTTTATTGAAGACATTTGTTTGCAAATTGTCCAGTGTTTTTGCATATACGCAGTTGATGTGTTAAAATTTTCATTGTCCTTCCATAAAACAGTGATGATCCACAGGGGGAAGCAGACATCGTAAAGCCTTTTTTTAAAGAAGTAAAAAACAAAGCAACTAAGTTTAAAAAAAAAAAAAACAAAGAAAGCCATTAGAGAAAACATAAGTCATAAAGGCAAGCCTATCAGAATAATGACAGATTTCTCAACAAAAATCCTTAAAGCAAAGAGAGCTTAGAGTGAAGTTTTTCAACCACCACCCGCTAACAAACCCGGTCCCAGCCAAGATTTTTTTTTCCTGTGGGTACCGGGAGTCGAACTCAGGACCTCGCCCTTGCCAGGCAGGCGCTTATGCCGCTGAGCTATCTCACCGACCCCAGCCAAGATTATTATCACCTGCAAAATTAGCCTTCAAAGCTGATGGTAAAATAAAAACCCTCGCGAACAAACGAATCTAAAGAAATTCATAACCACCAAACCAGCATTACAGAAAATACTCGAGGGAACTCTAAATAGACACAGCAAAGCAAACATCACCAGAGGCCAAAGGACATAATACACCTAACTGGAAGAGTCTTTAAACAGAAGGAAAATAGGAAGGAAGCAGCCATGAAAAATTAACACAATAGCAGGAATGACACAAGCTGGCACACTGGAACAAAAACAAAGCCTAACTATGTGCTGCATGCAAGAGACACACCTCATCCATTAAAAAAACAAGCAAACAGATTGAAAAAGAAAAGCTATACAACACTCCAGGCCTTGTGATATGGCTCAGCGGCATAAGCGCCTGCCTGGCAAGGGCGAGGTCCTGAGTTTAACTCCCGATACCCACACACAAAAAAAAGACAATCCATATAATCAGAACAGAAAAAATGCAGGAGTATCGATCCTAATTTCACACAAAGTGGACTACAAGTCAAAATTGATCAGAAGAGACAAAGAAGGTCACACTACACATTGGTAAAGAGAATAATTCACCAGGAAGAGAGAATTTTGAATATCTGTGTACTGAATGTTGGTTCACCCAATCTCATAAAACAAAAACTACTCGGCATAAAAGGCCAAAAGAACAGATACACACCAATACATTCATAGTGAAAGACTTCAGTATCCCACTCGCACAAACAGGTCAAACAAACAAAAGCTCAAAACATTTTAAAGCTTACAAGTACAGATAGGCATCTGTGTAGACATAAACACATAGTCTCATACAAAAACAAATAACATGCGCATTTGCTAAACTATACAAGAGTCATGATATTCTGGGGAGAAAAATCTTAGAATGGTTAGTATTATCAAAAAAATATGCTAAAAAAGCAGCAAGAATTTTATATAACTAGTAATCCAGATCAGTAGATGCACATCTTGTGAAAGCAAACACATCTTTATTTTTCTAATTCTAAGACCAATCATTAATGTTAACTGACAAATTACTATTTGCAGAGTTGGAAGTTATAAGCTTTTTACTTATAACATCTCATTTAATGGCCACAATCCTCAATTAACGTATGGATATTGTGCTCCTCTATTTTATGATGAACAAACTGATACACAGAATATTCATACAGATAGAAAAAAATTAAAACCAGATGTTAGATTGAAGGATTCTATCTACAAAGTCTCTGGTACTACACTACGACTTCCTCCTATAAGAACCAAAATTTTCAGTAAATAGTGGTTTTGCACAGAGAAATACCAGCCAGGTTAGAACACTGTACAGCTATATGGGAAATATATTTGTATTTTTTAAATTAATAACTTTAAAAGTAGCTTCAAATCTAAATATTTTATATTGTAATAATTAATTTTATTGGTTATGATAGCCATTCTTCAAATAATTTGCAGGCACAATCATTCAGATTAATTCTTAAAATTTTTGAAAAACATTGTAATATTTACCTTGTTTGGGGTCGCCGTTCATCTTTGGAATCACTAACTTCTTCAATAACTGCTGATTCCTGAAAAATCAGGATCTTCTGAATCTCGCTGCTCATGTGAATTTAAAAATATATTAAATTATTAAACATTTTACAAAACAAATAAAATTCATTTAATATATCAATTAACTTCACATTATAACTTTGGTAACTGTAGTAACATCAGGAATGCACATGAATGCACATCACATCATAAAGCAGTGGTTGCGAACCGATGGCACGCGTGCCGCAGCAGGCTGTTTACATCGTTGAAAGCTCTAACAGGTTCAACATCGCTGCCATATAGAATACACCAGTTAATCATTTAAGTGGTACAGGTTGAACACTCCTACCCCAAAAATCTGAAATCTGAAATTCTCCAAAATACAAAACTTTCTGAGTGTCTACATGATTCCACAATTGGAAAATTTCATATCTGACCACATGTGATAAGCCACAGTCAAAACTTAGGCACACAAGGAATATCATATAAAATTACCTCAGGCTATGTGTATAAGATATATATAGGAAATATGGTTTTCCCCACTTAAGCTGTCTATTCCTTTATTTTTTTCTAATTCCTCTTGAATTCCAATGACATATGCATTTCCCTTTTTGGTGTGATTTCCATAAATTCTATGAAATTTCTTCTTTCTTTTTCCTTATCAGTATTTTCCTGAAGTTCAGTGAGCTTCCTTAAAAAATGATTTGAATTCTTTCACAGGCAGTTTATACATCTCCTTAGGGCCAATTTTTTGCATTAATTTTGTCCATTTTGTGAAATCATGTTTCTTGATCTGCACAAATGTGTGTTGATCTCTAAGAATTGAAGGAGAAGGTACTCATTCTAGTCTTTTCAATCTGACTACCTGGGAACAACTTCCAATAGTAAACCTACCCAGAAATTCTGAGCAGATCACCCACTGTGGTCCCTAAGCCTATGTACAACAGCAATAACTCTTACATCACTAGGCAATTACCTAGGCCAGGACTGCCACTGTTGTCAAAATTTTGGACTGGAATTTCATGGCCACCAATGTTGATACAGTATTGGGCTGGAATCCAAGTGTCCAGCTGCTAAAACGTGCCTATTGATGAAGGTTATTCTGAGCCAAAGGCAGCTACAGTTGGATGGTTGGAATGCAAGCGAGAACTCAGTCTGTCTTGATAGGGTTATAGGAACCTGTGTGGTACCATGTAGACCTAGAGACTATGGGTACTCTTCTGGGTTCAAGGACTGTTAGGTCTGCCTGTTTTTTTTTTATCATGGTGGGCCCAGTATTGAGTTCCAAGACAGTCTTACATTTACTTCCTTTCTACTTCCCCAAGCAGACGGTATCTTTGCTATATTGTCTGGGGTTGAGGAAGGGATGAGGCAATTAACGTAAAACTGCCTTTCTACCTTTTTCAATGCACCCTTTCTTATTGTTATGAGTTAGTCACGTACTATGATCTTTTACCTAGTTTCATTTACTACTATGAAGATTTTTGGTTTTGTGAGTATGTGTACATAGTTGCTCAAGATAATGTTTCAATAGAGGGAAATTCGATAGAGTCCTACGCTGCCATCTTGCTTTGCCTTCTTAGTAGTCTTTGCCTCTTTCTCTGGAACCAATCTCTTCCTTTCCCCTTGATCACATTAAAATTCTTCTATCTTTATCCAACCTTTCACAAATAGTTCGCTTTCTTTATCTAGTCTTTTTTTTTTTTTTTTTGTGGGTACCGGGGAGTCCACCTCAGGACCTCGCGTGCCAGCAGGCGCCCGTGCCGCTGAGCGATATCACCGGCCCCTTTTTCGTATGTGGGTTCTGGGAGTCGAACTCGGGCCCTCACGCTTGCCGGGCAGGCCCTTAAGCCGCTGAGCCATCTCACCGGCCCAGAGGTAGATGATGCTGCTGATAATTGATGTTAATCCTATAGTATATATTCTACAGATAAAAAAAGCTAAGGCTATGTAATTGAACTTGTTGAAAGACATAAAGCTATTTTGTGGAAGAGCTGGCCATGAAACCACCAATAATATGACCCAGAATGTCTGAAATGAGGCACTAAAATACCAGCCCTTTCTTTATTAATACACAAATTAAAAAATCAATGTTGTTCTACTATTTTTCTGAATGCAAAACAAACAAAAAGGAAAATAAGATTATCATTCTAGAGAAATTTCAGTTGGAAAAGTAGAGAAAACTTGTGTCTTTTTCCTAAATCAACTCATAACTATAACATAGATATATTTTATTATTAGTAGTAGTAGTACATTTTTGTGATACATAATAAATATATTCATTGTGAGGAACTGGTACTTATACAAATTACATTTTGATCCTTTTCTCTTTTTTTTTTTTATATGCGGGTACTGGGAGTTGAACTAAGGACCTCGTGCTTGCCAGTCAGGAGTTTATGCCGCTGAGCTATATCACCAGCCCTTGATCCTTTTCATTTCCCCTTTGCCTTCCCTTCCTCCCTTCTCCCCCAATCACCATGGGCATTCATTATTTATTCCATAATGCTATAAAATACATCAAGTATGGACTCATTCCATTATAGTGATAAAGAAAGTGATTCAGTATGATAAAGCCTAGGTAAAATTTCCATTCACTAAACATTGGAAAATATCTCATTAGGTTCTGCTGGTGTGAGGTATGTTATATATTTTGCCTTTATACATTAGTTACTTATTGTAAGTAAGTCATAGTAATTTACAACAATCTGAAACAAACACTATTGTATGCAAGCATAGCAATGACTTCAGATAATTCTCCTTTTGAATGAGATAGATGAATTCCCCAAATCCTCAAGATAAAAAAATACAATTTAATATATGAAAATAGTTATATTTTCATTCAAATTACTGAAAAATTTCAAGTTTAACATTAGTAATTCCTTAGGCATTATTCACATGATTTTTAGAAAATATGTTCTATACTCTGATATCAATAATCTGTGAATATGGCCTTCATATTAAGTGCAACTTAAAGATGTCATTTGGAAAACAACAACTTTCTTTTTATTTGGGAAAAAATTCAAAACAAATCAATAGGAGAATAACAATAGTTATCATATTGCATATTGTTATCTTCAAAGTAGTTACTCAGAATACAGTCATAAAAGACAAATGAGACATTTATAGGAAAATGGAGGCAACTCGAGAACATCTTTCCTTTTTAAATTGTGAATTGGGGCCTAAAAGAGATCTCCATGAAAACAGATTCTTGAAACTTAATGCAAATTGTCAAAATCAAATATTTTGAGGGGGAAGTACTAAAGTAGGTGCTTTCTTGGGCTTTCTAGTGATTATGGCTTTATGATACTACAAAGAATTTTTATATAATGGGCATAATTTTTTCCACATAAGTTTTCTGAGAGGCAAGAAAAATGGTCTCTATAAAGGAACTACACTCTGAAATTCATTAAACAACAGTGCTCCATAAAGGATATAATTTTAAATATAACTTTCACAGGAATATGAATCACTTTATAGTTTTATGTCATCGTGGGTTGTATTACTTTGTTTAAAAAAGTCCGCAGCAGAAGTTTGCAGCTTTGGAGAGATTAGAAGTGATTAAGAGTGTATCTTATGTTATTTTCTAAGTGACCCTGCAGAGAAATATTTGCAACGTTTTTCTCCTGCAGGTAGTCAGCACTAAAATAGTTATTCATCAGGGAATTCACAGCACTATTATAATTCCAATTAGCAAACCATACATTTAAAGCTGTTATAAACCTCTTCAGGAAATCAGCTGATGACACTGAAAAGTGATTGTGAAACTATGATTCTTGCACAGCTCTTTACAGAGCTGTTTGTAAATTGTCAACCCAATTCAAGCAATTCCAGGTCATCAATCATAAAGTTTTGCATTAGAGTTGGTTAATTGCAGCCCCTGTTATATGCAGCAGGATCTGTATAGTATTTCTCAATGGCTGAATAGTGCCAAAGAATACTGATTATGCTAATTTGAAGACAAAATTTTATAATAGAATATGCTTGTTTCTTTTTAATTATTCTCAAAAGGAGAATCATGAGCCTTATTTAAACACACAAAGCTAATTCCTTTCCAATGTGTTTCTTCTATTGTTACACGGGTACACATAATTTATTTTGCTAACAAAGCAAAGAATGATACTTGATGCCAGGTATGGTGGTGCATGCCTGTAATCCCAGCACTCAGCAGGCTGAAGGAGGAGGAGTGCTGCAAGTTTGAGGCCAGCCTGGGAAACATAGTGAGTTCAAGGCCAGTCTGAATTTCATAGTGAAACCCTATCTCAAAAAGACAAAAATTAGAGAGATGCAAATTAAAACAATGCTGAAATTCCATGGTACTCCAGAGAGAATGGCTATCATCAAGAAATCACCCAATAACATGCTGGAAGGGCTGTGGGGAAAAAGAACACGTCTGCACTTTTCATGGGAGTGTAGACTGGTGCAACAACTGTAGAAATCAGTGTGGAGATTCCTCAAAATCTAAAAGCAGAGGTCTCATTTGACCCAGCTATTCCCCTTCTGGGTATCTTCCCAGAAGAATTAAAAACATCATACCACAATGACATATGTGCACCCATGTTTATAGCAGCACAGTTTGTAATAGCTAAATCTTAAAAATAACCTAAATGCCCATCAACCAAAGAATGGATAAAGAAGATGTGCTTTTTTTATATAATGTAGTACTACTCTGCCATAAAGAGGGATAAATATGAAGCATTTATTTGTAAATGAATGTAACTTGAGACAATACTCTGAAGTGAAATAAATTGGACTCACATGTGTAAAGATCACATTGTCTCCCTGGTGTGAGAAACAAAAGAGTAGATAAGGACCAAAATATGCAATAGCTATTGTGAAATGGGAAGAAATTTTTTGAAAGAAAGAAGAACTAGTGTGGGGGAAAAGGGAAAGGAAGGAAGAGAAAATTAAACAAAATGATTAGAAAAGAGGATAAAATGGAAACAAAGTTTTGTGATAGGGAGGGGAAGATAGGTTGAAGGGTAGAGAGGGGATTGGGAAAACATGGAATGAAAATATATCATGTAGAGGTACAGATTCCCTGTGGTGAATATGATCATTATGTATATTTATAATGTACCAATAAACTGAATTAAAAAAAGATACTTGTGGATCTCAAATGTGCTTATTACATAATTGTGTGTCCAAATGTAAACACTTAGCATGTCCTTTTATTCACTTCAGAAAAAAATAGTTAACTTTTTATCCATGGCTCATGGACACATCATTTCATGCCTTAATATAAAATACTGTCTTTAATATGGTTCAGTAGTTTTAACATCACAGTGCATTAATATGCGTGCTGTCATGTGACCTTGTGACATACTACTGAAGTAGGTAGAGCAGGCATTGTAGTTCAACATGGATGGTAACAGTATAATTGAAAATATAGCAAAGTACATAGTGTTCTGATTAGTATATTCATTCACTGTCTACATATTTCTTGTATGATACATATTTACACTCAAAAATATTTAAAAGTCTTCTTAGAACAAAAATGATGAGTTGAAGTTAATCCTTTCCTCAGAAATGTATACTAATTTTGATCAATTTCAAACAACTAATTTCTATTGATGAAATCTAAAGTATAGAAATATGTAAGGAGACACTAGAAATAAGCCATACTATTAGTGAGTCAATAAACCTCCTTAATAATTTTTAATATTCTCAAATCAAACTGCTTTCTGTAAATGGCTTAATGTAATTTTAAAACTTAAATGTTAAAAGCAATCATTTAATTGAGTATCTGTAACTCCATTTAAACATATGTTAGGGGATTTCTAACAAATGTTTTTAAACACTGGAGCTAAATATGTTAGAATAGGTAGAATAAATGCAGGCAATTATTTTCCATTTCACATAACTAATTAACCATAATGGGAAGTTCTATGGATATGATGTAATAGACAAATACTATTTAGAAAAACAGTTTATAAGCTGTGGATTGCACCTTCAAAATTAACTTCAACTGCAAATCTATGTCATAGTAAACACAGAATAAATTTTAGTTTTGGAAAAAGGCATTCTATAGGACCTTAAAGTTGGTGCTGTACATGAATAGTCATTATGGATAAAGCTTGGACAACTGTGATTTAAGCAAAATTTATCTTGAACTTGCTTTTGACTGCTATCTCAGATCTCTTACTAGGCACCAAGTGTGTTCCTGCTACATGAGATTGTACAGCTGTGTATTCCAAACATATCTCTTTTCTATGTATATATATTTGGTACCAGGAATCACACTCAGGGCCCTGTGCTTGCCAGGCATGTGTTGTGCTGTTGCGCTACATCCCCATTCCTCCCCAATAAAACATTTTGTATTTTAACTCACTCCTTCTGGACCTTGACAGGTGATGCCATTAATTTAGCTTGTAATGTATTTCTCCTCAGTCGTATATTTAAATTTTCACAGGAAAATTTTGGAGAGAGTTGTTTAAAGCAGCAATTCTAAGTATGAGGAGAAATTTGGGTTTGAGAGTGATATTGCCCCATGAATCCCACCAGCTGGCCATTTACCTACTACACCTAAGCCCTATGTGAACCCTAATATTTCTGCTTCAGCTAAGATGTGAAGGATTTCTCACTGGATTAATAGCAGCAGTCAAATAAAATCATTTTGATTTTGGCACATATTAAGAGATATGCTGAAAATAAAAAGAACATCTTAAACTCAGACGGGTTGCTTTTGAAAAAAGAATCCTAGCTCTTTCTCACCCAATAAGTGACCTGCTGAGCCTAATATTTGTTTATTTGAATGCAGCCTAATAATTCCAAATGATCAGAAATTAGAAAAAAGTCATCATTATTATATGCTCAGAATCCATATAATACCTAAGACACTCATACTTCATTTTCTTTTTAAAATACTCTGACCACTCTGGCCATTTAGTCCAGCTCAGGCAAAATTTGCCAGCCTCTTTTCTTAAAACCCTCCAAATAAGGCACAATCCCAGGGAGACTGTATTATCTAACCTGATTGCCATGCTAACAAATTTATATAGATGGTTGAACTTTTAATGAGTCAAGCAAAAGTTCTTCCTTATAACTGATACACAGGAGTATTTGTTAATAGATTTGCAGCTCCTTTCAAGTTCTCCTGTTAAGTTATTCATATGTATAAATATGTAAGTTTCACATCAAAAGTAGCTACAAATTGCTGAAAATGAAAAAAGAAAGAAAGTAAGAGAGAAAGAAAGATAAAAAGAAAGAAAGACAGAAGCTTCTCTAATTCTCTTACTCTCTAACTTGGAGCTCCAGACTCAAGAACCACTAGTGCCCTCTCCAGGACAAAAGAAAGACAAAAGTCATCCTATCTAGAGGGAAGCAGCCAACAAAAATTATGAGATACTTTATAACACCTCCTTAAAGACAAAATCTCATCCATAGGAAAAAAAAACTGTTAGGAAACAGACTTTCATGAGTTGCACTGCTTCTACATAAAAAGCAATAATACTGACTACAAGCCCTATATACACATAAGCATTACATATTTATTCTGAATGTATGCTTAAATATATTTTACCACCATGAAACCACAGAAATATAAGATTGCAAAAGAACATGTGCATGAACATGATTGTTTCATATTCTATGTCCTAAGTGGCAAAAAGTTGATGAGAAATAATAATTTAAAATTTGGAAACCTGCTTGAAAGTTTTCTCATATCAGAATTCATACATTCCATGCAGAGAATCTTTTGTTGTTTACAGATATGCAATTTTCCATTGCAAGGAAGAAACCTATAAGAAAACTGTAGATATGTAATAAAAAGATTGTTATACACACAGACACATACACACACACTCATGCACACATTCACTTTTTCTGGTACTGCCTTATTTCTCTGTGTGTAACTTAACTTGATCTTCCATATTATTTGGCATGAAAAAATACTGCTTAGTGGTTTCCAAACATTCAAATATATTTTCCTAGAAGAAATATTTGCCAACATTGAAGCTATTCAAAAGGATTTATATCTTGTTTGTAGTATAATAGTAAAAGATGACAAAGCTCCAAGGATATCTGAAACATTTACTGGAACATAACAAAATATTTTTTATACTTAATCCACTCAGGCTGAAACACTTTATTATGGCAGCCTTAGAAAAAATGATGTATTTACTAGTTATTTTAAATGTATATTTATTTTATAGTCTAGGTATGAAACCTCAGAACAAGTAAGTGGAAGCCACACACACATTGACTACTTTGAAGGAAAAGGGATCTAGGTATCTGAAAGTTTTTGTGGTTTTAAGAAAGCAAAATTTTTCTGTCACAATTAAGGAAATGTATTGTTCAATCTCAAATAAGTATCTGGTGCCTGAACCACAGAAAGCATGAATCATGTTTAGAAATGTACCTAGGTGAATTCAAGGAGATATTAGGCAAGACTCTTTCCAATTAGACAAGACTCTTTCCTCTATGTAAAGATGACTCATCATAGCTTCCAGTTCATAGAAGTCTTGTCTTCCTTTGGACTTGCTTAAGTGGATGCAGTGGGCCGAATTTCATTCTGTGGCATTTGGCAATAGTTGATTAGATATTTTCTAGCTCTTTTCTACCTTACTGGGCTGCCATTTTCCTTGTTCTTTGGGTAGAGAGAGCAGACTATTTTTGGAACTCTTTTTTTAGTTCCCTTGTTGGTGTTTCCAGGTTATCAATTTTTTTGTCCAAATCTTGAATATATTAAGTGAAAGAAATACAGGAATCTCACCTCTGTAGAATTTCTTCAGATCCCAAGGTCCATAGCACATCTGCCTCTATCTTTTCTCCCTGATGCAATCTTTTTATGCTTGCTTTATATATGATGTCCTGGATTTTCTGTTGTAGTTAGTGAATCCTTATTCCTGAAGTGGGAGAACGTTACTTTTGAGATGCTTAAGACATTCCTTTGGAGTTGTTCAGTAAGCACCTGGAGTTGTGAGTTTAGGGCAATGTCTGAAAAGGAGATATAAATCAGGGAGGAATAACAATATAGGAATTTAACACTGTTAACTTGGGTATGGCTCCTTAGTGTATTACAGTAAATAGAAAGAATAAACACAAAGACTTAGTACCAAGGCACTACAGTGTTCAGAAATTAAAAAGGTGAAGATCTAGAATGGGGTGCTGAAAGAAGCAATCAGAAAGCCAAGAAGAAGTTCAGGAAATAATAACTTATAGATGCCAAATAACATTTCTTGCAATTAGACCATGATCACCTGTGCTCACCTTGCTAAAAGATCGAATAAGAAGAATAATTAAAATGGACTATAAGATGTAAAAACAAGGTTACCATTGAGGGGTTACTGCATTGCTGCTTAGTGTATCCATTACTTATTATTATTTTCATCAATTATATTTCCTAATAATTGCATAATCTCAAAGAAAGATATAGAACATCCACAAAATATGTAATCTATTTATAACATCCTTAATTTTTGTGGACTTAGTTTCACGAATTTAATTTTTAGTCATTCGTTGCATAAAGTGTTATGTTCAATTTTGAAGTTACTTAATATTTCTCCTCCTGAATAACTATTTGTTTTTAATTCCTGCCCATCGTTCACAGATCCGTTTTTTGCGTTTAAGTAATATAGAAATGCTACCAGGTATCCATAAGGCAATTACAATATTATTTTAAATCTAACCTCACACTCCCATAAGAAATCACCATCCAAACCCAGGATTCTGCCTTGATCTCATATCCTATCTTCATCTTCAGGCAGGTTCTCTGAATACATAATCAATAAGCATCACTCCTCACTCACACTGTCAAAGTGGCGCCTTTCCTTCTGGCCACATTTCTGTCATTTGCAGTCTGTAAATTATGCACACTACTCCCCATCTATTAGCAAATATTTGGAAGTCCTTCCTCTGAACCCATAGCAGGCCATATGTTTACAACTTTTTGAATGATATACCTGATCTGAATCCCTTAACCCAAGTGTACAATTGGAATAATCAGCCATTATTTATGTATATCTACCAGTGGCCCGAAACTTCACACTGTTCCTAACTCTATCCCTGCTCCCAACACCAATCACCCTAACATGGACTGAGGAATCAGGCATTAAATTATATCCAACCTACTCTAAAATAATATTGCTTTGTACCTGCTCATTGTCCTAAACATGAATATGATTTCATCCCAGTTACTAGGTCTATCTGTTTCATATGGGAAAGATAATTTTCTGGGAAATTGAAAAGCAATTAACATCAAGACAATTTGAGTGGAAAAAATTCTGGCTATCTGATTTATCTATTCATCTGTCATAAGGATGGGGCTGGTCTAGCCCTTTGGAACTCACATCTCATGGCAACCTCCCCTGGGTAATGAACATAGAGGTATAGGATTTAATGTTTGCCCTACTGGGTTTCAGTCTTGCTTTGGTCCTATTTCTTCCTACCATCCTATTTCTCCTCTATTGAATAGGAATATTTACTCTGCATGTCTGTTGTCAGTAATTGACTTTCATTTTAATTTTTACTGGGGTTCACACCTAAGAGTTTGCCTTGAGTTTCTGAGTAGACTGAATTTGCACTTTACCCCACTGTTAATGCTGTTAAGACTTTATGGACCCTCAGAGATGAGCTAAATACATTTTGAATAAATATAAATTTTACCTTGAAGTCCAACTTGTCTGAAAATAGGATAGATACTTCTTATGGCTTGTATTTAGATGTCCCCCCTAAGCCTAATGTGGTTATACTTGGGGCTTTTACAGAGGTGGCTATATCTAGAATGTGTGACACTGGCATCAATTCATGGTACAGTGCTAGGATCAAGGGCACCAGAATTAAGGGTGTAAGTTCTACCCCACCTAAGTAGTCTGGATAAGATATAAGTGATAGGAAGAATGGTGGTTGTCTATTGCTTTTCTACTTTCTGCCTTCCACGAACTCTTTCTCCTCTGCAATGCCTGTCTGCCATGCCATCCTGCCTTGGAGCCAGCCAATTATGGTCTAAAACCTCTAAATAAACCTTTCCTTCTTTAACTTTTGATGTTGGGTATTTTGTCTCAGCAATGAGAAAAACATCACTAAGACAATATTCCCGCAGGCTTTTGGGAATGTATGGAGTATTTTTCCACTCTTTTATTTTGTGTCTATGTGTTTCTTTGTAGATGAAGTGTGTCTCACTTGTCAACATGTGGTTGAATTTGGTCTTTTGATCCAAAGTGCCAGTCCGTATCTGTTTTTCATTTTGCATGGTTTGGTTTGGTTTGGTTTTTTTGAGAGAGGGTCTCAGTATGTAGTGCAGGCTGGCCTTGAACTTGCTTATATACCCCAGGCTGGACTCAAACTTATAGTGATCCTCCTGCCTCAGCTTCCTGAGTGCTGGGATTATAGGCATGTGCCACCATGCCCAGCTCAGTCTATGTCTTTTCATTGAGTAGTTATCACCCTTTATTTTGAATATTATTATTGTAAGATAGTTATTGAATCCTGTCATCATTATTTTTCCAGCGCTGGTTCATTTAGTTTTTTTTTTTTTTATTTGCTTAAATATTCTCCTAGTTAGATGTATACTTTCCTGTCCATAATTTGGTGATATTAGATTTACTGCCTCTGTGTAGGATTCCATTGAGTAATTTCTGCTATGCTGATTTCATGGTGATAAACTTCTTCAGTTTCTTCTTGTCCTGAGAATTCTTTGTTTTTCTTTCAAATTTGAAATATAATTTTGCAGAATGTAGTAATCTGAGTTTGCAATTGTTTTCTGTTTGCACTTGGAAAACTGCTCCACACTGTCCTGACTTACATGGTTTGTGCTGAGTAATGCACTATTATTATGATAGGCTTGCAATTATTATTTACTTGATGTTTTAGGTAATAGTGTCTTCATTATTTTCCTGTCACTATGACAAAATTCCAGGAACCTATCATTTAAAAGAGAAGAGATTTATTTGGGCTGAATATTTCAGTGTATTCCTTGGTGGCTCAAAGCAGGAACAGGATGGTAATAAGGCATGATGTAGTAAAAGATGCATGTTGGGTGCCGACAGGAAATGGAAGAGTCAGAGACAAGAATATTACCTTCCTTGTCATGCACTCAGTGACCCATTTCTAACAAGGCCCCTTCTCCTTATATTACATTCAGCTACTGAACTCATCAATGGATGAATCCACTGATGATTATAAGATATGCATGATTAAACTGCCTTCCACAAACATGAGAATTTTGGGGGACAATTTAGATCTGAACCAAAACATTCCTCCCTTGGTCCCCAAAAGATGCATGCCCATTTAATTATGAAAAATAAATTTTGTCCTTCCATAAGAGTTGACAACATAACCATTCCCATACTGCTGAAAATTCTTGGTCCAAAGTGTGCTCTGAGACTCAAGGTAAACTCTTTGCTGTGAATCCTTACAAAAATCAGACAGAAAGTTAAACATTTCCAACATACAATGGTGCAGATTAAATATTCCCATTCCAAATAGAAGAAATACAAGGGTAGAAAGGAATGAAGCCAAAGCAAGACCAAAAACCAGCAAGGCAGATATTAAATCTCATAACTCTATGTCCAGCACTGAGCTCAAGTAGTGTTAGAACTTGAGTTCCAAAGAGCTTGGATAGCCCTGCACATATTGCATTCCTGGCTCCAACCCACATGCCTTCTGTCTTGGGGCTTGCTCACTATCTGAACCTAATCTCAATGGACATTCCACATACCTGGCATTTCCAAAGTCTCTCTCATTATGTCTTGCATTGCCCTCTCTGAGGTTACTTACTTGGCCTCAGGCCATCCTCTGAAATTTGGTCATAAGTCTCTATTATCACATAACTTTTGCATTATGCATGGCTTTAAAACCAGTAGTAGGTGGATCATGCCGAGGTCTGCTACCAGCTTAAGCAGTACCCAGGCCCTCAAGAATCATGGTATCATAGGACTCTGAGCACATAGATAGCTGAACACTGGTAATGGAATCCTGGGGAACAAATTGCCTACAAGTTCTTCCTGGTAAATAGGCCCATGGTCTTTCTTCCCATAGGAAAGTCTCACAGTTTCGCACTATTGAGCTGTAAAGGGTGGAATCTTGTTAATTCCTGAAACACCTTCATGCCATCTTTCCTACTGTCTGGATGCAAAGTAGTTGGCTTATTTTAGTGTCATTTTGTAGCAACTATGCTCCACCTTCGCACATGTTTCTTTATGATAAAACTGCAAACTTTTCACATACATTGCTTTTTCTTGATTTTCACTATAGATTTAGCTAAAAGCAGCCAGTAGTACCAATACCACAATCTGAACATTGAGCTTCCATAAAATTTCCACTCTGAGATGTTAGTCAAACATCCTTAATATGAGGCTCTTACAAATTTCCCAAACTCTGTGTCCTACCAAGGGTGAAGAAAATGTATTTTGCCATGGTGTAACACACATGGCCTCTATTCTAACTGCCAATTGAGTACTTATTCCCCACTAACACTTCCTAAGTCTGGTCTTTACTGTCTACATTATTTTGAGAATTCTGATAATTTTAATAAGACAGGTTCTTGTTAAGTTGTTCTGGCTGGACTTGAACTTACTATGTAGCCCAGGCTGGCCATGAACTCAGGGTGATATTCCTACCTCAGAGTCTCGAGTTTTGGAGTTTCAGGCATGTGCCACCATGCCTGGCCCATCATTCTGGCTTTCAAGCTCCAACCAGAATCTGTTATCAAACTTGCATTACACTTTCTTTGGATTTCTTTAGCCAGCATCTCCAAGTATTTCAGCTCCTCTTGTGTAGCCCTTGCCAAAATTTCTGAACCATATGGTAAGGGATAGTCTCAGCAATGACCCCATTCCTGGTACTGCACTTTTTTCTTAGTTAATTTTCTATTGCTTCAATAAGACACTCAACACCCACAATTTAAAGGAGGAGATTATATAAATATAAATATAAATATAAATATAAATATAAATATAAATATAAATATATATATTGTTTCAGTACATATTTGACTGTATCCAAGGAAAGAACATAATGGCAGAGAGGCATGGCAGAGGAAGAAGTGCTCAGCCTAGGGCAGCCAGGAATCTCAAAGAGAAAAAGATGGACCCAGGACAAGAACATACTCTTCCATATCATGCCCTCAGTAACCTACCTCCAAACTGGACACACCTCAAACCAGGCTTAATATTTCAATATTGTGTTTGGTGACTCAAACCATTAGTGAATGAAACCACTGATGGATATAATGCTCATGTGACCCAATAATCTTCTACATATGTGAGAATTTTGGGATGCATTCTAAATCTGAACGAGAACAAATATCTTTTCTCTCTTTAGCTTGAATTTCTGGGATTTTGAAAAGAATGTGTTGTGGAGAGTTTCTCTTTTCAGTCATTTGTGGTTCTAAATTCCTTGTGTACTTGAATATTGATTTTCCCTTGTTATGGAAATTTTTTTGCTTTGATGTTAGTCGATGTATTTTTATACTTTTGGTGTTTTCTTCTAACCTTTCTGTAACTCTTTTAGTTCTTAAATTGTTTTTTAGTCATCCACCAGCTGCTGGATCCAGTTTTCATTGTGTCTATATTTATTTTTTTTGAGGGTATCATTGAGTGTACTACATACTACATCGATCTTGTCAAGTTCTGTCAGTCCCTTCTCTCATCATTTAGGCTGCCAATACTTTCAATTGAATTTTATATCAAGTATTTTCAATTGATTCCTTTTCATATTCTCTAATTCTTTACTAAACAGGTCATTCATATCTTGCATTGTCTTCTGTAATGCAATCAAATTTTGTTTGTGTCTTCTATAATATCTTTGAACCTTTTGTTAATTTAATTCTTCATGTGCTTATTTACGTCCTCTTTGAGCTCACTGAACATCATATTTGCTGGTTTCTTCTTTGATCTCTTCAAACATTTTAAATATTTGTGTTCTTTTTTGGTCACTTTGTCTCTAAAACTTCTTTAACTTTAAGGCCATTCAGGTCAAATTTTGGGTGGTTAGAATTTTTTGGAGGCATCTTGTCTTATTTTCTCATATTTATATTGCTTTTATCCTGAAGGTTAAAGATCAATTAGAGTAGAAATGTCTCTGTCACTGTTGTGAAGATCTCCTGACTTAGTGTATGTCTCTGTGATGTGACACTGACTTTGGTTATATTTTAATATCCATGTACCTATTCAACCTACTCAACATAACAAGATTGGTTCTTTATACTGCATTACAAGAAATGAACAACTGTGGGTCAAATGAACATGTACAGAACCAAGCACAAATCAATCATACAATTTAAAACCTTCTCAAAAAATTTCATACTTGTTTCAATGACCCAAGAACAAATGAAATAGTATTATAAGGAGTATGTTGAGATGAACAGGATGAGAGAATGAGATTAGAAAAGGAAAGTAAAGAATAGTTCAGAAAGAAGGAATGAAGAAAAAATAGACAAGAAAAAAGTGGTAGGACTTTCATGATAACAGTTTTGTATCTGGAATAGAGAGTGTGCTCAGAGGGGATGTGAGGATTTTTTGCAAGGGCTGCAAGTAAGAAGAGTGTGGGCAGTGTACTTTGTATTGAAGGAAGGTCTAAGAAGATAGTAACCAATTCATATGTGAATAGAAATCTTGATTATGAATCCTCTATACACAGTTTTGGGTGAGCATTTATGTAATATCAGCATGATATGTCTTGTATAAACTAAAGCAATAATAATTATTATTTTCTGTTCACTTATACAAAGACATCTAAATGTATGTTCAAGATGGAAGGAAAAAAAAAGAAGAAAAGACACACACATACAATAATGAAAGACTCCTTCCAGTCTTGTTTGTAGTGCAGTCAGAATTTATACAATCTGCTTTTCACCATTAGTTCACAAATGGGGAGAGTTGACTTGCAACACATATGAGGTGTTGATCTCCAGTTCTCTGTGGTAATGATTAGTAGGAAGGGTATGTCATTGAGTGCTCTAGAAGGCCTCCCAATGTCTGGTTCTCTTATAGCCAGTAACTGAAGGGGCTGAGAGTACAGATGGACCAAGAACACTGCCTTGCTTTTCTTCTGCAGGAGGAGGTTTGCTAGGTTTCAGGTGTAGTCAGGCATCTAATCTTCTCCTTATCTCTGTAGGGGCTTTCTTGTTCTCCATTCCCTTATCTCCATGGTAATCCCTGCAGGTGTTTACTTACATATTTACCTCTCTGGGTAAATACACCATGAAACACCTTCTGTCCATGCAGCCTCTCTCCTTTGTCCTACCCACACCAAACTCTGTGTGCACATTACAAATAGTCTCTATCCAACCTTAAAATTCAGTGACATTTAGTGCTTAGTGGTGGGCTGCCCTTCTGCTTGGAATTCATTAGCATCTTGTCAATAACTGTAAGGTTACCTGAGTGCAGAAGTCAGCAACCTTTGGTGGACAGTGTGACAGAGAAGCATCAAGCTTTGCATCACTGTAGCGGCAGTTGCTGAATGGATTATCATATGGGCACAGACCTTGCCAGTGTTTAGAGTGTTGGTGGGAGAGTGACCACTCTGGCACTTCTCTAGTCATTTTTCTCCACCCTGAGATCACTTGCTGCATGTCCCTGCAACTCACTGCCCTACAGCTCCCTCTATTCCTGGTTCTGTGCTTTTAACCAGGACCATGTCTTTGTTCCTTACTGAGCAAGAATCTCAATCCAAACTCAGCCACTGCCATCTAAGTGATTCTCAGACTTGCGTTTTCATTTGTGCCCGGATCTTAGGGGACCCTCTCTTGTGAATAGCTTATTCACTGGGCTCCATCTCATACAAGACAGAAAATTAGGACAGATGGGCACAGGATTCTGGTGCTAGGCTGGGCACTGTTTGAAGCAGCCCAAGATTCCTTGCTGTGCATTGATTCTTCCCTCAGTGGGCTAGGTCTTTTCCCAAGACAGTATGTTTTCTCTACCTAGGCTGTAAGCAGTGCTGGGATCCAGAGGCAGTCCTGCTTCTTTTTGTAAACACACTTGATCCTGGAATTCATCTGGGTGCTGTCTCCTTCAGGCTGCCTTCCTGCATTTTTATTTTGGTTTGCTTCTCTTTTCTGAGTACATGTGGATCTTGGTGAACATTTTCCAATTATCTCATGAGTCTTTGCCTGTAGCCTTGTGTTATGCCTTGTACCTATATGTCCTCTCAAAGCCTTCTGTGCTCATAGGTGGGGCTTTTCAGAAGTGGCTGGATCTAGGGTGTGTGATACGGATTATGGGTGTGTGATAACTGGATCAGTCCATTGATTGAATTAGTACATGATTATAGGTGTGTCTGAATTGATTTACCGATGACAGAATCCCCACCCTGGGCATGGGTGGCACCAACCAACATGCTTGCATCCTGGATAGACTATAAAGGGACATAAGGAAGTCAGGTTCATTGCCTCCTTCCTTTCTTTCATAAACTGTTTATCCTATACCATGTCCTTCTGCCATGCCACTATGCGTTACAGCCAGCTGAGTATAGGCTGAAACCACTACAAACTGTTAACTAAAATAAAAATTTCCTCCTTTAGCTTGTAGGTGTTGGATATTTTGTTCCAGCAAAGAGACAAGTAACTAGGATAACTTCCATGATGTCTCCAAACTTCTGATTAGGAATATTGACATTATAATAATATCCTGGATTACTAAATGGTCTAACTCTGTATGAGCATCTCTATAGGAGGAATGCAGCAGTATTATAGTTAGTAGAAAATGTGAAAGTGGAAGTAGTACATTGGAGTAATGTGAGGAAAGATTCACAATGCATGGGTTTCTGATAGCCTCTAAAAGCTTGAATAGGCAAGGAAGCAGACATTTCCCAGAGCCTCCAGCTGGAATAAAGCTCTGACCACACCTTAACTTTAGTGCTTCTGAACCCACAACTATAATAAATATGTATTATTTTAAGCCACAAATTTGGTGGTAATTTATTATATGTGCGACAAGAAAATAATGAAAGAACTACAAGCTATTAAAATTCCACACTGCCCAAATTGCTCATTGTTCTCATAGTGCACATGGGTACATTGCTTTATTTCTATACTTTATCTATTTAAAGAAATCTTGGGAAAATTTTTGCTTCTGTATCATCAGTTTCTGTACTTCAAATGTTATGGTTATGATTATGACAAATCTTATGGTTAGTATTTGTTACACTTTAGATATGTTTATGGTTATTTATAGATGTGATTAATTGTAGTTGGTTGTGATAAATTATGGTTAGTTACACTTAAAGGAATAGCTGTTATGATTGGTAAGGCTATAGATAGATTGATAGCCACTGCATAGCTTTGATTACTAGTTGTGAATGTTCGCTATTTCTGATTAAAAACATAAATTATAAATTGTTATGAATATGACTTATGACTACAAATTAGCCATAGATACCAGTGTCAACTAATAACTGGTTATTTTATTCAATGTGTCTACTAACCAATCATGGGAGACAATAAGTAACTACTAGCTAGTCATGGATACTGGCAGTGAATACTGGTTTCATTCACAAGTTTGGCTATGAAGTAATCATTTTCAAAACTTAGTAACTACTAATTAGTTAGTGCTACTTTTTAACTACTAAAAAACTTGTAGTTAAAAATGATATGATTGACATAGTATGTTTACAAGTTGTAACTAATAACTAGCTGTGACTGGTAGTTTATGAATGGTAATAAGCCATGTCTATTCATCTATGACTTTTAACATTCTAATTGTTAATATTTGACTACCGACTGATTTTGGTCACCTGTTACTGCTACTTCCTAAATACTCATGGTGATTAAAAACTAGTTATGAATCTTACACTTGCATGATAATTATTCATGATGCTTTGTTTAGTTAGTAGGGAGTTACGATTGCTACTTTTTGACAGGCAACTATTTACAGTTGCTCATTATAACTATGATTACAGTGAGTTACAATTATTTTGAGTTACAGATCTTTATGAGTGTATTTATAAGTTGTTACAGTTATAGAATTAACTGTTTGATTTAATATTATTTGGTATGGAATGTCTTCTGATAACAAAATTATCTTGATCACATTCAAATTCTTGAAAACCTTCATTCAGTGGGCCTAATTTATTGAATTATTTCCTTGTGACTCATTTTTATCTATAAAGAATCTAAGATCTAAGGCATACATATAAAACTCTAGTAAAAATCTTGCTCTCTTCTTCCATTTGCTGTGGTCAAACTCCAGAAAATACTCAGGAGACAAAACAATAAGCATCTGCACACTCTTTATTCTTATAAAAATCTGTTGCCCACATTTGCAGCTCCTTTCCCACCACAAAGTCAAGAGATTTGAAAAACTTACAGCAAGAATTCACAATAGCATTTCTAATTCCTCTAAACCAATCTCCCTGAGATTCTAGCCCATTGTTTTATCCACTTGGAGCATTTTAATATTTCAGAAGCATTTTTGCCAATCTGGGGGAAAGAGAGCAATGTAATAAAGTAGAAAATATCTCTTGCCTCTCTTTCAAGGCCACATTAATTTAATTAAGGCTACATTAAAAGCTTACTTTCTTGGGGGCCGGTGAGACAGCTCAATGGCCTAAGCGCCTGCCTGGCAAGCACGAGAGCCTGAGTTCGACTCCTGGAACCCACATATGAAAAAAGGGCCGGTGATATCGCTCAGTGGCACGCTCGCCTGCTGGCGCGCGAGGTCCTGAGGTTGACGCCCCGGTACCCACAAAAAAAAAAAAAGCTTACTTTCTCCAAGAAGTCTTGCTAGATTTGTCAGTTCAGAATTCATCACTGGAGCATCTAAGTGTTTCTAAGAACTAAGGCATGCCATATATGTAAAATCAGCTATAAATAATTTTACTAATAACAAATTGTCAAAGTTTAAGATAACTCAATTTGTTTTGATATATGTATGTATGTTTGTGTGTGTGCCTATAATCTTGCATTATTCAAAAAATACAGTGACTTTAGTTTCTTTAATTCTGCAAGCTACTCATGCACTTCATGTTTCTTACAAAGTCACATACACAAAGTCAAGAAATAGATTATTGACAAAATAAAATCCATTTATCAGGTATTTGGCTTCAATGTTTGAATCATAGAGAATTAATCTACCTTTGCTTGGATACTTAAGAAGTTTTTCACAAATAAGCATATTAAATGATTATAAGTAGAACGTGTTCATCATTCTTATTAAAAATAAAACACCTACAACACTGATGAAAGTTAATATGTAAATTGTATTAATAATAAAAATATGAAAGAACAGCATCAATAATCATGGTGATAGTAGTAGTGAGAATAAATAAAAAGAAAATTTGATGAATGATTATGTACTGGGCAAATAATTACTTAAAGTTTTCATGTTGCTTTTTTCATTTTTTTTTTTCCTGTGGGTACCGGGGGGTCGACCTCAGGACCTCACGTGCCAGCAGGCCCCCGTGCTGCTGAGCGATATCACCGGCCCCTTTTTCGTATGTGGGTTCCGGGAGTCGAACTCGGGCCCTCGCGCTTGCCGGGCAGGCGCTTAAGCCACTGAGCCATCTCACCGGCCCTCATGTTGCTTTTTTATATTTGACCATCATGACAAAGAGGTCATGAATAAATGCAATAGTTCTCCAGCTCAAATTTGTTGTGGTATTTGAGAAAATATAAAAATTCACTTAGAAACAAATGAACTGGGCAGGTGAGATGGCTCAGCAGCGTAAGTGCCTGCCTGGCAAGTGCGAGTGCCCGAGTTCGACTCCTGGTACCCACATATGAAAAAAGGGCCGGTGATATCGCTCAGCGGCACGGGCGCCTGCTGGCACGTGAGGTCCTGAGGTTGACCCCCACTACCCACAAAAAAAAAGAAACAGATGAACCACTTGAATGTTAAAGCAATAATAACATAAATAACTAATCACAACAAATCACATAAATAATACCATTTAAATATGACAAAATTTATATTTTAAACTCCTCATTTAATAGACAAGTAGCTATTTATTTCAGCAATTTTTGGACAAGCTAATATTTTCTTCCCTTGAAGTTAAATTTCTCTAGTTGTATTATTAGGAAAAGCTCATGGGAACGAGGTATAAGAAAGATTCAAAAAGCTTCCAAAGTCCAGATTTTATGACCCTTTCTCTGAATAGGATAAACTTTTAAAAAGAGTTCAGAATTATTACTAACAGATGTGTAACCTAAAATTGACAGTGTTTTTATTTCTATATTCATATTTTGATTTAAAAAATTAAAAGTCTGTTCATGAGAAATAATATTTATTGAAATATATTTTAGCAAATGTAAATATAAGTGTCCATTTGTAAAATGAGTAGAGGGTAATAAATAGTGTAGCCAAAAGATAATATACAAAAATAAGTGGGTTCTTTGATCACAAATATCTATACATATATAAAATGAAAACTAAAATATAATAAAGTAGCATAAAAGAACACATACAATTAATATGCTTCACTTGTTATATTTCTGCAATAGACCTAGGGCAAAGAAATATAGTTCTTTTAAAAGGAACAGAAAACTGGACTGCATATTTTATTAGAATTTGTGTAAATGAATAAGGAACATTTTATTAGGGAGATTGTTTAATAAAGATTTGTGGATTATTTTATTTAGTTCTCAAAGTACTTTACATGTAAATTTGTTATTTTTAATATATTTTACATACTTTATTACCTAAATATAAAAAAAGATCAGTTATATTATCATTGCATTTATATCCACATCCATCAATTCAATTTTCTTTGTGAATGAGTTCCACCCCATAAGTAATTATTTATAAAGTGATAGTCTGAAAATTAATTATTACTAATTTTTAACACTTTACAGATGTTTCTGTTTAGTGCTCATGTATCAGTAGTTGTCTTATGTTTGTTAGACTTGCATGCTTCAAATATATCAAGTATTTCTTTTTTTTTGTGGGTACCGGGGGGTCGACCTCAGGACCTCGCACGCCAGCAGGCGCCAGTGCCTCTGAGCGATATCACCTGCCCCTTTTTGGTATGTGGGTTCCGGGAGTCAAACTCGGGTCCTCGCGCTTGCCAGGCAGGTGCTTAAGCCACTGAGCCATCTCAACGGCCCTATATCAAGTATTTCTGATGGCTGATGACCAATATTTTTCTGCCTAGATGACATTGGATTTCAGTCTGCATGCACTGTTAACCTCAAGGGACCTGATCAAATGAACCTCAGAAAATTAAACTAATAAAAATAAATTATTTTTCCTCAGCAGGTAATCAGATACTCAATTAAAGGAGATTTTAAAATATGTTTTTTATATTTGGCTTACAAATGTAGTACTAGTTGTTACGTTTGTACTACTGATACTACCTTCAAAGAGGAAGAGAAGCAATCATTATATTCCATAACTGATGATAAACAAGACATGCAATGTCCAAGGAAAATTAAGTCACTGATAGAGTTTGTCACCATATTTTGTGAAATAATATGAATAGACACATTTGAAATCTGAGAAGCAACAAATTGATACACTCAGCACAGCATTCCATTAACAAACATGAAAATTTCCTATTCACAATGTACTTAATTAAAAGTATGTGCCATTAATTTTAGTTCTGTTAAGTGTACTTCATTATCAATATTAAATTAATTTTCTTTAAATGATAGGCCTCCAAGTTTAAGTGTTTCTAGAAATATTTAGATATCCTGGCAGCTAAGTCATCATTATGAGAGCTATAGTTCTTAGAACGGGGGAAGTGGGGGAAGAAAGGGGACAAAAAAGGAATTAAGATGTTTTATGTAAATGTACCAACTTCTCACAAGGTGTATAAATATTATGTACTATAAAGATAAACTAAAAATTAAATTTAAATTATACATTTGAACAATGATTATATTATTGAATAAATCTGTATTTACTATACTAAATTCAAAATTGGAGAAATGACATTCTTCACTTAGAAATACTTGGTTCTTAGTAGATATTAAAACCAAGAGAAATAAAAGAAAGGAGAAAAATCAGTGTTTTCTCTTGGAACTAGTGATAATAGTTGAGAAAGGTTATGGAAGTGAGGATTAATTAAAAACAGGAATGAAGAATATCATGAAATTTTGAACAAAATAAATTATTACAGTAAAACATAAATTGTGATTAATCATCTTCAAAATTTCTTTAATTATATTTAACCTATTATATTTTTCATTTTCTGAAGAATGTTCTAGAAGTCCTGTTTCATGTGTGCCTTTAATTGTGGTGTCCTGGCTGCCTCTATGTCCTGAATTGATTCAAAATATTTACCTTTCATTATCATTGGGAAAGAGATAGAAGGGGCATGGTGCAAGATCTGGTGAATGAGGTGGGTGGTGACAAACTGCATAATGACACTCACAAAAGAGGACTTCAAGAACTGATTCAGAAACAGGTAAAAACAATGGGAAAATGTTCAAAGCAAGGAGGAGTATTTTGAGGGGCATTAAGGGCAATGTGACTTCAATTGTAACATTTTTTTTAATATTAAACATTCACTATTAAGTTAGACCACCCTTGTGATTCATTTGTATGTATAAGCAAAGCCACTCATATTTCTTGCATTGCCAGGAAATGTAAAAAAAAAGGAAGAAAATGTCTAAAGTCTCACTATCCTGTTCAAGGTCACACATTCAATGACTGGAAGACCTCTTATTTTATTTATTCTTTTATTTTTTTGTGGGTACCAGGGGTCGACCTCAGGACCTCACGTGCCAGCAAGCACCCATGCTGCTGAGTGATATCATCGGCCCTTTTTTCGTATGTGGGTTCCGGAAGTCGAACTCAGGCCCTTACGCTTGCCAGGCAGGTGCTTATGCCGCTGAACCATCTCACCGGCCCTGGAAGGCCTCTTATTAACCCCCACATCTTACAGTTTCTACCACTTAACAGTAACAGTGCTTGGGACTAATCCTTTAACACACAGCCACTTGGGGGCTATTATAATTCTAAAATATTGCATTCTGCCCATCATTCTTTAAGACTCATATCCATATCATAGTAAATATCACATTTATTCTAGCCCCCAAATTCCCAAAATCTTCACTGAGAACCAAGGTAAACAGTGACTTGTAAGAATCTGCAAAATAGTTACAATCTTCAAAGATAAAATGGTGGGTTAAGCTCAAAATAAATGTGACTCCTCAAAGAGGAAGGACATGAAAATAGATGGACTAGATCAAATCAATACCAAAATCAAACAGGGCAAATATTAATCCTACATATCTATGTCTGGTGTCTGAGGCACACTGCCCAACTTTGCTTATTTCATCCCATACAGCCTGCATTAGGTTAGCTTTTCATTTACTTGCAACTTCTATCAGAAAGCATTTCACACAAGTGGCTTGTCTAACTTTCTGGTGTCTCCATTGCTGATTTGCCTCCACTTTCATAGCTTACACATCCTTTCAGCAGCTATTTGAAGGAAAATACATTTCTGCCCCAAGAACACATACAGAAAAACACACACGAGTGGGCACACACACACACACACTCACACAATCTTTCCTTTGAAATCTCAGTGGAAGCCTCCATATTCCCATTGATTGTGCATTCTGCATTCATACAAAGCCAGCATCACAAGAAGTACTGTTATGGTTTGGATCTAAATTATTTCCCAAAGTCTCATTGCTCAGAGGTAGGGATTTTGGAAGGTGATTGGATCATGGTTGCACTATATTCATCATAGGATTAATCCATTGTTGAGTTCATTGCTAAATGTGCTGTTAGGATGTGGAAACTAGATAGAGGTTACTGTGGTGTATACCTTTACTCTCCGGCTTTCTCTGCTTTGCTCAAAATGAGGCAAATAGTTTTCCTCCATCATACATTTCTGCCATCCAATTTCTACCTTGGAGCCAAGCAACCAGAAATTGAAACTTTTGAAATTCCAAACCAACATAAACTTCTCTTTAAAATGTGTGCACCAGGTTTTTTGACCCTGAAACAGAATATCTGATTAATAAAGAAAATTGATACAAGAGGAGCCAGATCATTTCCTTGACTCTATTTACCTATGTGGTACAGAAGACTTTGGTACTTGTTTGTGGGAAGAGACAGGAAAGGTTTAGAGAGTTGGGGTAGACAAACCCTACAATACTTTAAGCAGGGCTTGGTTGTGAACTCTGATAGGAGCTCAGATGATAACAATGCTGATAGGAACATGGAGAGTAAAAGCTGTGCTCATAAGGTTTAAGATGGGAATGAGGGTTCTAGTAGGAATTGGACTAAATACCATGCATGTTGTTACCTTTGGGCAAATGAACTGTATGTATTTTGTTCATGACATAATAATTTATATGAAACTGAATTTAAATGTTACAGATTAATTAACCTGAAGGAAGAAATGTCAAGGAAGTTCAACATTTTGTTTGTGGCATGTGTAGAGCTAGCTGCTTTTAGTTAAGATTTATAGTGAGAATTGAGAGCAAAAAGCAGAGAAAAACAATATGAAAAACTGTGTTTGATTAGAGAAAATGTTCATGTAAAGTTGTGTGTAAGAAAATCACAGATATTGATGAGATTAATGATGTTATAAGAAGGCAAGTATTTTGCATGATGACAATAGAAAAGATGCCTTAAGTACCTCTCAGAAATTTGAGAGAGCCCACTCATAGAAGTTATAAATGTATGAAAGTTTAAAGTACTTGCAAAGACTGTGATTTGAGAAGAACAACCCAGGACAAACAGGGCATTCAGGGCCACCTAGGGAAATATTTCCCTGATTTTAGCCATCCAAGTACTCAGAGACTTTTGCAATTAAGATGCAAGAGGACTGGCTAATATTCAAGCTGATAGCAGACACTATCATGTGGTCCTGGTTTTACAGGCATTCACAATGTAATAGTCATGGGATTCTGGAGGCTTCCAACCAGATTTGACAGGAAGTCCTGAGGGCCAGACAAAAATGGGTGACTGGATCAAAAACCTTCCAGTACCTCGTTAGAAGAAGATTCATGAAATTGTATGAGTCAAACTGATAGTACAGTGGAGATCCCAGGGAGCTAGATATATCAGAAATGTTCAAGACCTGCTGTGGAAGGTTGTAGGTAGTGAACAGAGCTAGCTCAAGAGAGATTATGTGAGCTGCAAAAGACAAGGCCACAGAAACAAACCTGTCCAAGCCCGATGGTGCTCACAACTTATCACCACATATCCTAGGTTCTATATATGGAGCTATAGGTTTTAATATTTGCACTGTTAGGCTTTGGTCTTCTTTGGTTTGATTCCCTTCAATGGCCCCTTTCCTCCATTTTTGGAATGGGAATATTTAACCTGTGCCACTGTGTGTTGAAATATTTACCTTCCTTTTTATTTTTAAAGGTGTTCACAGTAAGACGTTGCTGTGCATCTCAGAGTTTTTGCGTTTCAGCTTTTGAATAATGTTTGAACTGTTAAGACAGGGGAACTCATGGAGATTCACTACTTTGATTTTGCATGATAAGCTGGATATGAACATTTTGGGGGCTAGAGGTAGCATTCTATTCTTTGGATCTAAAATGTCCCTCAAATGTCTCATGTGTACAGAGGAGGGGCATTTGGGAAGTGATTTGATCTCAGAGATACTATACCGATCAATGGATTAATCCATTAATGAATTCATATCAAAATGTGCTGTTAGGTTCTTAGGCCCAGCTATAGGAGGTAATCACTAGGAGTGTTCCTCTTCAGGGTGTATCTCTCTCTTCAGCTTACTTGCACTCTCTCAAGTAAGAGCCACTGAAAGGTGCACACATTTGCTCAACCATACCCTTTTCCCTGCCATTTCTACCTTGGGCACAATAGATGATGATCTGAAATGCATGAATCTGTAAGCACAAAGCAAACTTTTTGTTCTTGAAATTGTTTGTGTTAGATATTAGGTCTCAATAACAAAAAAAAATACAGAGATTCTGAGAAGATGGTAGACTGAAATTAACATTGGTGCTACTCAGCCATTGAGAAGAGTCAGCTCAACAAAGGAGAAACTCAGTGTGCAGCAAAACAAATGAGAGAAATTGCATCTTACTTCAGTGAAAACCTAGTCCCATTTGATCCTCTGCAGATAATTTAACCTAAACAATAGGGATTTTAAAACCTCAAAATAATGAAGTAGCACCCAAGAGGCAAGGCTACAGTGTTATTAAGACAAGTTTCCCTCTTTTTTGTTTATTTTAGAGAAAAGAAATAGAACAAAATTTCAAAACAACATAATAGGAGGGTAAAATGGTTAATACATTGGGCATTGTTATCTTTAAATTAGTTACTCAGGGTACAAGATATTGGCATTCAATAGTCCAAACAATATTAGCACAAACCTTTCTTTTCAATGAACTAAGTGAAATTAGTAGTGTATCTATTTAACTATCTTGTATATTCATGTTTCTCTTTTCCCTTCCTTCTTCTTTCCATTCCCCCATCCCAGTTTCTCTTTCCTTTTGAACATTTTCTTCCTGTTTTACAATATCTATTGTACATTTTGGATTTTATTTACTCTTTCAGCTTCTCATACCAGGGAGACAATACAATGTTTACACATGTGCATCTGGTTTATTTCGCTTATGAGTATGGTCACAAGTTGCATCCTTGTACCTATAAAAGTCTCCAGTTTGGGCCGGTGAGATGGCTCAGTGGTGTAAGTGCCTGCCTGGCAAGCATGAGGGCCTGAGTTTGACTCCCAGAACCCACATATGAAAAAAGGGCTGGTGATATCGCTCAGTGGCATGGGTGCCTGCTGGCACGTGAGGTCCTGAGGTCAACCCCTGGTACCCACACACACAAAAAAAAGTCTTCAGTTTGTCTTTCCTTATGGCTGAGTAGTACTCCATTGTATAAAAAGACTCCATCTTTTTTATCCATTCCTCAGTTGATGGGCATTTGGGTTATTTCCATGATCTGTCTATTACACATTGTGCTGCTATAAATATGGGTGCACATATATCACTGTGGTATGCTGTTTTGAATTCTTCTGGGAAGATACCCAGAAGGGGAATAGCTGGGTCAAATGGGACCTCCAATCCCAGTTTTTTGAGGACTCTCCACACTGATTTCCACAGTGGCTGTACCAGTTGACATTCCCACCAACAGTGGAGAAGTGTTCATTTTTCCCCACAGCCCCTCCAGCATTTGTTATTGGTTGATTTCTTGATAATAGCCATTCTTTCTGGGGTGAGATGGCATCTCGGTGTTGTTTTCATTTGCATCTCTCAAATGACCAGAGATGTTGAATATTTTTTCATATATTTATTTGCTGTTTGTATTTCTTCATGTGAGAAGTGTGTATTCATCACAGATGTCCATTTTTGATATGGATCTTTAAATTTGGGAGGTCTGATTTTTTTGAGTTTTTTGTATCTTCTCGATAGTAATCCTTTGAGGAACAGCTGGCAAACATTTTTTCCCACATTGTGTGTTGTCTCTTCACTCTGTTGGTGGTTTCTCTTGCCGTGCAAAAGCTGTTCAATAAGATGACTGGGATCAATAGATCCCAGTTGTTGATTCTTTGTGGTAGTTTCTGTGCGATTGGAGTTTTGTTCATAAAGTCTTTGCCTACCCCAATCTTTTAAAGTGTTTTACCTATTCTATATTCCAGCAGATTTAATGTTTCTGTTTTAATATTTAGATCTTTGATCCATTTTGTATTTAGTTTAGTGCATGGTGAAAGATATGGGTCTAATTTTAATCTTCAGCATGTGCAGAGCCAGTTTTTCCAGCACCATTTATTAAAGACTATCTTTCTTCCAGTGAATATGTTTGGCACCTTTGTCAAAGGTAAAGTGGCTTAGTATATGCGGAGTTGTTTCTGCATCTTCTAATCTGTTCCATTGATCTCCAGGTCTGTTTTTTTGCCAGTACCATGCTGTTTCTATCACAGTAGCTTTATAGTATAATTTCAAGCCAGGGACTGTGATGCCCCCTGCCTGGCCTTTGTTTTTTTTTTATTTTTTTTTTTTATTTTTTTTTGGTGGGTACCAGGGGGTCGACCTCAGGACCTCGCGCGCCAGCAGGCGCCCGTGCCGCTGAGCGATATCACCGGCCCCTTTTTTTTGTACGTGGGTTCCGGGAGTCGAACTCGGGCCCTCGCGCTTGCCAGGCAGGCGCTTAAGCCGCTGAGCCATCTCACCGGCCCTGTTTTTTTTTTAAAGTGAAATAAATAGAACAAAATTTCAAAACAACATAATAGAAGTGTAACAATGGTTAATACATTGAGTATTGTTATCTAAATTAGTTACTCAGGGTACAAGATATTGGCATTCAATTGTCCAAACAATATTAGCACAAACCTTTCTTTACATTGAACTAAGTGAAGTTAGTAGTGTATCTCTCTTAACTATTATATATATATATATATATATATATATATCTTTTTTTCCCTTTTTGCTTGGCCTTTGTTGCACAGAATTGCTTAAAACAAGTTGCTAAACATTTACTACCCACACCAAAACAGAGATGAGCAACACCTCAGAAGACACATCAGTGAAGAACACCAGCATAGTTTGAATCTATAACATTTAAATATACACTGTACAGTCAAAATAACATACATACACAAACTGCCTGCCCACACACACTTTGCTGTTTAAAACAAACCTGGCTCAACTACCAGAAATAATCCATTCTTGTAAGATTTACAGAAAATAGAAAATCATTTAGGCTGTGAAACAGTATGTTTTCTGTCTGTTCCCATTGATCACAAAGGAGGTACAAGGAAAACAGCAAAACCCACTTAGACCTTGTTATGGCTTAGGTATAAAATATCCACAAAAATTCTCATTTGTGTGGAAAGTGATTTGGTCATTGGTTACTGTATTCTTCAGTTAATTTATACATTGATGAGTTCTGTATCTGAATGTTCTGTTAGGAGGTGGTGCCTGGTTGAAGTTAGATTACTGGAATTATGATCTGGAAAGCTATATCTCCCTCCTTGTTTCTTCCTTTCTCTTTCATTTTCCTGAACACCATGGATTGAATACCTTCTCCTTTGTCCCTTGTAATATTCAATTTCTGCCTTAAGTCTTGGCTGACCATGGAATTAAACAGTTGCCAAAATAAACCTCACCTCTTTTAAATTGTAGGTGATGGAAATTTTGTCCCAGTGATGAGAAAGTGATTAAGACAGATTTTGGTACCAAGTAAATGGGGTCATTGTTGTCACTGTATCTTACAATGTGGGTTAGAAGTCTTTGGAGCTGTTTTGGATGCATTTAAAAGGTTTTGGAGATGTGCCCTACAGAAACTTCAGAATGCTGTGAGCAGAGCTTGATAGGAGATTGTTCTGGTCAGATCTAAGGAGAGCAGACAATAAAAGACAGGCTTCGGAGGTTTCTTTTGGGAACAAAGAATTCATTTAATGTTGAATTAGAGGCGATATGTGTTACACTGTGGAATAAAATTTCTCTTCATTTTGCCTATGTCCTGAGACTTTGCCAGATAATGAGGTTAACAACTGTGATCTAATTAAGCTGACAGAGGAAATTTAATGGCAGCACAATATTCAGTCTGTGTCATGGGTACTGCTAACTACATTTTGCCATATGTTCAATGAGAATGAGGAGAAAATGACAAAATTAAAAAAAAAAGTACTGGGGCCAGTGAGATGGCTCAGTGGCATAAGCACCTGCCTGGCAAGCACAAGGTCCTGAGTTTGACTCCCGGCACCCACATATGAAAAAAGGGCCAGTGATATCGCTCAGCGGCACAGGCACCAGCTGGCACATGAGGTCCTGAGGTCGACCCCTGGTACCCACAAAAAAAGAAAAAAATACAGAAAATTTCCAGTTTTGCTGGAAAGGAAGTACCTGTGCAGTTGTGACCTTGGATAGTGTAGATGCTAAAATTTAGAATTAAAAATAAGACAAGTACTTTGCATCATTACAATAGGAAACATAGCTTAAAAGCACCTCAGAAATCAACAGGACTCCACCTTTCACAGGCTCAAAGTGCAAAAGCATAAAACTTTCATTTGCGAAGAGTGCCTCTGGGCCACCTGCTGTAAAAGGTGAACAAGGGCATTGATTCTCTGGGATTCATTTCACAATGCTCAGCTACTCTAGCACTCAAAGGCCACTTTGGTGATGACCCAAGGGGAACCCACTACTGCTTTAGCTGACAGCAGATGGTGGCCTCATCCAAGTGGTGATAGTTTTACAGGCATGTAGAACTCAAGAGACATAAGGTCATGGAAGTCTTTACCCAAATTTCAAAGGAATACCTGAAGGGCCAGGCACTGTGCCCCTGAGATGGCAGTGTGTGAAGCTCTGAGTTGTTTTTTTTTTTTTTTTTTTTTTTTGTACCAGGAATCAAACACAGGAACTTTTTTTTTTGTGGGTACTGGGAGGTCGACCTCAGGACCTCGCGCGCCAACAGGCACCCGTGCTGCTGAGCGATATCACCGGCCCCTTTTTTGTATGTGGGATCCGGGAGTCTTACTCGGGCCCTTGCGCTTGCAAGGCAGGTGCTTACGCCGCTGAGCCATCTCACCGGCCCGAAACACAGGACCTTTTGTCTTCCAGGCAGGTGCTGTGCTGCTGATCTATATCCCCAGCATGAAGCTCTACAAGTGATACCAAATTGCAGTGGAGACACAGGGAAGTTGGACATAACAAGAACTTTCAACATCTGAAGAAAAATACAATCATTGAGCAAAGACACCTCAAGGGAGAGACCATGAGGGATGTAACATGTAATGTCATAGAAGCAGGGCAGCCTCAGCCCGTTGGAGCTCATATTTCACCACAATCTGCCCTGGGTGTCTTGCATGGAACTACAAAATTTAAGGTTTGCTCTGCAAGGTTTCTGTCTTCTTTTGGTTCTTCTATTTCTCTCTTTTAGATTTGGCATATTTATGCTGCCCCGTTGTACATTCCTTTTTTTTATTTTTACAGGACTTCACAAATAGGAATTTTCTTTGAGACTCAGAGGAATCTTTGGACCTTTACTTTGCAGCAATGCTGCAACTTTTAGACTGGCAATTTTTAGAAATGGACTAAATGTGTATTTTCATAATAAAATAGGCATGATTCTTTTGGTGCCAGGATCAGAATGTTATTATTCATATATAAAATAGTCCATAGATTTCACATGTGTGTATAATGTATTTATATCGTGGCTTGCCATGTTTATAAGGCCATTCATTTTTGATGAGTTCAGGAACTGAGTATCATATTAGGAAGTGATTCTTTGGTTGGAGATGGATTACTTGGTGCTTGACATGAAAGGGTAGAGGGTATCTCTCTACCTTATCCATCATTTTTCTCCCTCCTTCCTGCTATGGATTGAGTAGTCTGTTCTCTGACATCCTCTTTCTGTGTTGAAGCCTGCTGATTATGGACTAAGTCAGTGAATTATGAATGTCTACTCAAAATATTAAGAGAACACTATCCTAACAGATGCAGGATCTTCAAAAAATTTAAGAAATATGGAAATAAGGGTAATATGACTCCTTCAAAAATGAATACATCTATGTTAACTGATCCAAATGCTACCTAAGTGGATAAAACTGCAGAGAAATAATTCAAAGAATCATTATGAAATTATCAATAATTTCAAATATAATACAAACTGATGAAAATAAAGAAAATTATACGATTTCAATAAATAAGGACTCAGAAAAAATCAAACAGAAATATTGCAAATGACAATCTCTATAAATGAGATAAAATATTAATGAAAGTTATAGCCAACATATTTAATAAAACAAGACAGAATCAGAATGTCAGGGCTTGAAGACAAAGTAGACAGATTATTATGATTAGATAGTAATAAAGAAAAAATTAATGAGGCATTGGAAATAACCAAAATATGAACAATAGCAAAACAGCTGTAATGAATATATAACTTTCAAAATATTTTTCAATGAAAGTGCTCTTAATTATCCAATTAAAGACAATGACTAGCAAATTAGATTAACAAGCAAGATGAAACAATGCACTGCCTGAAAGTAACATACCTCATAAGCAAAATCATTTACATACTGAAAGTGAAAAAAAGGAAAAACAATATTCCATGAAAATGCTATAAGTATTAGTCAGCTTTTACAGTGCTGGGATAATTTACCTGACATAAACAATTTAAAGGAAGAAGTTCATTTGGCTGACAGTTTCAGAAGTTTCACTCAATGGTCAACTGATTCCAAAAACAATACATCATGATGGAAGATCATGGTGGAGAGAAGTGGATAGACTCATGACATCTAGAAAGCTGAGGGCAAAGGAAGAGCCAGAGAAAAATGAGCAAGAAAAGAAAAATAGTTTCCAAGGTCATGACCCCATTATGCACTTTTTTTTAACTAGACCTCAGTTTCTAATAGCAACTTCTTATAAAACATTCTAAGTGATTTAGCATTGAGGATGTTACTGTCCTTACAATCCAATTATGTCTCCAGGATTTTCTTACTCAAGTTGACAATAACAACTGGCACAAATCCACTCATCTTGACACCTAATAATGTTTACATAAACCAGGATTAATTTCTACACGAACACCATAAAAAATGTTGTAATTTGGTATAACCATAATATACTTTGTACTAATTTTTCCTCAAAGACAACATACATTTCATTGTTTGAAAGTCCAAGTTCAAATTCTCCTCTGAGACATAAGGCAATTTATTAGCTTTGAGCTCCTGTAAAAAGGAAAAATCAAGTTACATGTTTCCAAGACATAATGGCCCATGGTAAGTATACTCATTCCAAAAGGTTAAAAAAAAGAAGGGATAGAAATGAATCAGATTAAAGTAAGACAAAAACCCAGCAGAGAAAACATTGGGTCATGTAACTCCATGTCCAGAATTTGGGGCACATGGTGGTGAGATGTGAGTTTCAGAGGGCTTTAGAAGTCCTACTAATATATTTTACTCTTACAGCCCACACAGCCTTTCTTGTGGGCTGGCTCTGCTTGCTACCTGTTGTTTTCCACAGTAGACCTACTTTTTTGCCCTTTTCCACTTCCTAGGATTTCCAAGGAAGTTTGGCCTGCTTCCTATATCCCACAACTTAAAATTTCTCAGGGATACATTGCCTAGTCTTTCTTTAAAATCTGTGGATAACCTCCATAAACCCTCAACTCTTCTTTTGTCATGCCTGGAAAACTATCTTCATCTGCATGAGCCCAAAAGTCTGCCACCAACATGAAATGTATGTAGCTGGGTCCTTTTGAACACTGGCTGCAATAACCCATAAGCTCATGAAGAGCTAAACATAGTGAAATGAATACTGGAAAACCAATATTCTGGACAGCAATTTTAGACAAGGAGCCCAGAGACTTCCTTCTCAAACAATCACACATTTGTATCCTGATGCTATGATGGGTACATCCTTTTAATCCCTGTGATGTCTTCAAGGCAGCTCTATTTTTGTCCCTGTTCAAAGCATGTGGTTACTAGCTAAGCCATTAATGTCATTGGCAATCACACCTCCTTTGACCTCATTTTAGACATGGTACATTTGCATCAAAACTTAAGTTTTTCAAAGGGAGAAATGCACCGGTTGAACTGAGCAGTGGGTGCTGCGTGCTACAACAGCTGGTGAGTTACTCCAGTCTAAGCAACTGACATACCCACAGGAAAGCATGCTCAGTTGCCACTTTAGGGAGGGGGCAACTGAGCCCAGGACTCAGAGCATTTGTGGGTTGGCTTTGTATCAGGGCTTCCAGTGTTAAACCACCATAGTGACAGGGTGAGGGACAATTGCAGGAGACATCCAAGATCAAGAAGCAATGGGCAGGCAGGCAAGAGTCAACAGAGTGTTCAAAGCTAAACAACTCAGTCTCCTACTCCACAACCAGGTGTCAGGTTCAGCCTGAACTTCCATGGATTTGAAAGTCCCAGAAAAAACACCACACCCTAATGCTACTGCCAGCTTCCTGAGATTTTCCAGCATCCCAAAATAATCCTACTGCCAGCTTGCTGGGATTATCCAATGATGATTTGGGCTCTGAACACTTCCTTGTCTAACAGCAAGAGCAGAGTCATGTATTTAATTGGACACTGCTACAAAACTATAGACTTCAGAAGGTAATTGTTATGGTTTGTTTCTGGATGACCCCCCAAAGCTTCACGTGGCCATGGGGAGGCAGGCTTTTTGGAGACAGCTGAATCTAGAGTTTGTGATTGGTTCATTGACTAGTGCTGGGGTTGGCAGTGTGAGTGCTACACCCACCCTGAGGTGGGTAGCCTGTATACAACATAAGGGAGGAAAAGAGGCTTGGCCCTCCCTCTATATCCTTTTGCTCTTGTTGCTTTTGGTATCTTCCACTGCCATGAACAGTTTTCCCTCAGCCTTGCCACTATGACTTGGAGCCAGCTGATTATGGACTAAAACATCCACAAACTATGAGCTGAATAAACTTTTCCTCCTTTAAATTTGGGTGTTAGTATTTTGTCTCAGCAATGAGAGAAGAGTAATTAAGACAATAACCAAAAGGATGAAATCACAGAAAAAATTTATTTTTCTTTTTTCTCTGATTGGTTGTTTTCATTTCTTTTTAAAGGTGAACATTGTATTTTTGTTTTGTTTTGTGCCTTTTTTTGTTTTTTATTCTTTCCTTCCCACTTATCTTCCTCCCTAGTTTTCTAAAGCTTGGGTAATATTCCTCTGTGCTTCAGCCTAGCTTCTAATCTCTTTTTTTTTTCTTCTTCTATTTCTCAATTTTTTCCTCTTCTCCCTTTAAATTTTGCCCTCTTAGGATAAAATTGTACTATTGAGTGGATATTTACTGTATATAAATTTTTCATTTGTATTAGACTTTACTATATAAATATAAATCTTGTACATATGGTTAAAAAAGGCAAATTATTAGCTGTCACAGTTTGTCATTTTCCACTCTGAGTTTGCTGCTACTGCTATTGCTGACTGTGCAACATTAGACAAGGTGACATATTTGCTGTGATCAATTGATCTTTTTTGTATGTCAATGCATAGATTACCTGAGGGATATAAAAATACTACATTATACTATAGAAGAACTGGGTGCTAGGCCAAACAGGCTACAAACTCTCATTGGCAATAGACAGAAGAGACGGGATCCTGGGACAGACTCAAAAGCCAAAAGCTAGCTAACACTGGAAAACAGCTCTGAAAAGTAGTCTTTTCAGAAAGAGATCTCGCTACTAACAATAAAGCAACTACCACAAGGAATTTACAAGCATCAACATAGAGAACAAACAAACAAACAAATACAGAAAAGGAAAAAACATGGAAGCAAGATGCAATTCCAGACCTCCAGCTCACCAAAGGGAAATCCATGGGACTTTGAGGTAGAACAAATCAAAAGCCACCCAACTGAACATTCTGACATAGTAGCAGCAAAATTATCAAAGCAGGTGCATGAGTTTCAAAAAAAAATAAAATAATGGAAATATTACACAAATAATTACAGAGATGATGACCATAATGGAGAACATGGTTAGTGAAACTAGAGTAGATGCAGATTAAAAAATAGAGGAGCTTAGGAAATTCAAGGAAACCATGAATATCCAACATAGAAAGAATTAGATCCTGTAAAACAGATTCGAACAGATATTCAGAAAATTAAAAAAAATCTATTAAAAGTATACACAGTAGAATCAACCTATGTGAAGATGAATATTAGATCTAGAAAACAGGGTTATGTCTTCTAGACACAAAAATAACACTTCAATATAAAAGGGGACTATGAAAAATCAATTCAAGAGCTGTTAGATGATCCAAAGAATAATATAAATTTAATAGGAATTAACAAAAAAATCAGAAGTTATCACAAAGGAATAAAAATCTTATTCACAGAAGTAATAGCAGAAAATTTCCCAAGCATGGAAAAATAATTTGGCAGATAGAACTACAATGAGCCATAATAAGTAAAAATACACCAAGGAATATAGTAGTCAAGATACCAGAAAGCCAACACAAGAATAAAATATTAAAAAGCTGTTAGAGAAAAGAAACAAATGACCTATGAAGGAAAACCCATCGTAATCACAACAGACTTGTCAAGGAAAGCATGGAGTGAATTATTTCAAGACTTTAAAGAAAACAACCTCCATCCCAGATTGTGTAATCCACAAAACTACCCTTCAAAATTGACAGAGAAATAAGATATGTTCATGAAAAAGAACATTTGAAAGGGGACCAGTGAGAACAAGCTCAGGCATGGGCACACATCTGGGCAGGTGGGACTAGAGAAAGAAGGCCCAGGAGCTGGCACACACAACAGGAGTCAGGACCAGCAAGAACAGACCCAAGCACAGGCACACACACTGGCCCAGGTCAAACCAGTGAGAACAGGCCTGGGTGCAAGAGCACATGTTGCCAGGTGAACCAGAGACAGCAGGCCGGGGTGTGAGGGCAAATGCCGGCCCAGGCAGAAACAGTGAGAACAGGCTTGGATGCAGATGAAATCCCTGGCCCAGGCAGGACCAGCAAGAACAGGCCAGGGTATGGGTGTACAAGTCAGCAGACAGGACCAGCAGCAGCAGGCCCCAGGTTGGGTGTACATGCCAGCAGGCAGAAACAGTGGCATGGAAAAGTCCAAAGCAGCAGTGAGAATATGAACAAGCAGTTGGTAAGTTAGGTGAACCAGCATTGGCCTCTGCCACAGAGACAGGTGAAAAAAAGTGGACAGGACCACCATTATATATCAAAGGGCTCTGGGAGAACTCAAAAAAACAGAAGATCAGTCCTAGACCCCACATACAGAGGTCAATTTCAGCTCCAAACCCAGCAGAAGTTCTACTGCAAACTTGGCTGAAGTACACTGCACATTTCTGGAATCCAACTTCAACACTACCACAGAATTGTGGACAGCAGAGGAATTTTACTACTTTTATCTTTCTTTGTTGGTCTGATTGGCTATCCTTTTTCTGTCTGGTTCAGTTTTTCTTGTTTTGTTTTGTTTATTTTTTTTTTTTGTGCGTGTGTGCTATTGTGTTTGCTTTGTTTTCTGTTTTTTCTTTTTCTTTTTCTTTTTTTCTTCTTTCTTTTTTCACTATTTAGTTCTCTTACCTTTCTTTCTGCTTTCTTCTACTCAACTTCTTTCTCTCTTTCTTCAACTATTTAGTAATTTTAGGATATTTTCATGTGAGTGACCATTGTCACCTCTATTTCTGTATCACTTCAATACTCCTTCACTTTCCCTTTCATTATTTCTCTACTGTATACTCATTTCCCAAAACTTGTGTGAGCATCCTTTGCTCTCCAGCCTTGCTTCTACTATATTTGACCTCACTCATTTCTCTATTTTATCCCCTCTTCTTCTTAAATCCACCCCACAATATGTAAAATCACTCCAGTAAGGGGAAAATCATAGCAAACAAGTTCCAGTAATATGTTGGATTTTGCTATATAACTGTAGAATTTGCCTCTATGGTTAAAAGTATCAGGTTACTAGTTACCACAGTTTGTCAGTAGCTAGGCTGTATTGACACTATTGTTTTTGTTAAGTGTACTACATGAACCAGGATGTCACACATGTTATAATCAGTATTTTTTCCATTATATGAAAACACTGTGATTTTATGGGGCAATAAACATCACCATAGTCCAATACCAAAGAACTCAGTGCTGTGCCAAATAGATAGCAACTTCCCAGCCTTAATAAATTTGGAAAGTAGGTTCTAGGGTTAAACATAAACACCAAGGACAACAGACATCAAAAAGACATCCATGAGAAGCAGACATTTCCTAGTGAATACTGGATACTAATGATAAATGTATCTACCATAAGAAACTGGGCAGTGTCAACATAGAAAACAAAGTAAAATAAAAAATAGAAAATAGAAAATGATGACACAGAAGCAAAATGCAACCCCAGACTCCAAACCAACACAGGACAAGTCCACAGCACAGTGAGATAGAAGAAATAGGAAGACAAGCGTTGGAAATTTCTAAAGCAACAAAAGTGAAGCAACAAATGGAAGAGGGTACAGAAATAATCACTCAAATACAAAAAGAAGTGATGATCAAAATGAAAGACATTAGAGAAGATACAGTTATAAAAATAGAAGAGCTGGGCCGGTGAGATGGCTCAGCGGCGTAAGCACCTGCCTGGGAAGCATGAAGGCCCGAGTTTGACTCCCGGAACCCACATATGAAAAAAGGGCCAGTGATATCACTCAGCAGCACGGGCGCCTGCTGCCCCGCGACGTCCTGAGTTCGACTGCCGGTACCCACAAAATAAATAAATAAATAAATAAAAATATAAAAGAAGAGCTTAGGAAAATATTGGAAACAAAAAATCCCCAACATAGGAAAGTAATGGAATTCCTAAAACACATCCAAACACAAATGCAGGAGGTTAAAATGGCCATTGAAATTATGCAAAAATGATTGAATGAAAACAAGGGCAGACTATCAGATCTCAAAGACAAGATTGTGACTAGGAACCATGAAAAGAAACATGTCTTAAAAATTTCAAGAGATCATGAAATATCCATCTAACAGCTGCAAGATGAAGCAAAGAAGAGCCACATAAGATTCATTTGAGTCAATGAAAAAACCAGAGACAGCACAAATACCATAAAGAAACTCTTCACGGAAATAATGGCAGAACACTTACATAACATGGATAAAATATTTAAAATACAAATAAATGAAGTGTGTAGAACTCCAAATAGCCATGAGCAAAATAAATTTACACCAAGGCATATAATAATCAGGATTCCAGAAATTCAACAGAAGTACAGAATATTTAATGTAGGTAGAGAAATAAAACAGATCAACTATAAAGGAAAGCCCGTCAGAATCACAGCAGATTTCTCAAAACAAACCTTTAAATCTAGGAGAGTTTGAAGTGAGGTATTTCATGCCCTAAAAGAAAACCACCTCCAACCTCAATTGATGTACACTGAAAAAATTATCTTTAAAAATTAATGGAGAGGGCTGGTGATATAGCTCAGTGCCATAAGCACCTGCCTCGCAAGCGTGAGGTCCTGAGTTTGACTCACGGTACCTGCATAAAAAAATAGTGAAGAAATAAGATACTCCCATGACAAAGAACAACTGAAGGAATACATGACCACAAACCAGCTCTTCAGAATGCACTGAAGGATATATTAGAAAGAGAAAATGAAGGCCACAAGTGGAAAAACACCAATAGAAAGAAGCCACCAGGCATGGCAAGCAAACATACAGGGGAAGGACAGAGAACCCACAACAGTAAAATAATATGAGAAAGAAAAGTCAGTGCATATCTGTTATACCCATCAAAGTAATGGTCTCTATTCACCAATCAAAAGAAATAGACTGGTAGAATGGACCAAGAAGAAAGATCCAACAATACGCAGCATTCAAGAAACACATTTAAATCAAAAACAAATACATAGACTTAAATTAAAAGTATCGAAAACACTGCTCTATATGTCAGGATCCCAGAAAAAAGCAGAGGTAGCTATTCTCTTTGCAGACAATGTGAACTTCAAGCCAAGGCTGATAAAAAGAGACAAAGAAGGTCACTATATACTTGTTAAGGGAAGACTCCAAGAAGTGATACCAATCATAAATATACATGCACCAATTCCTGATGCACCCAACCATATAAAATGAATATTAATAGACATGAAAAAATAAAACAAGCAGTATCACAATTATAAGGGATGACATTAAAAGCCCACTCTCACAATTACATATATGGATTAGACAAAAATAATGAACAAAGAAATATCAGAATTAAAACAAACCTGTGAACGAATGGACTTAGTAGATCTCTACAGAGTGTTCCACCCCACAATATGAGAATACACATTCTTCTCTGCTGCACGTGGGATTCTCTCCAAAATACACCACATATTAGCCCATACAACATGCTTAAGTAAATGTAGAGAAATTGAAATTATTATTTACATATTATCTGCCCATAGTGCAATGAAAATGAAATTAATGGCAAAAGAAAGCACAAAACAACATAAACATATGGAAATTAAACAACACCCTCCTGAACAACCAGTGAGTTACTGAGGAAATTAAAGAAGAAATTAAACAGTATCTACAACTAAATGACACTGCTGATACAACATACCGGAATTTATGCAAAGCTATGAAAGCAGACCTATGAGGGATAATCATAGCAGTGAATTCACACATGAGGAAAACAGAATGAGCTCAGATAAACAATTTAATGTTAAATCTCAAACTTCTACAAAAAGAAGAAAAAATCAAACCCAAATCCTGTATGAGAAGAAATCATAAAAATCAGAGCAGAAATTTATGTGATTGAGAGTAAGAAAACAATACAAAGAATCAAAGAGTTGGTTCTCTGAAAGATTAAAAAAATTGATAAATCCCTACAAACCTTGTCCAAAAGAGGAAAAATAAGACTTAAATTTAATCACTTAAGAATGAAAATGTTGGGGCCAGTGAGATGGCTCAGCAGTGTAAGCGCCTGCCTGGCAAGCACGAGGGCCTGAGTTCGACTCCCATCACCCACATATGAAAAAAGGGCCAGTGATATCGCTCAGAAGCATGGGTGCCTGCTGGCGTGGGAGGTCCTGAGGTCGACCCCCGCTACCCACACAAAAAAAAGCAATGAAAATGTTGAAATCATAAGGATCCTGTGGAAATCCAGAAGTTCATCAAACCTACTTCAAGAACCTGTACTCTAATAATATGGAAAACGCAGAAGAAATGGACAGATTTCTAGACACTTATGAATTGCCAAAACTGAATCAAGAAGATATAAAAATTCTAAATAACCCAATATCAGTCAATGAAATTGAAAATTAAATTAAACCCTTACCAACAAAGAAATACCCAGGCCCTGATGGACTCACTATTGAATTCTACAAGAAATTTAGAGAAGATCTAATTCCACTAATGCTGTAACTCTTTAGTAAAATCAAAGGGAAACAACACTTTCAAAATCATTCCAGAAAGCAAGTATTATCCTGATACCAAAACAGAGACAAATCCAACCAAAAATGAAAACTACAGGCCAATCACTTGAAAAAGAATGTAGATGTAAAAATCCTCAATAATAAACAGACAAACAGGATACAGCAAATCATCAAGAAAATTATACATCAAAACCAAATAGTATTCATCCCAGGGATGCAGGGATGGTTCAACATATGCAAATCAATAAATGTAATATAACATATTAACAGAGCCAAAGACAAAATTCGCATGATCATCTCAATACAAGCAGAAAAAAATTTGACAATGTCCAACACTCTTTCATGATAAAAACCATAAAAAAATTGCAATAGATGGTATTTTTCTCAATCTGATAAAAGCCATCTATGATACACTAACAGCCAACATCATTCTAAATGGTCAAAAAAACAAATGTTTCTCTCTAATATCAGAAACAAGCCAAGGATGACAACTATCACCACACTTATTCATCCTAGTTCTGAAAACATTAGCAAGAACAATTAGAAAGAAAAGAAATAAGGAAAGGCAAGGAAGAAGTTAAATTATCATTATTTGTAGATGACATGATTCTCTACATAGAAGACCCCAAAACTCCACCAAAAGAATTCTAGATTTAATAAGCAAATTCAGTAGCACAGCTGTATACAAAGTCAACTCTCAAAAATCAATAGCATTCTTGTACACAAACAATGAACTCACTGATAGAGAAATTAGGGAAACCACACCCTTCAACATAACATCCAAAAATTTAAAATATTTAGGAATCAATCTAACAGAGGAATTAAGAGAAGTATACAGTGGAAATTACAGTACTCTAAAAAGAGATCAAAGAGGATATCAGCAAATGGAAAGACAGTCTTTGCTCATGGACAGGAAGAGCCAACAAAGTAAAAGTGATAACACTCCTAATGTTTTTTACAAAGATTAAATGAAATCTCAATGAAAATACCATTAGCATACCCCATAGAATTAGACAAAACAATCCTAAAATTCATTTGGAACCAGAAGGGACCCACAATACTAAAAACAATTCTTAGCAACAAAGGCAGGCAGGGGGGCACTACAATCACTGAGTTGAAATTACCCTACAAAGCTACTGATCAAAACAGCATGATACTGGCAATAAAAAAGACCTGAAGATCAATAGAACTGATTGGAAGATGTAGAAACAACTCCAGACACACTCTTCCAACTTATATTTGACAAATGAGACAAACAGGTTCACTGGAAGAAAGATGGTCTTTTTAATTAATGGTGCTAGAAAAATTGGCTTACCACATGCCAAAGACTAAAAGTAGGCCCACATGTACCCCATGAACTAAAGTAGAATTGAAATGGATGAAAAATCTGAATATCAAAACAGAATCACTAACCTGCTGGAAGAGAGTATAGGAAGAACCCATGAAGACATAGGTGTAGGCAAAGATCTCATAAACAAAACCCCAATCACACAGAAAATAATCCAAAAATCAATAACTAGGATCTTATCCTATTAAAAAGTTTTGCACAGTCAAAGAAATGACCAACAGGTTGAAAATGCAACACAAAGAGTGAAAACAAAATTTAGCCAGTTGTCCTTTAGAGAAAGGACTTATATCTAAAACATAGAAAGAACTGAAAATAATCAGACCCCCAAATTTAAAGACTCAATCCAAAAATTGGCATCTGAGATGAATACACACTTCTAAGACGAAGACATAAAAGCATCAAATAAATACATGAAAACAATTTTCCAAATCCCTGGTTATTAAAGAGATGCAAATTAAAACATTGCTGAGATTCCATCTCACTCCAGAAAGAATGGCTATCATCAAGATGTCAACCAATATCAAATGTGGCTGGGATGTGGAGAAAAAGGTTCCCATCTTCACTGATGGTGGGAATATAGGCTGGTGCAACCACCATGGAAATCAGTGTGTAGATTCCTCCAAAAACTAGGAGTAGATGTCCCATTTGACTCAGCTATTCCCCTTCTGGTTATCTTCCTGGAAGATTTTAAAACATCATACACAGCAATATATGTGCATCGATGTTTATAGCAGCACAGTTTGTAATAGCTAAGTCTTTGAAACAACACAAATGCCCATAAACTGAAGAATGGATTGAGAAGAGGCCTTTTTTTATACAATGGCATACTAGTCTGCCATAAAGAAGCAAATACCTGTGATATTTCTAGGTAAATGGATGAAAGTTGAGACCATACTCTTAAATGAGAAAACTTGGACACACACATGTAAATATCACATTGTCTCCCTAGTGTGAGAAACTAAAAGAGTAAATAAGGACCAAAATATATAATAGAAATTGTAAAATTGGAAGAAATTGTTTGGAAGGAAAGAGGAACTAGGATAGGGGAAGGGGTAAGGAAGGAAAGAAAAAGGGGGGAAAATTATAAAGATTTTAAAAAAGGATAAAATTGCAACAAAACTTTTTAAATAGGGAGAGGAAAGAAGTTGAAGGGAGGAGAGCAGATTGGGAAAAAGGGAATAATCAAAATATATCATGTCCAAGTACAAAGCCGGTATGATGAATATGATTATTATGCATATCTAAAATGTACTAATAAACTATAAAAATCTGAAAAAATTATGACTGTCAAACCAGCACTACAAAACTTCTAAAGGATATTCTAGCAAAAGACAATGAAGACCACAATTCCTATAATCCCAATAGAATGAATCAACAAGGGTAGGTAAGCAGTTAAATAAAAGGGAAAGAAAGGGAATCAATAACAGTAAAGTAATATGTTTATAAGGAAAATAAATACCTAGTAGTTGTAATAATGTGAATCATCTCAATTCTACAGTCAAAAGAAAAAAATTGGCAGAATGAATCAAGAAATGAGTTCCGACAATATGCCACATAAAAGAAACACATTCAACTCAAAAAGAAATACTTAGACTAAAATTCAAATGGTGAAAAACAATACTTCATACAACTGGAACCCTGAAAAAGCAGGGGTAACTATTCTATTTGCAAACGAAAAGTATTTCAAGTCAAGACAGATCAGAAGAGACAAAGACAGCACGACATCTTAAGGGAACACACCAAGACAAAGAGATAACAATCATAAATATATATGCAACAACAACCAACACACTCAACTATATAAGACAAAAACTAACGGATATGAAAAATCAAACCAGGTGTGGTGGCACACTCCTGTATTTCCAGCACTCAGGAGGATGATGCAGGAGGATTGCCATGAGTTTGAGGCCAGCCTGGGCTACATAAGCAAGTTCAAGGCCAGCATGCACAATATAGTGAGAACTTGCCTCAAAAAAAGAAAATAAAAACAAAAAAAGGAAAGAAAAATCAGAAAAGTACTAATAAAATTCTAATGGGGGACCTCAATACTGCACTGTCAGAAATACATAGATCAACTAGACAAAAAATAAAGCAAGAAATAGAGCTGAGCCAAATTTTTAAACAAATGTACTTAATAGATACCTATAGAGTGTTCTCACCAACAGCTGAATACACATTCTTCCCAGCAGCACACAATATCCAAAATAGACAAGATGCTAACCTACAGAATATGCTAAAGTAAATGCAAAAATTTGAAATTATGTCATGCATATTATCAGATCATTGTTGAATGAAATTGGAAATCAGTGGCAATAAAACCCACAAAAATGCATAAAAACATGGAAATTAAATAATGCTGTTCTGAAAAAGCAGTGGGTCACAGATTAAATTAAGGAAGAAATTTGACATTTTCTACAATTAAACAGTAATTCCAATACAATATACAAGAACTTATGGGAAGCAATGAAAGAAGTCTTATGAGGAAACATATAGCAGTGAATTCCCAAATCACAAAAGTAGAGTGAGCTCAAATAAATAAGCTAATGTTGAACCTCAATTTTTTTTAGAGCAAGTTAAACCCAAAGCTCATACAAGGAAGGAAATAATAACAATCACAGAAAAAATTAATGCCATTAAAACTAAAAAAATGCAAAGAATCAAGAATCAAAGAGTTGGCTTTTTGAAAGATTAAATAAAATAGAGAAACCCTTCACTAACCTTATCAAAAGAGTGAAAATAAAGGCCCAAATTCATGCGACTAGGAATGAAGAGAAATTACAACAGACCCTGTAGAAATTCAGATAATCGTTAGTGCCTATCTGAAAAACCTGTACTCTTAAAAGATAGAAAGTTCAGAAGAAATGGACAGATTTCTAGACACATATGAGTTACCAAAACTGAATCAAGAAGATATGAAATTTCTCAGTAAAGCAATGTAAGTTAATAAAATTGAAGAAGTAATGAAAAACTATGAACAAAGTAAAGCCAAGGTCCTGACTGATTCATTGTTGAATTCAATAAGAACTTTAGAGAATATATAATGCCAGTATTCCTCAAATTCTAATGAAAATGAAAGGAAAACAATACTCCCAAACTCATTTCTGGAAGCAATCATTACCCTGTTACCACAACGAGAGAAGGATCCCACCAAAATAAGAAACTACAGGCCAGTCTCCTTAATGAAAATGGATGCAAAAATCCTCAATATACTGGCAAAAGAAATGCAGGAAATCATCAAAAGCATTACACAATGACCAAGTAGGATTCATCCCAGCGATGCAGGGTGTCTTAGTTACTTTTCTCTCATTGCTGAAATACCCTACACCCTCAATTTAAGGGAGGAAAGTTTTACTTAACTCACTGTTTGTAGAGGTTTCAATCCATAATCAGCTGGCTTCAAGGCAGGGTGGTATGGCAGAGAGGCATTGCAGAGGAGAAACAGTTTGTGGTAAAAAGAAGGTATCACAGTGATGAAGTACAACAAAACAACAATGGCAAATTCTTTCTGCCCATTTTATATTCTAACTAGACTACGTGGCTTAGGGTGGTGCCAAACCAATCAGTGGACTAATTTAGTAATCACACACCTTTAATCCCAGCATCTTTAATCCTAGCATTTCATGTGAATCAATCCCACTGTCACACATTCTAGATACAGTCATTTCTGAGAAGACCTGCTGATGACAGTATGAGGCTTTGTGAGGACATCTAGATACAAGCCATAACACAGGGATATTTCAACACAAGCAAATCAATAAACATAACACACCACATTAACAAACCCAAGGACAAATACCATATGACCATCTCAGTAGACTCAGAAAAAAAAATTTGACAAAGTTCAACACCTATTCATGATAAAAAAAAAAAAACTACAGAAAATTGGAATATAAGCTCTTCATTTCAATACAACAAAAACTATCTGTGACAGTCAATATCATACTAAATTGTGAAAAAATGAATGCTTTTGCCCTACAATCATGAACAAAATAAGGATGCCCACTATCACCACTCCTTTTCTATATAGATATGAAAACAAGAAAACATTAGCTAGAGCCCTAGAGCAATTAGACATAAGAAATTAATAAAATAATTATGGATAAGAATAGAAAAGTTAAATTTTCATTATTTGCTGATGACATGATACTCTATATATGAGACCCTGAAAACTCCACCAAAATACTTCTAAAATTAATTACACAAATTCATTAGTGTAGCAGGATACAAAGTCAACATTCAAAAATCAATACCAGGGCCGGTGAGATGGCTCAGTGGCGTAAGCGCCTGCCTTGCAAGCGCGAAGGCCGGAGTTCGACTCCCGGAACCCACATACGAAAAAGGGGCCGGTGATATCGCTCAGTGGCACGGGTGCCTGTTGGCGCGCGAGGTCCTGAGGTCATCCCCCCGGTACCCACCAAAAAAAAAAAAAAATCAATACCATTCCTTTACATGAATAACAATCTCACTAAGAGAAAAATTAGGGAAACAACACCTTTCACATTAGGATCAATATAAGTGATATACTTAGAAATCAATCTGAATAAAGAAATGAAAGAAAAAAAAAGAAGTGAAAGAACTTTACATGGAAATCTACAGTACCCTGAAAAAGGAGATCAAAGAGGATATCAGAAAATGGAAAGATATTTGCTGTTCTTAGCTAGGCAGAACCAAAACAGCAAAAATGGCCACACATCCAAAGGTGTTATATAGATTAGTTCAATCCCAACCAAAATATCAATAGAATACCTCACCAAAATAGAGAAAACTATCCTAAAATTCATATGGAACCAGAAGAGACCCAAAATAGCAAAAGCAATTCTGGGCAACAAATGCAAGGAGTAGGGCATCACACTTCCTAATGTGAAGTTGTCCTACAAAGCTACCTTGATGAAAACCGCAAGTTACTGGAAAAAATCAGAACCAATGATCAATAGAACAGAATAGAAGATGCAGAAACAACCCCGAGCTCACTCAGCTACCTTAACCTTGACAAAGTGGCCAGACAACTTTATTGGAAGAAAGATAGCCTCTTTAATAAATAGTGCTAGGAACACTGGCTTTTCACATGCTGAGGATTGACCATATATACATATCTCTCAACATTCACTAAACTAAAATTGATATGGAGCAAAGAGCTAAATATAAGAACAGAAACACTTAATCTGGTAGGAGAAAAAAACAGGCAAAACACTTGAAGACATTGGTGTAGGCAAAGACATTTTGAAAAAAAACCCCAGATCCATAGGAAATAGCACAAAAAATCACCAAGTGGGATCACATCAAACTAAAAAGCTTTGGCACAGCAAATGAAACCACCAGCAGAGTGGAGACAGTGCACCCAATGAGAAAGAAAAATTCTACCCACTACTCAGAAAAAGGAGTAATATTTAGAATATATAAAGAACTCAAAAAATCAGACAACCCAAATCAAAGACCCCCCAAAAAGGAGAATCTGAAATGAATAGACACTTCTTAGATGAAAAGTAGAAACAGCAAATAAATATACAAAAAATGTTCAACATCACTGTTTATTTGGGAAACGCAAATTAAAACAATGCTGAGATTCAATCTCACTCCAGAAGGAATGGTTATCATCAAGAAATTAACCAATAACTAATACTGGTGAGGTTGGGGAAAAAGGAACCCTTCTCCATTTTCAGTGGGTGTGTCAACTTGTACAACCACTGTGGAAATTAATAGGTACATTCTTCAAAAAACTAAAACCAGAGGTTTCATTTCACCCAGTTATTCCCCTTCTAGGCATCACCCTAAAAGATCCCATTAGAGCATTAGAACACAGTGATATATGAATACCCATTTGTAGCAGCAAAACTTATTATACCTACATCTTAGATACAGCACATATGCCCAACAACAGATGAATATATAAAGAAAATGTGGTATTTATATAAAATTGAATACTATTCTGCAAAACTGAATGATAAATTAGAGTCATTTTTAGTTAAATGGATGCATATTAAGACCAACATTTTAAGTGAAATAAATTAAAAAACACAATGTATAATGTCACGTGGTTTCTCTTGTGTGAGAGACTCTAAGGGTAAACAAAGATCAAAATTGAGGATACATATTGGGAAGTAGGAAGAACATGCTCAACTGGTAAGGGGAACAATGTAAGGGTAAGGGGAAGAAAAGAAGGAAAAAAGGATTAAAAAACAAAGAATAGAAGGGAAAAATTGAAACAAATCTTTTGTAAATGGGGAAGGGAAGAAGGGTTGTAGAGAAGAAAAGGGAAAGGGAAAAAATTAAGATATATTATGTACACGTGCAAATTCTCCATGATGAATGTGAGCACTATCTCTGGCAATTATTTACTAATAAAGTTTTTTAAAAGGAAAATCTATTTGACATAGCAAAGGGAGACTTCACAAGAAAGTTTACAGATATATGTACCTACATTAAATAATCAAGAGTATTTCAAATAAACAAATGATGCACCTCCAAGTCCTTGAATAAAAACAGCAAAACAATCTCAAGCCAATAGAATGAAATAAGTGCCAGAATCTAAATCAATAAATTGAGACAAAAAATGTATCTTTGAAAAAAATTAGTTCTTTCAAAAGATTTTAAAATGATTAAACCTTAGTCAAACTAACCAAAAGAAAGTGAGAAGGGGCAAACTAATAGCATTAAATTAAAATTGTGTTATTGTGACAAATACTACTGATAGTAAAAGAATTATTAGAAATTATTTTGAAAACATGTTCCATTTAATTGGAAAATCTAGAAAAAATCAATAAACTTTATGAATATAGAACCTATGAAATTAGAACCAAAAGGATATAAAAAGATAAACAAATGAATAACAAACAACACTTTGATTGCACATTAATCCCTCGACAAGGAAAACCCCAGGACTTCATGGAGTTAAAACTGAACCTTTCTTTTTCAAATTTTATTAGTAAAAGTTTGCAGTACATGCAGTTTACAGTCATCTTGTGGAGTACGTACATGTACATACTAATTTATTTTTTTATCCCCTTCCCCTTCACTCCCCCTTACCTCTTAATTTTATTATTCTCTTTGTACTTTGTGTCACTCAAGTGAGAGATACCATACAGTATTTAAGCTTGTGTATCTCATTTATTTTACTCAACATATTCTCCAGGTGCATCTATTTCCTACAAATGTCTCAAATTTGTCATTCTTTATAGCTAAGTAGTATTCCCTTATATAGATACCACATTTTCTTTATCCAATCATCTATTGAGAGAGATAGAGGCAACTTCCAGGATTAAGCTACTATAAATTAAGCTGCTATAAATACTTGTATGCATGTATCACTGTAGTATGATGTCTTAATCTCTTTGGGGAAGATACCTAGAAAAGGTATAGCAGGATCATATCAAATTTGTTATTTAAGTTCTTTGAGAAGTCTTCATTGTGATTTCCATAATGGTAGTGCAAGGTTACATTCTCATGATCAATGAAGGAGGGTTTCTTTTTCACTACAGACATATCAGCATTTTTATTGTTTAATTTATTCATGATTGCCATTCTTTCTGGAGTAGGAATAAATCTTAGCATTGTTTTAATTTGCATTTCTTTAATGGCCAGAGATGTTGAACTTTTTAAAATGTGTTTGTTGACCATTTGTATTTCCTCCTCTGTGAAATGTCTGCTCATTTATCTTGCCCATTTATTGTCTAAGTCTTTAATTTTAGGTAGTTTAATTTTTTTTACTTCTCTGTACAGTATATTTGAGAAATTAGCCCTCTGTCTGAGGAATAAATGGCAACAAATTTTTCCTAACTGCAATTTGTCTCTTTACTCTACTAATCAATTCTTTTGTAACACAGGTTTTTCAATCTGATATAATTTCCTTCATTGATTCGTCTCGTTATTTCTTGTGCAATAGAGGCTCTGTTTAGAAAATTCTTTCCTACACTTGACTTCAATTGTTTGACCTATTTTATATTCCAGTAGGTTTAATGATTTTGCTTTAATGTTTAAATCATTGCTGCATTTTGATTTTAATTTACTGTATCATGAGAGATATGGTCCTGTTTCAATCTTCCCCGAACAGGTAATAAGTTTTCCCAGCATTAATTGTTGAATGGGCTATCATTCCTCCAACATACGCTTTTGGCCCCTTTGATAAAAATCAAATAGCTGAATGTGTCTGGGGATTTTCTCTGTCTTCTATGCTGTTTCATTAATCCATGTACATGTTTTTGTTCTACTACCAGGCTGTCTTTGTCACTACTGCTTTGTAGTATAGCTTGCAGTCAGATATCAAAAAGCCTCCTGCTTTGCTCTTGTTGCCAAAATAGCTTTTGCTATTCAGAGTCGATTCTGGTTCCATATGAATTTTAGGATTGTTTTCTCTAATTTTGCAAACTCTCCTGCTGGTATTTTGATTGGGACTGCAATGAATTAGGATAAATTGTTTTTTGTTTTTTGTTTTTTTAGCTTTTTTGACTTTATTAATTCTGCCAGTCCAGGCAAAAGACATCTTTTCATTTTCTGATGTTCTCTTCAATCTCCTTTTTCAGAGTAATATATTTTACTTTGTGGAGATATTTCAGTTCGTTGGTTAGATTAGTTCCTAAGAATTTCATTTTCCTTGAAGCTACTAGGAATAGTATTATTTTCATAATTTCCTTCTCATCAAGTTCAATATTGGTGTACACATATGGTATTGATTGTTGTGTACTGATCTTGTATCCTGTTATGTTGGTTACTAATTCTAAGAGTGTTTTGGAGTTCTTTGGATTTTCTATGTAGAGTATCATGCCCTCTGAAAATAATGGTAATTTGAGTTCTTCCTTTCCTAAATGTATCCCATTTAATTCCTTCTCTTGCCTGATTGCTCTGGCTAATATTTCAAGTAATATGTTGAACAGAAGTGATGATAGCAGACATCCTTGTCTTGTTCCTGACTTCAGGAGTAATGCTTTAGCTTTCTCCCATTTAGTATGATGGTGGCTATTGTTTTTTCATAAATAGCTTATATCATATTCAAAAATGGTACTTTACCTGTTTTCTTCAGGGATTATATCATGAAGTGGTGTTGCAATTGGTCAAATCCTTTTCTGCATTGATAGATATAATCATATTGTTTTTGAACTTGCTTCTGTTTATGTGAAGTATTATATCTCTTGATTTATGTATGTCAGAACATCCTTGTGTCTCTAAGATGAAACCTACTTGTACATCATGTATGATCTTTTTGATGTGCTACATACTATATGTAGCAGAATCTTCAGCTGATTGGCTGACAGTGTTTTTTTTTTTGAGTCTTTGTCCATTTTGGGAACAGAATGATGCTAATTTCCATTAAAAAAATTTGAGAGCATTCCATCTCTTTCAATTTTATTGAAAATCTTGAGAAGTACTGGTGACATAACTTCATTAAATGTTTTGTATAATTCAGCAGTGAATCTATCAGGTCCCAGGATTTTATTTAGTTGGTAGATTATTTACTGCTCTGTCAGTTTCATTGCTTGTTTTTGAGTTGTTAAGAACTTTCATGTCTTCTTGGGTTAGTTTTGCTAACTTGTATGCATCTAAGAATCTGTCCGCTTCTTCAAAATTTGCAGATATTTTGGAATATATTTTTTGAAAGTAGTTACTCTCTTCTGAATTTCAAGAGTTTCCGTTGTGATTGCAACAGTTTAATTTTTATTTTAATTAAAGCAAGTCTTTTCTCTCCTCTTGGTAAATCCAGATAAGGGCTTAACCTATTTTTTATTCTTTCAAAGAGTGATCTCTTAAATTCATTTATTTTTCCTTTACTGATCTGTTAGTCATAGTTTTATTGACTTCTCTCATCTTAGTAATTTCCCTCCTTAATTTCAGTTTGGGCTAGTTTGTTTTTGTTTCCTAAGTATCTTTACATTTCTCATAAGGTTATTTATTTGGGCTTGCTCTGTTTTCCTAATGGTAGCATTGATTACAACAATTTATTTTCTTAGAACTACTTCCATATTGTCCCTGAGATTTTAGTGAGTTATACAGTCATTGTCATTGACTTCCAGAAATTTTTAAGTGTCTTCTTTGATTTATTCTGTGATCCATTGGGTATATCAGTGTGTGCTGTAAATTTTCCAGAAGGGTTTGGTTTTTCTCAAGTTTCTTCTGTCATTGATTTTTATTTTCATTGCACAGTATTCTGATAGCAGGTGTGAGGGAATTTCAGTTATTTTATATTTACTTAAGCAGGCTTTGTGGAATAGTATGTAATCAACTTTGGAAAAAGTACAATATGCTCCTTAAAATGTATATTCTATTGCAGAGTGGTGGAATATACTGTGTATATCTATCAAGTCCCCAAGTTCACGGGTGTGGTACAGCTTTGATATTTTTAAATTTATATTTAGTTGATCTATGTTTGTGAAAGTGGGGTATTAAAATTCCTTACTATGATTGTGTTAGTGTTTATTTGATCTTTTAAGTTCAACTTTATTTTATGTAGATGTGTGCTCCAGTATTCGGTGCATATATGTTTTACAATGTGATCTCTTCTGGTTGAATTGTTCTTTTAAGTAGTATGTAGTAACATTTTTTATATTTTCTAATCAATCTTAACTTGAAGTTTACCATGTCTGATATTAGAACTACCACACGTCCTTGTTTTTGAGATCGTGGTGCATGAAATATAGTTTTCCATTCTTTTGTTTCTAGTACATGAATATCTTTTTGGATTAGATCAGTTTCTTGAGTTCAACCTTTTGTTGTATTCTGTTTCTTGATCCAGTTTGCCAACCTGTGTCTTTTATTTTTAGAAGTCCATTAACTTTGAGAGATATTACTGAGATGTGTTGATTATTTAGTATCATTGTTTTCTTCATCTGTAGGTGAATCCTTTGTTTTACTTTCCCTGACATTTTTTGTTGCTATTTATCCATTGACCTCACTGGGATATTTCCCCTCTTTTTTACTTGTGTCAGTTTCACTATTTCTATCAAGAATATTCTTAAATACTTACTTGAGTGCTGGTTTAACATTTGTATCCTTTGAGCTGGAATTTTTTATGGAGATACCTTATTTATTCATCTATTTTGAAAAACATCTTTGCTGGATAAGTTAATTTTGGTTAGAAGTTGTTTGCTATCAGGGATTGAAATACTTAGCTCCAAGCTCTTCTTGGCTTTTGGGTTTGAGTTGAGAAGTGTGCTCTGTTTCTAAATGGTTTAATTTCTGTGATTTTTTTCTCTGACTGCTCTTAAAATTCTGGGTTTCTTGCTAGATATCTGGTAATTAAATAAGTAGATGCCTTTATGAGTTTCTCTTTTATTATATTTGTTTGATGTTTCATAAGCATTGGTTACTTGTATTTTAAATTATTTTCTTATATTTGGGAATTTTTTCTATATCTGTAATCTTGTTAGTGAATCCATCTGTATTGTCTTCTGGTTGTTTCCTAATTCCAGTTAGCCTTAAATTTGTCTTTTTATTTTCATCGTGTAGATGTGTGATAACCACTTTTTCTCTTACTTTCTTTGTAGCTTCTTTCAGTACCTCATTGTAGTTTACTATTTTGTCCTCAATTTCTGACACTCTGTCTTCACATTGGTCATTTCTGCAATTTATGAATTCTATAGTTTTTTTTTTTTTATTTCGGGGACTTTGGTTTGACCTCTTTTCAAGGATTCTATATCTTTGTTGAGTCTGTAATTCAAGTATTTTGAACAGTTTTGGTTAGCTCACCAAATTCCTTGCCTATTTCCCCAAAATTCACTGTGAGCATATTTTGTAAAATTGCTTGGACTTTTGGTTCATTTCATCTTCGAACTCATTTATTTTCTTCATCTTTTCTATAAACTTCACATAGAGTTCCACTACCTGCTATTTGTTTGTCTCTCCCTTTGTGACTCCTTTCTCTGCCTTGGAGGAGTTTGGAGAACTTGGAGTTCTTCTGTTTCCATATACATATACATATACATATACATATACATATACATACACATATACATATACATATGTATGTGTATATATATGTATATATATGTATATATTCCTCTTTCTTCTTCTCCTTTGGGGGGCTAGTACAGGTTAGGAATTAGAAATAGTACAGTTTGTGGCTTATATGGAGATTTTTAGCAGAATGTTTCCTCCCTGTGAGTAATTTTCAGCATTTTATGTCCAGTGCTATTATTTTCTCATTTTGTTATTTACTTTAAGTGAATCTGTCCCTCCATTTTACTAAAAGGATTACTTCTGATTATAACAGCATCAACAGATTCAGTTATACTACACTTCTGTATGATAGTCCTCGAAGTTACACTTCTCAACTTTGTCTGTTCTCTATGCACACTATGACTGTTTATTATTTGTGGTTGTTCTTCAATGAAGTAGGCAAAATGGAGGGAGGAAAATGGAAAGTGATTGTATTAGGAGTGTAAAACACTAAGGGGGAGGTTTGAAGGGGTCTTAGTCATAGATGAGAAGAAAAATTTGATGTGGGCTCTGATTCCATTGAAGTACATTTAGTTGAGTTAAAGGGTTAGTATTGAGAGTTTTCAGAGGATAGTTGTGAGAGCTAGGGTGAGCTAAATGAGGAAGGAAATTTAACTTGTGACTGAGAAAAGCTACATGTTTGACAAAACCTGCTGATACAGAGGACAATAGGCAAGGTAAGATATGGAAGAAACAAAGGTTTAAGAAGGTGGGAATTGTGTCTTAATAGTAGAGAAGATATGAGTGACTCTGGGAGAGCTACAAATGGGAAATTAAAAATTTGGTAAGAAGAGTTTTTGTATTTGGAAAGAGTAAAGAAATATGGTAATGTATTGCTTTAGGGGTTTGAAACGAAGAAACTAGATAGGGAGCTGAATCATATTAGAGAAGCCATCAACCTACTAAATCAGAGCCAATGATAGAAAAATACACAAAAGTAAAAATCTAATAAACATAAAAAATATAAAAGTACATAACCTCACATTCTAAACAAATCAAGAAACAATAACTCAAATCTATAAGACAGCCAATGGGAACAGAAATTAAATATTCCAATGTGACAGTTTATATGTGATTCACATGTAGCTTCTTTTACAGAGTCTGTGCCTTTCACCCCCAAATAACTCCTCTGATCCTTCCACTGCAATATTGAAACTAACTCCTATTCAGGACTTCTTTCCACCAGGTTGAAGGCATTCTTGTAGATTATGGTCCAGTCTGAGTTCTTGGGTTAGGAATTCTTGCTGTCTCTCTACCTGGATGTGGTGGTTGAACCAGCAGACTATTTCACTTGCGTAAAATTGTCCACTGAGTCAGGAGCATTCTTATCCTATGAAACCAAATACAGTAGTAACGGTAATCAGTTACAGTGGTATCTATAAGGGCAGGTTGAGAACACACTATGAAACCCAATTTTGGATATCCCTTTAGCCTTGAGAAAAACATGGTTATAGTGAAGTTTCATAACAACCCAAATATTGACCCACAGCTAATATTCACTAAATGTGATAGCTATATCTCTACTTTAAAAAAAGAATTCAACAGTAATTTTATAGAATCAATTGTCTAAAGTTCAGGGGGTAGAGGACCAACAAGTGCCAGAGGGAAAAATAAAAGAAGAAACAAAATTTGCTTTTTTTAAGGCCTTTGCTATACTGTATGTGAAGGAGGAAATAGGAGGGGGGCAATGGATACTGATGTTGGTAAAAGGTATGATGTATATTTAGATGGTAATAACAGGGAAGACTGCATATGAAATTCGTTCTGAGAATTGGGGATGAGAAATGACTCTGTGACCAACATGAATACTAGAGAAAATGTTAAAGAGAGGCAAATAAAAGGGGAGAGAAGAAAGTAAACGTATGGAAAGGACAAGAAACAGGAAGAAGTCAGGTGAAAAGATATAGGTAAAAGTTGAAAAAATAAAAAGAGGCAACGGAGAATTTTCTTATCCTCTATAAACATAGTTTAAATAAAAGCTGACAACAATGTTACTCAAAATATTCTGTATATTTATATTCCATATAAAAATGGAAAGGATTCCCCCAGTACAAATATAATTTATTGCAACTATGTGCCAATAAAAAATTTAAAAATCATAGCATATCATAATTTTTCAAGGATGAATATCCATAGAATGCTATGAAGGAAATCCAGCAATTTAAAAAGTACAGAGTAATACAATTTATAAAAACTAGCAGATGAATCCAAAACACTTCCGCTTATTTCATTATGGGTTAATATATGTATTTTGAATTTCATTATGGATTAATATAAGTATTTTGAAAATAGATGATATTTTAGATACTAATGATGTATGTGACTAATACAGAGATATGGAATATATTATGCTTTTTTCTTACAATTGCCTAGATCACTTAAGTAAATGGAAAATGCAATTTTCTTTTAAAACCTGATAACAAAAATTCATTTTTTAAACGTACTTAAAAATTCACACCACGCATGGTCTGTGAAACTATAAAATACTCATATTAAAATCTCCAAAATTTTCTTTTCCATATATATTATGACTTTGACAGCTGTATCAATCAACTCTGGCTGTCATCAAAACATGTCATAGACTGAGTAGTTTAAATAACCAAAATGTCATTTTCATAGTTCTGAAGGCTCAAAGTCCAAATCAAGATTCTGCCTGATTTAATTTCTTGTAATGGCTCTTTATTTGTCTTAGAGAAGGATTCCTCCTGGCTATGTTTTCATATATTCTTCCTTCAATGTATTTACAGGCTGATAGAAGGGAGAGTGACACTTCCCATGCAGCTCTCAAAGTTCCCAGGGGAAAGCACATCAAGAGGATGGAGAAATAATGATGAGAGCCAAAAAGCTGAGGTCAGGTGGAGCCCTCTTTCCTCATGGGAGGAAAGGAACAGCTCAACCAAAGCGGTGCATTTATTTATACATTTAGCAAGTTGGTGTCACATGAAACCCCTTTGCCTGACAACACATTGCTTGGATTCCCTTCAGGCTAGGTGTTCTCTGGGCTGGAGCAGCTTGTTTATATAGCCCACCTTGGCTTGCTGCTCTTAGTTTTTCTTTGTTTTTCAGCTGGACTTTCCTCACGCCCACATGTGCGATCAATTTCCAGCTTTAGCTGCTCCCCAAAAGAAAGAAAGGGAGAAACTCTATTGCCTGATGATATTATTTATCCTTAGTTACTTCCATAGATAGAGGTTGTAGCTTCAAATAAAGTCATACTGAATATAAGGATACCAATGTATTAATGTTGATTGGACCCACACTTTCATTCAGTAACTGTAATTGTAATTTAACTTCTATATTCTCTATTAATAAGTGACACCTAACTAGATTATCATTTAGTAGGTCATAATGAACAGCACTGGCTATAGAAAAATCATATGATTAATATATTAAAATAATTTAAATAATGAGCTAAAATCTAAAATCATGATGCAAAGTTCAGAAAGGAGCACTCAGCAAAACTTGTGCAGATTTGGATCTCAAGATCTAACCACAAATCTCCATTAAGTGAAGTCATTGCATCTTTATCTCTCTCTTTATCTTTCTCTCTATCTATCTCTCTATAATCTTTTAACATAGCTAGTCTTGAAATATTCTGGAAAATGAAAATGTTGCATAACAGTGGGCACTGCGTATTTCTTTTTAAAAAGAAAAGTTATTCAATCTATTTATTGGCATGTAAAAGTGAATATAGATTATATATGTCTGAATATGTCCAATAAATAATATCAAAAAAGTCTAAAGTTCAAAATTAATGACTGGAGTGAAAAATCTGTAAGAAAATTACTAAATAATTTACTTTTTAATAATATTTATACTAAGTAATTACTTCATTTTGTGTGAAAATTAAATGGAATAATATATTAATTTTTAAATAATTTGCTATGAGATATTGCACTCATCATTTAGGACACAAAAAATTCCTGAGCATTAACAAGTAATCAGAAACCTTTTACTGATTAATTAACCTGAGTAATACTAAAAGCAACAGTATTAGTATGATGGAATGAGTATAATTAAAAATAAAGTAGACATGATTTATTTTACTTTGTTTAGAGTGGAAATAGAGACTTGTTGAAAATTAGTCTATTGACCATCATAACAAATATGTAGTATGGAAAGTATATTAACAAATTTATAGGTTGTCATGATGAGCACACAAGTTGAAAAGTTAAACTGCTTTCTGAATCTGTAAAGAAACAAGGCAACAGAAGATATAGCTTCTTATCACAATGTCACACAGCCAACAAAAAATGATTTGGCATGTAAATTCTCTAGTGACAACCTGTCAACATGGCTACAAAAGATAAAATAAGTTCTGTGATTAACTCTTGTTATTTAAAATTAACTTCAACTATTATATTACTGTTTATTACCCTACAAACATATGCTTATACATATGTATATAGATGGATATACCTATATTAGCTTCTTTTTAAAAGAATATGTGCTCGTTTATTACATAGCCAAGGTTTAACTATTAAGATATGTGAGATAATAATTTTTCTTATTTCAGAACTCTGAGAAACAAGACAATTTCCATATATTTATAAAAGGCAAGTATTGTGTAAGACAAAGTATAAAAATTTCAGTTTAAATTAATAGTAAAATACATATTTCCAAATTTTGAAATAAATTCATATGAAATTCTGTGGCAATTAATAATTAAATAATTTTTGAAAGTAAATGTTTTATTATTCTACAAATATAAACTTTAAATATTATACACGATGATCTTAATGTCATCATTCACATGCACTTAAATTTAGTAAGATTTCAAAATGGTTTGATTTGTAACAAATTTTAGACAATTCCATTTAATATTGACAAATAAATGAAAACATAATTCCCTTATTGGACTTTCAGTGACTTGAAGTACAACAGCCTTATATGAAAAATTAAATTGTTCTGGAACAATTCCTAAAATTATTTGTAGATAAAATTCTCATAAATAAGGATTGTATGCTAGCCTTGAGGAGAGTAAGAATAATCTGGAGAATGAGATTACCAAAGTCACATTTGATTTCAAATTCGTCTGGAGCTAACTCCATTTGAGAGCATAAAATAGCTACATCATCATCGTCATCATCAAAACACAGAGAAATTGAAGCAGCAAAATTGCAAGTCCATTCTAATGCTGATTAACTGATCAACTTAGTGAGAATCTGTCTCAAAATGAGGAATATATAAATGTTCATGGGATATAGCTAAGGTTGAAGATCTTTTGTTCAATATAGTGGTAAAATAATTAAAAATTTAAAATCTATAAATGAATTATTGCTTCTCACTAGGAACAGACTTGTTCAAACAAAAGAAATTTCGGGCCGGTGAGATGGCTCAGCAGCGTAAGCGCCTGCCTGGCAAGCACGAGGGCCCAAGTTCAACTCCCAGAACCCACATGCGAAAAAAGGGCCAGTCATATTGCTCAGCAGCACGGGCGCCTGCTGGCACACGAGGTCCTGAGGTCGACCCCTGGTACCTACAAAAAAAAAGAAAAGAAATTTCAACTAAGCTAGAGAGATTAACAAAATTTATGAATTTAACAAACTCTTTTGTACTGAATCTAATCATTAATGATCTTTAAATTTTACATGCTTCAACTCTAAAATTATCTCAGGTGAATCATATAGCATAAGTCACCTTAAATCATTCATATTTTGTCCTTGAAAAAGTGTCATTTGTGGAAATGGATAAACATTGTATTCTCATTTTAGCCTTTCTCCCTTTTGTTAGCCACCAAAAATGCTGTTCTTTTAAAATCAAATACAAGCCAACTATATGAGAATAGCATTCTGCATATTCATTTGTCTTCCTTCATTACATTTATATTATCTATCTCAATAAAGAGGTATAATAAAATCTTTTACAAAAGCAGCATAAAAATGAAATATTTGTTTTTAGAATTTCTGGATTCTGTCTCGCAATTCAGCATGAAAATAAAAATGAGATTACTTGAACATGGATTAACAATTATCTCATCTTATCTAGCATTTGATATTCAGCCAATCTTTTTCTTCTAAGTAATCTGAAAATATTGCTGTGAGATAAGCAGCATGATTTCTTACCATCATTTTACAAGTAAAATTAAGTCATTTGCTTAACATCAATTATAAAATCATCTAAAGTTGTCTTCAGAACATAAAACTAGTGTCTACTAATGTTATAATTATACTATAATTTCCTAACTGGTGTGTAAGTTACTACAAAATACTGAAAACCATTTCTTCACTCAGTATGTATTGATTTATTTCTTCTCAGCCTTCTCTCTACCCCAACCAGCACATGTTTATGTATAGGTATTCCATGAATATGTGTTGACTGGATAGTAATACTTGTATCAAATCTCATTCCATCATACAGTGACATTTTACTCTTCAATGTACCTGGTCATGAAAGATCTCTTTTATTCAGGACAAGAATGTCTATCAGTGACAATTTTGCCTCTATGTTCTTTAGTTTTTCAGTTTTCTTCCCTTAAGAATTTTTGGGATGAGATTACTTAAAACAGCACACTCATTGATAAGTAAAATATTTCTTCAGGTTTTTTTTGTGTTTTCAAAAATATTTTACTACTATGAGTTTGATCATTAAGAATATGAGATTATAAGATAATGGGAAAGAGAGCAACAACAGAAATGCCTCCTCCAGAAGTGTTTCAAGACATAGAAATGAATAGAAATCATAAAACAAATTAATATTTTAAAACAAATCTATTTCCAATTATTACAAGTTATGATAATTGATACGCTATTTCTGAAGATAGTTGAAATGGGGCTCGAATCAAGTGTTCAGAATCACTAGTTTGTTTACATAGAAAAAACAATAAATCAATGCATATTAACATGGATTTTACTATTTTATATACAGGACTTAGAAATAAACGTGATACATACCCTGAGCAGCACATATATTAAGAGTCGAAGCATGAGGTCAAATTACAGTATTATCACACCTTGATTTCTGGCCTAGTAAGATAGGAAATGAGCTGATGATGTAATGTACCCCATCTGTAATGCCAATTCCACATTAAAGGCAAGTATTTCAGTGAATCCACTACTTGGGACAGAATACTTACTTTTAATAATTGAGCATGTATAGTAACAAAATTAATTTGCATATGATTGGGGTTTGGAGTAATTTATAAAATAAATGTTGGAAGTTAATATTATACACCGACAGTCTAGTCACCAAGGAAAACATGGTTTATTTGAAATATAACAATGCTTTACCATTGCTGTGGTCATAACTGTAATGTGTGTAGCTATTTCCCACCCAGGTAGACAGGAAATTCTGTCTTCAGCTCTTAAAAGGCTACAGATATATAGATACAGAAAATTCTCTTGGGGCACACCATACAAAGAGAAAGATATATTTCCATTCAGAGCTACAATGGGTGTCATTGTGGTTTTGGAGTGAATCTCAAGCCAAAGCTAGTACTTTTCTTTCAAGCTCCCATAGCTTTAAATTAAACAAAAGTACATATTATGAAAAGATACTAGGCTGAAATACTACAAATTATGTTAATATCGTTGGATAACATACAATATTATACTCACCTTTCCTTAGTCACAAAATATTTGGATTTAATAACAAATGTCTACAATTCAAATGTCTCCCCTACTATTCAACATCATTCTAACTGACTACAATATGCTCACTGAAGCAGTCTCTCCATTGCATTTCCCTTATTCAATTTACATTTATATTTGTTTATCTTTCTCCTTGTTTCCCCACTATCATTACTTTTAGAAGTTGTACAATTTATTCATGATAATATCTGTCTTGCTATTACTTCAGACTTGTATTAGGTCAGCTTAATTTTAGATCTAGGCAATAAATTTTGTGTTAATTATCTTAGCATCTTCTTGCCCTATTCCTTGTTAAAAATATACTTCTTCCAGTTCACTGCATTTTTGAAAGTATAAAATTACAAAGGAAAGTACTTTCTAAATAAAACATCTTTATATAAAAGTGCAAAATTTGATGCAAAGATAGAAACATATAAGAAAATTATGCTAAACACAGGACGAATATCACCAGTAAGCTAAGGAGACAGAATTGGTAAGTCTTCACTCATGGTCCTCAGAAGCGACCAATAATACTGTTATATTGTTTTTAGATTTCATTACTCCACAACTGTGAAATAATATTTTTGTTCAATTAAGTTCCTAATATTTTTTTTAATTTTGTTATGGCAGCTGTAGCAAACTAATGCATACCACTCATCTTTGATTTTTTTTACTTGTTCAACTTTTGCTCATAACATGGACAGTAATCTTAGCTACTTAATTGTAACTCCATAACTAATCTTTGAATAACTCACTAACATCTGAGAGTATTTTGGGAAGAAATAGCAATAAGCACTTATTTCTTAAAAATACAGAATATATTAATAATTACAGAGAATACTGACTAGAAACCTATTTTTCTTAAAGACCACTATTTAGAGAAAAGCTAATACCATCACCCAGGTATCGCTATTATAAATATTTTAAAGGGGTCTCAAGTATTTTTTTTTCTTTTGCAATATTTTGCTTTGGCCCTTGAACAATTCAATGATGAATAGCACCAAAATGAAGTAGGATAATGTTATGGGTGGAATTGTACCACTGAAAATTATGTTGAATCTTTAACCCATACTACCTCAAAAAGTGACCTTATTTGGAGATAAGGTGTTAAAAGAGACAATCAATTTAAAATAAGGTAATCTGTATGGATAGCAATTCAACATGACAGATGTCTTTGCAAATAAAATGAAAGGATTTGGATATAGAAATAGTTACACATAAAAGAAATCTAGTATGAAGACATACAGGTAGAACATGTCCAGGTGTATAAAGGGCTATACCTTCAATCCAAGTAGTATCAAGATTTGTAGAGAAAAATGAAAAATTAGAATAGGCAAGCTAGATTATTTTCTCCTAGAGCTATCAGTGACACCACATTCTTGCCAACACCTTGATTTCAGAATTCTAATTTCTTTTTTTTTTTTTTTTTTAATTTTATTTTAAAGAGAAGAAAAAACAAAACAAATCAAAAGAAGAACAAATTTTCAAAACAACATAATAGGAGGGTAACAATGGTTAATACATTGCGTATTACTATCTTTAAGTTAGTTATTCAATGCCCATCAATCAACAGAATTCTAATTTCTAAAAGTGTTAGACAAAATATTTCTGTTGCTTTAAGCTGCATAGTGTTTTGTGTTTTGATAACAGCTCTGGAAGGCTAGGGTGAGTGTGATTGTTAATCATGGTTATCAACTTGACAATTTAGACAACTGCCTAGGAAATTAGTAAAGCACACTTCCTATTGTGTCTGGAAGGTGTTTCCAGAGATGATTGGCATGTGCAATGGCAAGCTACAGATGGAAAACTTTCTTGAACGTTGATGGCATTACTGAAAAAGATGAGGATACAGATAGAACAAAAGTAAAAGAGAAAGCCCAAAAGTTCAGGGTCTCTCTCTCTCTCTCTCTCTCTCTCCCTGTGTGTGTGTGTGTGTGTGTGTGTTTCTTGGCTACCACATGGAGAGGAGCTTTGCTCCACCATGTGCTCCCCAGCATGATGTTCATCATGGCCTCAAGATCATGGCAATAGGGCCAGTGACTATAGACAAAAACATCAAGAATAAATCCTCCCTACTTTAAGGTGTTTTCCCCTGGCATTTAGTCAAAGTGATAAAAACCTGATATACACAGTAGGCAAATTTATTTCTATTGTTTTTATATGTGTATTTTAAATGGGCAATTTATGCAAATGTTGTGAAATCTCTAACCAGAAATTTTACCATACACTACTCAGTAAACTATTTGTCATTAGCACTATTGCTACTGTGCTTTGTCAGAGTGCCAAGAACAGTTAAGAATCTGAGACACAAGATCTAATAGTGGATTAAACATTATTTTTTATGGTTAAGATCTAGATGGTTTCCCAAGTGGTTCATTAAGTTAAAGGTTTGGTTGAGAGCGGATGGGATTTGAGGATGCGATTGAATCATAAGGAATCTATCAGTGGATTCATAATTTAGTAACATTTTTGGAAGATGATGGAAACTTCAGAGTTAGGGCCTATTTGTATGAAATAGGTCACTGGATGCACGATGTATGGGAGAATATCATTTCTCTAGCTGCTTTCTGCATTGCTCCTTTAACTTCTTTCTTCGATTCTCAGCAACAATGTCTTGAGAAGCTTTGTTCAAACATGCCCTGCCACCAAAATGCTCTGCCTCACCATGGGCACAGAAAGAATGCAGCCTGCCAACTATAGAGAGAAAACTGTGAAAACACTAGCTGAAATAAATCTTTACTACTTACGTTGTCTTTCTCATATATTTTATCATGGAGATGAAAAGCTGACTAACACATTATGTTCTTCCATTATAGCTCTATTTATGTGTATAATACAGAGAGAAGTTTCAGATAGAAAACAATCAACTATTGTAGTAATTCTGAGATAGGAAGATAGGGCCTGGTAATGCTGGCTGGAGAAGTAAGCCTCACATATTAATTACAAAACATCCAGACACATGTGCAGAACAGTTCCCAAAGTGCTATATGGGGACTTGTCAAAAGAATATGTGGAATGAATAAAATGGAGACAAGCTAGCATGAAGAGCTCACTAACATGCCATCACACATTAGCCTGCTCTATACTCCAGAGCATGACTTTATCTTTAATTTAATTTATTTTTATTTTTCCTTCTAGTTTACTCAGCCCAGACTTAATCTGCAGAGTCAGTTTCTCCATTACTCTTCATCTTTAATTTTTGCTACCTTGTTTATTTTTCTAAATCTCAAATAAATGTGAAATTTTGCCATCATTTTTGCTCATTTTGTTCAGTTCTTCAGTCAAGATGGAGAGGACCTAGAAACCACCTCCAAAAGGAGACTCCAGCATCCCAAAACCTGGTAATGTATTGGCTTAGCCAGACAGGAGATCAGGTGAGGCCTTTTGGGCACTTACTTTTGTCTCTAATATGTCATAAAGTTTCTTCTTCTTTCTCTTCCTCCTCTTCCTCTTCCTCTTCCTGTGTCTTTCTTCCCTATCCTAAAAATCGAGGAGGATTTTTCTCGTGGCGCCAGGAATAACTTCCTAATTTGTGCCACCATGTAGGATGGGATGGGGGAGGGAAATGCATGGCCTCTGTCATTTTTACCTACAGGCCTGCTTAAAGTTTACTTCCTGGGGTGGTTAATTGATTATCTATGAGAGTGGAAAACACCCAGTTGAATTGAGTTACCATGGTTCTGGGTGTGGAAGACCCACTTTAAGGAGAGTTGTTTGTGGAATGGTATAAAAGGATAATGGGAAGGATGGATTTCAGCTGATATTCCTTGGAGGAGCTTCATTGCAACTGATTTTCTTTGGAGGAATTTTGGCAGTTTGAGAGTCCTTTGGCTGTTTTCTTCAAGTGAGCTTCAATCTTTGTCTTCATCTTGGATGTCATCGCCTGACTTCTAGTGCAGATCCCTCAGCTTTCTGGCACAGATCTTTCAGCCTTTTGGCACAGACACTTCAGCTTGTGGCACTGGCCCTTGGGCCTTTCTGGTGCAGATCCTTCAGTCTCCCATCTTGGATACTTTGACCTCCTGATATGTACTTCTACAGGACATTGCCATGAGCTCCAAACCCTCAAATGGATCCTTTGTGTATCCAGTGCACATACAGATGTTTTGCATTCTTCTACATGTGACTCTAGTAAGCATTGATTAATATACTTCCCCTTAAGTTTCTTTTTCTCACTTGTGCTCAGTGTGTGGGTTTGGTATGCCCTGTTGTCCATAGATTTACTTGCTGCATTTTGCTTCTCTTTTTGGAAATGAGCCTGGTCTCTTCCTTCCACAGTTTGTTTATGGCTTTTTCTTTTTCAGCATGTTGTTTTGTCTGGGGCACCATGTTGCCTTGTTGCATGACTGCACACTATCTTGTCTTGCCATGTGACTAGATGCAATTTTTGGCCAACTACTGCCATTTGCTTAACATTTTCTCTTTTTTCATTTTCTTTTCTTTTTTCACCAACTGGCCTTATGTACCCTTGTAGATAGGAGGTAAGTCTCTGATTTTAGAGAACATGTGGGCTTTCCTCCTATATTCTTTTAAATTATTTTGACAGGTACAATGTCTTACTACATGAGAAGAGAAAAATTTGTTTATTTTAAAACTTCTATTACTTCTTCTGTGGCACCCATTAGTAAGCATTAGACAAGCTGTTTCTAGCAGACTCAAGTTCCTCTGAGTCCTAAAGCCCACCTGTAGCTGTCACTTCTTGGAATATTTTGTTGATATTGGTTTGAAGCTAGATCCCTTTCTTCTTTCTTCTAACTAAATTCAGGTGATTTAGAAACATGTGCCTGACAGCCTGAGCAGAACAGAGGCATGGTCAGTAAAGCATAACTAAATTGACGATGAGTATACAAAAGCAGAACCATTCTTGTTCTTAAAACTTTCTAAGATTTTTTAAAAAGCTTTTTGTCTCTACTGCCTTAAACAAATTATCAAAAATTTTAACCTTGTGGTAAATGCAAGAGATATTTTTCTCAAGTGGCACCACCCTGCTTACATAGAGCCACCAAGAGGCTCAACAGTGGTTAAGGGAATCCTGATTACATGATCTCATAGAAGTTTTAAGGCTTAGGTAGGGATATCAAGTGGCTTAACCCCCTCTCCCTAAAGAGTTAATGGGCCTCAATAGGGAAAATCCATCACATTTGTTTGCTTCTATGAAAGACGCTGATGTCACTGTAGGTTCAGACAGAGATGTCTGTCCAGTAAATACTTGAGTGTCACAAGGGTTTTTTGTAGGGCTCAAATCATGTGTCCTCCTGTATGGGATGCCATTCTAAGGAGCCAAGACCTAGTTTTTCCTATTTTTCTCTATAGGCACCAAGACTAGACATGGGAAACCACTTGGACATTATAACACAGATTCCAATAAATTTGCCACTAGAATGTATCCTTGATCATTGGGAAAGGTTTGATCCTGAAAATTAAAAAAAGGAAAAGACACCCATCTTTGACACATGGAGTGAGCAGCCCATCGATAACTAAGACAGACAAGCCACAGGCATGTGGGTACACACAGCCTTTGGAGGGTGGAGAAATCAGTGAGACCAGCAATGTGGAAGTGTCTGAAGCAGCACCCAGGAACCAGCGTTTGGACTCTGGAAAATTCCACCAACAGAAGACTAGTCCCAGCCCCCACATCCAGAGGCCAAGATCAGCTCAATGCCCAACACAATTCCCATGGCAAACTTGGCTGAAGTACACAGCATATTTCTGGGTTCTGACAGGGACACTATCACAAAACAGTAAACACCAGAGGTATTTTACTACACTTATTCTCCATTGTTTGTCTGATTGGCTGTCCTTTTCCTGTCTGGTTGTTTATGACATCTTGTTTTGTTTCATATTTTTGGTTATTTTTGTTTTTGTTTATATTTTTTCTTCTTTTTCTGGTCTCCTTTCTTTTCTTTCTTTCTTCTTTTCTTTTTCATTCTGTTTCTCTTTCTTTCTTCTTTTTTCACTATTTTGGTTTCTTAGCTTTCTTTTTTGTTTTCCTCTACTGATCCTCTTTCTCTATTTCCACAACTACTTCTTGACTTTAAACTTTCAAGTGAGTGAACATTGTGCCTTCCCATTCTGATTACTCTTTCACATTCTATTTCATTTTTTCCCTCCTGTGTCCTCCAGTTTCCCAAAACTCGGATGATCATCGTTTGACCTCCAACTTTACTCTAGTATATTTGACCTCATTCACCACTTTATTTTATTCCAAACACATCTTAATTCCCCCAACGCCACGGAAGGGCAAAATCACTCCATTAATGGGAAAATTACTGCATACAAGCACATGGTATGTGTTTGATTTTGTTATGTAACAATAGAGTTTGCTCTGTGGTTGGAGATAGCAGGTTAATTGTTACAATAGTTTGTCAGTAGTTAAGCTGTACTTGAAACTATTGTTATTACTAACTGTACTGCTTTAGCCAGGATGTCATACATGTTATAATCAGTTTTTCTCCCTTATATGATAACACTGTGATTGTATGGGGTCATAATCATTGCCACAGCCCAGTACCAAATGATTGGGTGCTGACCCGAATACTAACTTTGCATACTTTACAATTTGGGAAGGTAGGCTCTTGGGATAGCTATAAAGAACCACCTACATATAGAGGACATCCTTGAAGAACAGACTTCTCCAAGGGAAGCCTTAATACTAGTTAAAAGCTATCTATAAGAAATAAGCAAGCATCAATAAAGAAAACAAAATAGAATATAAAAGAGAAAACAGAAAATGAAAAGATGCAGAAGCAAAATGCAACCCCAGCTCCCCAGCTCCCCAGGACAAGCCCAGAACATAGTGAGATAGATGAAATTGGATGTCAAACACTGGAAATTTCTGAAATGATAACAATGGAAGTAAAAAAAAAAGTGGAAAAGGCTATAGAGAAAATAATCTCTAGGTACAAAATGAAATGATGTCTAAAATTAAAGATATTGGAGAAGACACTGATAAAATAATAAATGAGCTTAGAAAAATGATGGAAACAAAAAACACCAAACATAGAAAAGAAATGGAATCCATGAAACAGATCCAAACAGAAATCCAAGAGATTAAACCTCCATTGAGTGTATATGCAGCAGATTGAATGAAGGAGAGGATAGAGTTTCATATCTTGATGACAGAATTGCAGCTAGTGATCATGAAAAGAAAGATATCTTAAAAATAACAAGAGATCATGAAAATTCAAAAAGCTACAAGATGAAGCAAAGAAGAATAACATAAGATTGATTGAAGTCAGTGAGAAATCTGGAGACAGCACAAAAATGTAAAGCACATCTTCACAGAAATAATAGCAGAAAACTTCCCAAACATGGATAAAGAATTTGACATACAAATAAATGAATCATACAGAACTCCAAAGAGCCATGATCAAAATACAATTAAACCAAGACATATAATCATTAAAATTCCAGAAATTCAGCACAAGAACAGAATATTAAAAGATGTTAGAGAAAAGAAACAGATCACCTATAAAGGAAAGCCCATCAGAATCACAGCAGGATTCTCAACACAACCCTTGAAGTCAAGAAGAGCTTGGAGTAAAGTACTTCAAGTCCTGAAAGAAAATATTTTCCAACCCAGAGTGATGTACCCTGCAAAACTATCTTTCAAAATTAATGGAGAAATAAGATACTTCCATGACAAAGATCAACAGAAGAAATTCATGACCAGCAAACCACCACTACAAAGTGCACTGAAAGGTATTTTAGACAGAAATAAAAATCAACACAATTCCAAGAAAAACAACAGAAAAAAGCCACCAGGCAGGGCAAATAATTAAACAGAGAGGAAAACAGGAAACCACCAGCAGGGAAATATCATGACAAATATAAGCCAATATATATCAGTTATAACCATCAATGGAAATGGCCTCAATTCACCAATCAAAAGAAACAGACTGCCAGAATGGATCAAGAAACAAGATCTGTGTATGCTGTGTACAAGAAACACATTTAAAAATAAATTCATAGACTGAAAGTCAAAGGATGGAAAACAATCTTCCATGCAACAGAAACCCAGAGAAAAGCAGGGGTAGCTATTCTCTTTATTTTTATTATTTTTTGTGGGTACCAGGGGTCAAACTCAGGACCTCGTGCACCAGCAGGCGCCCATGCCCCTGAGAGATATCACTGGCCCTTTTTTTCATATGTGGGATCCTGGAGTCGAACTCGGGCTCTCGCACTTGCCAGGCAGGTGCTTATGCCACTGAGCCATCTCACCGGCCCCTATTCTCTTTAAAGACAATGTGAACTTCAAACCAAGAATCATCAAAAGAGATAAAGTCACTACATACTTGTTAGGGGAAAACTAGTGGAAGAGATAACAATCATAAATATGTATGCACCAAATACAGGAGCACATGACAATAAAAGACAATTATTGATTGACACAAAAAATCAAATAAGCAATACAACAATTGTAATGCGACACCTTAATACTCCATTGTAACAAAGAGATAGATCAACTAGAAAAAAAAAATCAGCAAAGAAATATCAGAACTGAACCAAACCTGTGAACATATGGACTTGGTATATGGTTACATATTGCTCCACCCAACATCATCAGAATACACATTCTTATCAGTTGCACATGGGATGTTCTCTAAAATAGAACATACACTAGCCCACAGACCATGCTTAAGTAAATGGAAAATAATTGAAACTATCCCATGCATATATCTGAGCATAGTGCAATGAAATTGAAAACTAATGGCAAAACAAACTACAAGAATTCCATAAACACATTTTGGATTTAAATAACACCCTCCTATGCAAGCAATGTGTCACATAAGAAATTGAGAAGAAATTTTAAAAATCTGCAAGTAAATGAGAATGCAGATAAAACATACCAGAACTTATTAGACACAATGAAAGCAGTCCTAAGGGTGATATTTATAGTGGTGAATTCTCACATAAGAAAAACAGAATGAGCACAAGTAAACAGCCTAATGCTGTACCTCAAGATTTTAGAAAAACAAAAGAAAGATAATCCAAAATCCCATACAAGGCAGGAAATTGAAAAGATCAGAGCAGAAATTAACACAATGGAGTCCAAGAAAACAATACAAGGAATTAACGATTTGAAGAGTTGATTCTTTGAATGAATAAATAATATTGATAAACCCTTAGCCAACTTCTCAAAAAGAGGAAAGAAAAGGCTCAAGTTCATGCACTGAGTAATAAAAAGGGAGAAATCACTACAGATACTGTGGAAATTCAGAAGATCATCAATATCTACTTCAAAAATCTTTACTTGCACAGGATGGAAAACATGGAATAGACAGATTCCTACATATGTATGAATTAACAAAGCTAAACCAAGATGATACAAAAGTTTTGTATAATCCAATATCAGTTAATGAGATTGAAAATGTAATTAAAACTTACCAACAGAGAGGACAGGTCCTGATGAATTTACCGCTCAAATCTACATGAAATTTAGAGAAGATTTTATGCCAACACTCCTTAAACTCTTTAATATAAATGAAAGCATAGCAATACACACTAACTCATTCCTGGAGGCAAGTATTACTCTTATACCAAAACCAGAGAAAGGCCCAGTGAAAAAAGAGAACTACAGGCCAATCTCCCTCATGTATATTGATGTAAATATAATCAGTAAGATACTAGGAAACAGAATGTAGGAAATCATGAAGAAAATTATATACCATGATTGAGTGGGATTCACCCAGGAATGCAGGGATGGTTTAACATATAGAAATCAATAAATGTAATACATCATATCAAAAAATCCAAAAAAATCACACGATCATGTCAATAGATGCAGAAAATTATTTTGACAAAGTCCAACACTCATTCATGATAAAAATGCTATGGAAAATCAGAATAGACGGTCTTTATCTCAATCTGATAAAAGCCATTTATAGCAAACCAACAGCCAACATCATATTAAATGGACAAAGACTGAAACCTTTTTCTCTAAAATCAGGAACAAGACAAGGATATCCACCATCACCACTCCAATTTAATATAGTTCTGGAAACATTAGCCAGAGCAATTATACAAGAGAGAGAAATAAAAGAAATAAGATAGTAAAGGAAGATATTAAATTATCATTATTTGCAGATGACATGATACTCTACATAGAACACCCCAAATAGCACCAAAAGACTTCTATATTTAATAACCAAATTTAGCAGTGTAGCTGGATACAAAGTCAACACTCAAAAATCAATAGCCTTCCTGTACAGAAACAACAAACTCACTAAGAGAGAAATTGTGGAAACTACATCATTCAAAATAACATCCAAAAAAAATGAAATACTTGGGAATCAATCTAACAAAAGAAGTAAAATATCTATATATTGAAAATTACACTACTCTGAAAAATTGAAGAGGATATCAGAAAAATGGAAAGATATCCATTGCTCGTGGGCAGGAAAAACAACCATAGTGGAAATGGCCATACTACCCAAGTTGTTAAACGGATTTAATGCAATCCCAGTCAATAGACCATTAGCATACCTCACAGAACTAGAGAAAACATTCCTAAAATTCATTTGGAATCAGAAGAGACTTAGAATACCAAAAACAATTCTGGGCAACAAAGGCAAAGCTGGGGGCAACATAAACCCTGGCTTGAAATTATAGTACAAAGCTACTGCTGGGCGGGTGAGATGGCTCAGCTGCAGAAACATCTGCCTGGCAAGTGTGAGGGCCCAAGTTTGACTCCCGGAACCCCTTACGAAAAAAGGGCCGGTGATATCACTCAGTGGCATGGGCGCCTGCTGGCGCGTGAGATCCTCAGATAGACCCCTGGTACCCACACACACAAAAAAGCTACTGTTGATAAAATCAGCATGGTATAGATAAAAAATCCCCAAGGATCAGTGGAAATAATTGGAAGATGCAGACAGAACAAGAAACACAATCAACCACCTTATCATTGACAAAGGGGCCAAACATTCACTAGAAGAAATATAGCCTCTTTAATAAATGATGCTGGAAAAACTGGCTGTCTACAAGCCAAAGACTAAAACTAGACACATGTCTATCTCCATGCACTAAACTAAAGTCAAAGTGGATCAAATATCTAAATATTGAAACAGAAGCACTCAATCTACTGGAAGAGAAAATAGTTAGATATCTTGAAGATATAGGTTAAGGCAGAGAGCTCATAAACCAAACCCAAACTGCAGAGGAACTACTCCAAAGAGTCAATAACTGGGATCTCATCTTATTTAAAAGATTTTGCTCAGCAAAAGAAATCAGCAACAGAGTGAAAAGAAAATTCACAGAGTGGAAAAAGATTTAGTCAATTGTACCTCAGACAAAGGGCTTCTTTTTTTTTTTTTTTTTTTTTTTTTTTGTGGGTACCGGGTGGTTGACCTCAGGACAAAGGGCTTCTACGTAGAACATATAAATAATTGAAAAATATCATACCCACCAAATTCAAAGACCCAATCCAAAAATGGGCATCTGAGATGAATACTCACTTGTCACATGAAGAAATACAAATAGCAAATAAATATATGAAAAAAAATATTCAACATCATTGGTCATTTGAGATATGCAAATTTTAAAAAATTGAGATTTCAGCTTATCCCCCAAAAAATGGCTATCATCAGGAAATCAGCCAATAACAAATGCCGGCAGGGCTGTGGGGATAAAGGAACCCTTCTCCACTGTTGGTGGGAGAGTAGACTGGTGCAACCACTGTGGAAATCAGTGTGGAGATTCCTCAGCAAACTAGGATTAGAGGTCCCATTTGACTCAGCTATTCCTCTTCTGGGTATTTTCCCAGAAGAATTAAAAACATCGTACCCCAGCGATATATGTGCACCCATGTTTATAGCAGCATAATTTTTAATAGCTAAATCTTGGAAACAATCCAAATGCCCATGAACTGAGGAATGGATAAAATGATGTGGTATTTTTATACAGTGGAGTACTACTCAAGTATAAAAATGATAAATTTGAGAGTTTTATAGGTAAATGGATGCAACTTGAGAGCATTCTCATAAGTGAAATAAATCAGACTTGCATGTGTAAACATTGTATTGTCTCCCTAGTGTAAGAGGGAGAAAGAGTAAATAAGATCAAAAATGTACAATAGATTTTGTGAAATGGGAATTAACTGTTCAAAAGGAAAGAGAAACTGGGATGTGGAAAGGAGAATAAAAGAAAGGGAAAAGGAAATATATATATCTGTGTGTGTGTGTGTGTATATATATGTATATATAAGATAGTTAAGATAGTTATACTACTAATTTCTATTACTTCATTGAAAAGAAACTTTTGTGCTTATATTTTTTGATCAATTTTTCATTTCTATTTCTTGTAATCTGAGCACCTACTTTGAAGATAATACACAATGTATTAACCATTTTTCCTCTCCTACTATAGTGTTTTTATATTTGGTATCATTGTTTTTGTTGTTTTTTCTCTTTAAAATAGTAATAAATACGGGCCGGTGAGATGGCTCAGCGGCTTAAGCGCCTGCCTGGCAAGCGCAAGAGCCCGAGTTCAACTCCCGGAACCCACATACGAAAAAAGGGCCAGTGATATCGCTCAGCGGCATGGGCGCCTGCTGGCGCGCGAGGTCCTGAGGTCAACCCCTGGTACCCACAGAAAAAAAAAAAGAAAAAAATAAAATAGTAATAAATAAATAAAAAAGGAACAGCTTTCCTACTAATGCATCACGGTTTGGATTGAACGTGAAATAGGAAATGGTGAGAGATGGGTATGTGATGGTACTTTAAATTATGAGGCTATTCTTCAATTACAGAGTTTCTGCTTAAAATATAGAAGGTAGAGTATAATTCCTCACGTTCAGGGGTTTTTGACACTTTATCACAGGGAATGACCAGAAACTATGATATTCAGTGTGACACCAGAGGCAAAGGTAGATATCTTGGATGGCTCTGTCCTGGAATCCCCGACCTGTTTTTCAGGAGTATATAGGTCTCTCTGATATGTTTGATGAATATATCCACACTGAGAGGTCTCTTTGACATCCTTATAGTTCCAGGCCAGTAAATCAGGTCCCTCACCTTCAACTGCCTCAGGAACTACATTGGTGCCTAGTCCTTGCTAGGACCACAGCATTCCCCAGGCCCCTCATTATGTACCTCAGACAGCCTTAAGACACACCAGGTGTACACAGGCAGCTTTAAGCCCCACAGGTCAAACCCAAAGTAGTGCTTCTTACTTCTCTAATTCACAACTTATCCTGCCTCTAAGAAAGGTCCCAGAAGTGTAAAAGGAGTACTGAAGTTCAGGCCCCATTTTCAGTTGCCAATGTCCAATGGTGGAAAGAATGATCAGACCAACTGTCAGATGACCCTAATAAATTTGCATATATGTTTCAAACTTTGTCCCTTGCTTTTGTCTTATCATGGTGAGATGTCCAATTCATCTTGGGGACTAGTTTTACTTCCAATGAAAGAAGAGGAATCCTACAAGAGGCTAGGAACTGTCATGGTTTGGGACTATGGATGTGCAAAGTATGAAAATGATGGCTTGGAGATGAGACCTAGTTCAATCACACAGATCCCAGAGGGTAGAACACAAGAATATTAATTCATCTCAATGCCTAGGGATAACTCCTCAATTTTAGATGACATATCATGCTTCCTAATTAGTAATCTCAGTGTTAGGGCCTATTATTCTATTGGGATCTTGGACTTACTCTTTCATACCAAATATGCCCCTTTGTCCTATTCCAATCCACATGCTCCTCCTCAATAAACTGATGGTATAGGGGACTTAGGTAAAGTCCAGCTGATAAACAGAAATGTTGAAATAATTGATTGGAGCCCCCATGGCCACCTGGATTGTCAGTGTAAAAGTCATTTTGAATGGCATATTTTAAGATGGCAATGGTATCATTCTTTCAATGGACAATGGAATTTTTCAGCCATTCATTTGAATGTGCAACCACATCTTGCCTGGCATGGTACTGGATTTAGCCCCACAGCTCCTTGACTAAAAATGGGCCAGCATTTGAGGCCTATTCAAAAGACTTTGTGGAAAATGTGTCTGCCCTTTTACCATGGGCAACTATGGAAAGGCATTTTAATACATTTTGTTCTTAACCCTTAATAGTACCACCACCTTCATGGTATGTGTTTATAATCCTTATGTTTTTATTTATGGATCTGTCCAGTGGGGACTACTAATCTTACTTGCACTAATAAAATAATACAACAGTTTTCTCATTCTCCTATAAATCATATGATTTTAATTTTAGGAAGAATGTCTAGGGTATGGATCACTGTTAACTTAAGTGAATCCTGGGCAGATAGAGCCACTCTTCATGTTATCCAATATTTGTTTCACCACATGATACATCATAGTAAATGGATGCTTGGGTTGTTAATAGCAGGCATTGTCTCCTTGGTATTACTAATCTCTAGTGTAATTGTTCCCCCATTGCCTTGAAAAATAGTATATAAATGACACATTTTATCAGTAATTGGACTGACATGGCTGATTGAGCTTGGGGTTTGCATTTCTCTATTGATGCCAATTTATAGTCTGAAATTAGCATCCTAGAGTCCAGTGTGATGTGGTTAGTAGGTCAGATAGAGTTTGCAATTACAGTGGGGTCTCTGCTGTCATTTCAAAGTTACTAGGTTCTGTATTACCCCTTCAAAGTATAATAAATCCAACCACCGGGATGGTGGGGCCTGTGAGAAGAGTGTTATTCCATGCTCTGCCCATGCCTCCTCCATTGCCCCTGGGAGAGTGGGGCCTATGAGAAAAGTGTGGGTCCTGCTCCACACACACTTCCTCCATTGCCCCTGGGATGGTGAGGCCTGCAAGAAGAGTGTAAGTCTAGGGGGCCGGTGAGATGGCTCAGCAGCATAAGCGCCTGCCTGGCAAGCGCGAGGGCCCGAGTTTGACTCCCAGAACCCACATACGAAAAAAAGGGGCTGGTGATATCGCTCAGCGTCACGGGCGCCTGCTGGTGCACGAGGTCCTGAGGTCGACCCCCAGTAGCCACAAAAAAAAAAGAGTGTAATTCTGCACTCTGCACTTGCTTCCTCCACTAGCCCCAGGACAGCGGGGCCTGAGAGAAGAGTGTAAAACTACACTCTGCTCTTCCCCCATTGCTCCAAGAAGGCAGTGTCTGCAAGAGGAGTGTAAGGACACGTGCCTTTGATGGGTGGAGCAATCGGAACCTGGAGACAAAAGACAAAAGCTGGGCAATGGGCACACTGGTGCACACATGCTTTTGGAGGGTGGAGCAATCAGCAAGACCAGCAACGTTGAAGCATCTGAAGCAGCAGCGAGGAGCCAGCAGTTGGATTCTGGAGAACTCCAATAACAGACCTGTCTCAGCCCCTGTATCCAGAGGCCAAGATCAACTCTTTACCCAGCACATTTCTGAGATTAAACATGGACACTATCGCAAAACTCTAAACATGAATGGGATTTTACTACTTTTATTCTCCCTTGTTTGTCTGATTGGCTATCCCTTTCCTGTCTGGTTGGATGTCATCTTGTTTTGTTTTGTATTCTGTGGTAATTTTTGTATTTGTGTATTTTTCCTTCACTCCTCTCTTTCTCTGATTTCTTTCTTTCTTTTCTTTTCTTTTTCATTCTCTTTCTTTTTTTCCTTCTTACTTTCACTGTTTAAGTTCCTTACCTTGCTTTTTCATTTTCTTCTATTGATCCATTTTCTTTCTTTCCTCAACCACTTTTTGAATTTAAACTTTCAAGTGAATAAACAACATGTCTTCCCTTTTTTGTTACTCCTTCCAATTCTATTTTATTCTTTAACCCATGTTCTCCAGTTTCCCAAAACTTGGGTGATTATACTTTGACCTCCAGCCTGGATTCTACTATATTTGGTCTCATTCATCAATCCAGGCTGTCCACTACCCACTTTAAGCCCCCTTCCCCCACAGAAGGGTAAAATCACTACACTAAGGGGAAAATCACTGCATACAAGACCACTGTATATGTTTGATTTTGTTATATAACTTCAGAGTTTTCTCCTTTGGTTGGGGGTAGCAGGTTAATGGTTACAATAGTTTGTCAGTAGTTAAGCTGTACTTTAAATTATTCTTATTACTAACTGTACTATTTGAACCAGAACATCATACATGTTATAAATATTTTTCCCCATATAACAACACTGTGATTGTATGTGGTCATAATCATCAACACAGCCGTGTACCAAAGGATGGGGAGATGAACCAAATAGAAATTTTGCATCCTTTACAAATTGGAAAGGTAGGTTCTTGGGATAGGTATAAAGAACCACATACATATAGAGAACATCCCTGAAGAACAGACATATCCTAGGGAAGCTTCAGTACCAGAGATAAAGCTATATATTGTAAGAAATTGGCAAACATCAACATAGAAAATAAAATTAAATTAAAAAGAGAAAGTGGAAAATGGCAAGGCGCAGAAGCAAAATGAAACACCAGACCTTCAGCCCACCCAGGACAAGCATGGGACTCAATGAGATAGATGAAATAGGAAGTCAGACACTGGAACTTTCTGGAATGATAACAACAGAAATGAAAAAAGAAGTCAAAAAGGCTCCAGAGAAAATAATCTCTCAGGTACAAAAGGAAATGCTGCATAAAGTCAAAGATATTAGAGAAGATATGGATAATAGATGGACTTTGAAAAACGATGGAAACAAAACATGCCCAACATAGGAAAGAAATGGATTCCATGAAAGAGATCCAAACAGAAATCCAAGAGATTAAAACCTCCAATGAATGTATATGCAACAGATTTAATAGAGATGATAGAAATTCAAATCTCAAAGACATAATTGCAGCTTGTGATCATGAAAAGAAAGATATCAAAAATAGCAAAAGACCATGAAAAATAAGCCAAAAAGGTACAAGATGAAGCAAAAAAAAAGAATAAAAAAATGATTGACTGTGGTCGACGAGAAAGCAAATGCTATAAAAAAATCTTCCCAGAAATAACAGCAAAAAACTTCCCAAGTGTGGATAAATAATTTGATATACAAATAAGTGAAGCATATAGAACTCCAAACAGGCATGACCAAAATACAACTACATGAAGACACATAATCAAGATTCCAGAAATTCAGCAGAACAGAATATTAAAAGATGTTAGAGAAAAGAAACAGATCAACTATGAAGGAAAGCCCATCAGAATTATGCCAGACTTCTCAACACAAACACTCAAGACAAGAAGAGCTTGGAGTGAAGTATTCCAAGTCATGAAAGAAAACAACTTCAAACCCAGATCGATGTACTATGCAAAATTTTCTTTCAAAATTAATGGAGAAATAAGATACTTCCATGACAAAGAACAACTGAAGAAATTTATGACCACCAAACCAACCCTACAAAGAGTAATGAAATACATTCCAGACACAGATAAAAATGACCACAATTCCAAGAACAACAGAAAGAAAACATCAAGCAGGGCAAGCAAGTAAACAGACTAGAAAAACAGGGAACAAACAGCAGGAAAATACCATGACAAAAATAAGACAACACATATCAATTATAACCATCATTGTAAATGGCCTCCATTCACTAATCAAAAGAAACAGATTGGCACAATGGATCAAGAAACAAGATCCAACAATATGCTGTGTACAAGAAACACATATAACTCTGAAAGAAACTCATAGACTGAAAGTCAAAGGATGGAAAACAATCTTCCATGCAACAGGAACCCAGAAAGAAACAGGGGTAGATATTCTTTATGCAGAAAATATGAACTTCAAACCAAGAATGATGAAAAGAGATAAAGAATGTCATCATATGCTTGTTATGGGAAAACTTCAAGAGGAGGAGATAACAATGATAAATAAGTATGCACTAAATACAGGAGCACCCAGATATATAAGACAATGATTAATAGACATGAAAAACCAAATAAGCAATAGCACAATTTTATTGGAAGAACTTAACACCCCATTGTCACAGAGAGATAGATCATCTAGACAAAAAGTCAGCAAAGAAAAATCAGAACCAAACCAAACCTGTGAACAAATAGACCTAGTAGATATTTTCAGCATGTTCCACCCAACATCATCAGAATAAACTTTCTTCTCAGCTGCACATGGGATGTACTTTAAAATAGACCACATACTAGCCTAGAGAACATGCTTAACAAAATGCAAAAGAATTGAAATTATCCCATGCATATTATCTGACCATAGTGCAATGATATTGGAAATTAATGGCAAAAGAAACCACAAAAACTCCACAAACAAAAGGAAGTTAAATAACACCCTCTTAAACAACCAATGTGTCAGAGATGAAATTAAGAAATAAATTAAACAATATCTACAACTAAATGAGAATGCAGAAACAACATACCAGAACTTATGTAATGCAATGAAATCAATCCTAAGAGGAAAATTTATACCAGTGAATTCTCACATCATGAAAACAGAATGAGCACACACAAACAACCTAATGTTGCATGTCAACCTTCTAGAAAATGAAGGGCAAGACAAGCCCAAATCCCATACAAGGGAGGAAATTATAAAGATCAGAGCAGAAATTAATGCAATTGAGAATAAGAAAACAATACAAAGAACTAATGAATTGAAGATTTGGTTCTTTGAAAGAATAAATAAAATTGATGTACCTTTAGCCAACCTTATCAAAAAAAAAAAAAAAGGAAGGAAAAGATTCAAATTCATACATTGAAGGCTAAAAAGGGTGAAATCACTACAATCCCATGAAAATTCAGATTGTGAATGTCTAATTTGAAAATCTTACTCTCATAGGATGGAAAACAGACGAAATGGACAGATTCCTAGAAACATTTGCATATCCAAGGCTGAATCAAAAGGTATAAACATTCTCAGTAACCAAATATCAGTTAATAAGATTGAAAATGTAATTAAAAATCTACTAACAAAGAAAATCCCAGGTCCTTATGGATTCACTTCTGACTTCTACAAGAAATTTAGAGAAGATTTAATGACAATACTCCTCAAACTCTTTAATGAAATTGAAAGTTAAGCAATCCTCCCTAACTTATTTCTGATGGCAAGTATTATCCTGATACTGAAACCAGAGAAAGACCAAACCAACAATGAGAACTACAGGCCAATCTCCGTAATGAATATAGATGCAAAAATCCAGGGCCGGTGAGATAGCTCAGCAGTACAAGTGCCTGCTCGGCAAGTGTGAGGTCCTGAGTTCAACTCCCAGTACCCACATAAAAGAACAATGGGGCCGGTGATGTCGTTCAGTGGCACAAGTGCTTGCTGGCAAGCGCAAGGTCCTGAGTTTGACCCCCAGTACCCACATAAAAAAATTCTGAATAAAATATTAGCAAAAATAATGCAGCCAATCATCAATAAGATTATACACCATGACCAAGTGGGATTCATTCCAGGAATGCAGGGATGGTTCAACATGTGCAAATGAATAAACATAATACCTCTTATCAAAAGAGCCAAAGACAAAAATCTCTTGATCATCTCAATAGATGCAGAAAAATCTTTTAATAAAGTCTAACACTCATTCATGATAAAAACCGTATAGAAAATTGGAATAGATGGTTTTTACCTCAATCTGATAAAAGCCATCTATGTCAAACCAATGGCCAGCATCATACTAAATGGAGAAAACTGAAAACTTTCTAAAGTCAGGGACAAGAAAAGGATGTCCACTATCACCACTCATATTCAATATAGTTCCAGTAATATTAGCCAGTGGATTTAGACCAAAGAGAGAAATAAAAGGAATAAGTATCGGAAAGGAAGAAGTTATACTATCATTATTCATAGATGACCTGATACTCTACATAGAAACTCCACCAAAAGACTCCTAGAGTTAACAACCAAATTTAGTTGCATAGCTGGATACAAAGTCAACACTCAAAACTCAATAGCATTCCTGTATACAAACAACAAACTCACTGAGATAGAAATTAGGGAAACTACACCCTTCAAAATAGCATCAAAAAATGGAATATTTTCATATCAATCTAATAAAGGAAGTAAAGGATGCATATATTGAAAATCACAGTACTCTGAAAAAGGAAATTGAAGAGGATATAAGAAAATGGAAAGATATCCCTTGCTCATGGATAGAAAGAATTAAAATTGTGAAAATGGTCATAATCCCAAAACTCTTATACAGATTTAATGCACTACCAATAAAAATACCATTAGCATATCTCACAGAATTAGAGAAAAGAATCCTAAAATTCATTTGGAAGCAGAAGAGACATAGAATAGCAAAGGCAATTCTGAGCAACAAAGGCAAGGCAGGAGGCATAGCAATTTCTGACTTGAAATTATACTATAAAGCTACTGTGATAAAATCAGCATGGTACTGGCAAAAAAAATAAGACCTGATTACTAGTGGAACTGATTAAAAATGCAGACACAACTCCAAACACACTCAGCCACATTATCTTTTACAAAGGGGTCAAATATGTTCACTGGAAGAAAGCTAGCTTCTTTAATAAATGATGCTGGAAAAAGTGGCTCTCTACATGCCAAAGACTAAAACTAGATCCATGTCTATCACCATGCACTAAACTAAAGTCAAAATGGATCAAAGATCTAAATATCAAAACAGAAACACTAGATCTACTGGAAGAGAAAGTAAGTAGAAATCTTGAAGGCATAGGTGTAGGCAGAGAGTTCGTGAACAAAACCCAAACTGCAAGGGAAACACTTCAAAGAATCAACAACTGTGATCTCATCTTATTGAAAAGCTTTTGCACATCAAAAGAAATCACCAACAGAGTGAAAAGACAACTGAGAGTGTGAAAAAACTTAGCCAACTGTCCCTTAGACAAAGGACTTATATCTACAACATATAAAGAATTGAAAAAAATCAGACCCCCCCCCAAAATTTGAAGACCAAATCCAAAAATGGGCAGCTGAGATTGACAAGCACTTCTCAGGTGAAGTACAAATAACAAATAAATATATGAAAAAATGTTCAACATCATTGATTAATCGAGAGATGCAAATTAGAACAACACTGAGATTCCATCTCACCCCAGTTAGAATGGTTATCATCAAGAAATCAACCAACAACAAATGCTGGAAGGGTGGTGGGGAAAAAATAACCCTTCCCCACTCTTGGTGGGAATGTTGACTGGTGCAACCACTATGGTAATCAGTGTGGAGAATTCTCAAACGCTAGGATTAGAGATTCCATTGAACCCAGCTATTCCCCTTTTGGGTATTTTCCCAGAGGAATTAAAAACAGCATACCACAGTGATCTATGTTCACCCATGTTTATAGCAGCACAATTTGTAATAACTAAATCTTGTTAACAACTCAAATACCCATCAACCAAAGAATGGATTTAAAGATGTGGTATTTTTATACAATGGAGTACTACTCCGCTATAAAGGATAAACTTGAGACATTTATAAGGAAATTGATGCAACTTGAGACCATACTCATAAGAGAAATACATCTGACTCTCATGTGTAAACATCATATTGTCTCCCTTTTGTAAGAATCTGAAAGTGTAAATAAGATTCAAAATGTACACTAGATATTGGGAAATAGGAATAAACTGTTCAAAATGAAACAGAAACTGGAATGGGGGTAGGAGAAAAGAAGGAAGGGAAAAGGAAAACTAAATAAATAAAGAAATATATACATATATAATCACACAAGATATTTGACATAGTTATGTTACTAATTTCTATTAGTTCATTGAAAAGAAAGGTTTGTACCTATGTTGTTTGATCAATTTTTCATGCCTATATCTTGTAATATGAATAACTACTTTGAAGATAACAATATGCAGTGTACTAACCATTGTTACTCTCCTAGAATATTGTTTTGAAGTTTTGTACCATTGTTTCTATTGTGTTGTTTTTTCTCTTTAAAATAAAAAAAATTATAATAAATCCACCCACCAACCAGGAGTTTATAAAAAAGCACTTACAAAGAGCCCTAGACACTAATGTTTGATATAAAAAAATCTACAAAAGAAGTTTTATCTGTGTTCCAACAAGCTGAGTATTTTGAAAAGCATGCACAAGAATTTGACCAATTTTTACAGGCATTGGGTCAACTTAATCCTGGAGTTATATAAAGGTTCATTTTGGCATGTATATAGGATTGATGGGATTCTTAATTATTTGTCTTAATGTTTCATTTATAGTCTGCCACCTCAGGAGAAGACTGTAACAACTTATGAAACAGGCACAACTGCACTTTGTATTATCACAGCTGCTGCTATTAGAAAAACAAAAGGGGAGACATGTGGGAAACTAGTAATAAGGATCGAGTCCCAGTTTACCTTCCCTGAGGGCATGAAGGAGGGAACAACAAGCTGCTACCTGTTTGGGAATGTGCCAGCATGCTGTCATGTTGCAAGTTCCAGGGAGGAAGTCAACAACAGCTGAAATCTCATTTAGAGAAATACTTACCTGGGTACACTTAGCAAATAATGAGAAACAGATTAATTTTCCATTAACCTAATTGCTTGCTCCCTTGTCTAAGTTGAACAAAATTGAGGTAAGCCAAAGGCTCAAGGCTCTTTGCCCACTAGAGGCAAGAGCCCCCTTGACTCTCTTTTAAAATTATCTCTGTGTCTTGTCTTTAATCTCCATTCACACCCTCCAGTTAGACATTCCCAGCAGACTAGGTTTCTGCAAAATATGACCTAAGCTTTATTATGTTTATAGTTGTACAACTCTGTTTATGTGCTGGAGTCTATTGAATCTTGCATTTTAAGTTTGTGGGTTGTGTGGTATACAAGTTTTAGTACAATAAATTTGTTTTATAAAAACAATAAATTATTCATTTAAGCAAACAATGGACAGCAAAATAACAGCAGTTTATAACAGAGAATAAAGCAAGCCTGATATAGGAAAAATATAACTCCTAACCTGTTAGATGTCAGATGTGCCAAGTTCGTAATCTCAAAACATCTAGGAGTGAAGTCAGGATTGAAGGGAGGAAGGTAGGAGAATTTTGTTTGAAAGAAGAATAAGAATATCTCCTGGATTTCCATTAAGGACTTTTGTCAGGGATAATTTGTAAGCAAAATCACGTGGGTAAAATATATCAAACTGCAATCAACCTATAGGATTACAATTATAGCTTATTAGCTAATTTTTATCCAGTATGGAAACAAGTCACATGGCAAGTGTATAGGGAAAGAATAAAGATATTTTTGAGAAGGTGGGGCTGCATGGGTTCAGACACTCTGATCACCCGCCTATGTGTCTGATGCCTATCTGGGTCTATTGGACCAGGTGGTGCTAATTACAGTATAATCTCAAGTTGCTGGTAATCTCTACAGAGGCATGCAGGCCTTGCTGTTGCTTCTCCATTCTGAGTGTCATGTCTGGGGGTGCACACCACACTGCTGCTCTGCAGCCAACCAGGATTGTAAACTCAATACCAGTAATGAATTAAAGATACAAAGTACAAGGAAAGGAAGACGTTTTACTGGAAAAGGAAAAAAAAGAGAAGATAGATATCTTCCCTGGTAAGACTAAGGGTAGGGTGCTCAAGAAAGATAGAAGACCTATGGGCCCTCCTTCTAGGCTGTTTTTATTGAATTCCAGGGCCATCCCCCAACCCGAAACTCACCAAATTTGTTCCCTGGCCTGTCAGATGGATCGCAGGTCCTAAGACTGTAATCCTCATACCACTGTCTACGTGCACATTTCTAAGTGGTCTTTATTTGATTTTCTCTTGCCCTATCAGGCCTTATCTCTGGAGTTTATAGGTTGGTTGGGAGTAACCTTACATACAAGACCAAGTTAGTAATTAAGGGGATGTGTGCAGTAATATAGTGAGCCTACAGTAGGAAAGATCTATATATCTTCTATATCATCTATCTATAACTATATCTATATCTATACTTATCTATATCTATCTGTGTATGCTTTTATATACTAAAGAGTTTTCTTATAAGTGGTCGTTACCTGTCTCCTTTGCAATTTATTGGAGGTGGGTTAGGGGCAGCTATTTTGGTTCTGAGCACCTGACTTCCCCTGAGCTCTGCCTATCTTCCTCCTCTCTTGTCTTATTAATTGCTTTCTCCAGTAAAGTTTTAACTCTTTTTAGTCAGGATGTGACTGAAAACCTAGTGAGCCATTTCTCTGCCTACAGACTCCTTTTTTTTTTTAATGTGTGTACCGGGAGTCAAACTCAGGGCCTCGTGCCTTCCAGCAAGCACTTGTGCCACTGTGATATCACTGACCCTTTTTTTCCCTTTATGTGGGTTCCAGGAGTCAAACTCAAGATCTTGCACTTGCCAGGCAGGCACTTATGCCACTGAGCTATCTCGCCAGCCCTGCCTACAGACTCCTTTCCCCTATATTTGTGCCATCTGAAACATCTATCCAACTTCTGTGGGGGAAATGCATAGTGGCCAATTTGGATTCTTTAAGCTGAGTGGGGCAATTGTTAGGGTGCAGCAAATGGAAGTTTTAGCAGGGAGGGTTGTCTGATGAGCCTTGGCAGAAGGAGTCTGGAAGCTTTATCATGAATTTAATTTGCATGATCATTTGGAGTTTTGCAGCCTTAAGGTGAGAATAAGCAAACTTTATCAAGTGGTTGAAGCACGTATGACTAAAACATGAACATTTGAATGGAAAGACAATTTGGGAAAGGAACCACATCCAAACATTGTTCTTAAGGGACTGTAGTACCAATTGTTAACAGCTTGCTTTTAGGCCTGTCTGTAGGTGTAGGCAGAAACTGCCAGCAGGAGTCAGTGATTGGAGCCTCCATTTTTATGTCTAGCCTATATTTTGATCACATTTCTATAGTTGGCTATACTTTTCTACTGTGTGTCCAAGACAAAGTTAAAGTGAGGGCTGTTTACATCAAAATTTACCTCTTGTTATATACCAAGGTCATTTACTTTTGGAATCACACACAGAGCCTCTCAGCTCCTCTATCTGTGTCAGCTGCCAGGATGTGTCATGGCCTTGCTTGACCATGTGGTTTCCTGTGGAAGCATGGGAAACATTTCTTCCTCCAGTGACCTTCCTTTTTAGCACACTAACATTGTTTGACTCCTGGTACGCTTAGTGCAACAATCTCCTTGCTCAGGAGATTGAGTGACTCAACAAAGTTGTAGCATCCTGTAGAAAAGTTCCCTCATTATTGGATCTTTGTTGACATTTGAGGGCCAAGGCCAAAATATTGGCTGTCCTCTTAGCCAAGTTATCTGTTTAGCTCTGATCTCCAATACTCAGTTGTTTAACACCCAGGAGACCACTAGGTTTAATTTTATGATTTCATCTAGAAAGCAAGCACCATGATATATATAGTATGACCAGGAAAATATTATTTCCTTTCATAAACTGTATCTTCTGCAACACTGCTTTTTCTCAATATACTTAAGCGTTTTAGGTGTTTTTGTTTTTCTTTTGCTATCTCTTTTCTTTCTGGCAGGGAAAAAACCTTATCACACAAAACCTCTTGCATTAAAAATGTATCTCTATAAGTGTAGCCTTCTCTTTATTCTCTTTTTTTAAATCTTACTTATTATAATCTTTCTATACTGAACCTGACAGTGACCCTTCAAATTCTAAGTTGTTCTCCTTCTTTCCTTTGATCTCAGGGTGTTACATTTTCACATAAGAATCATTATGGAAGCACCAGCCAAGAGGGACACACTGACTGGCGCTTTTCTTCCTGGTATTCCAAGAATCTCCTAAGAGTTTGAAATACTAGCAATAAAGCAACCTACAATAGGCAATTTACAAACAGCAACCCAGGAATTAAACTAAAGAAAGAAAAGAAAATGAGATGACACTTAAAAAAGATGTAACCCCACACATCCAGTTCACCAAAGGCAAACCCAGGGGGCAGTGAGGTGGGACAAACTGAAAGCCACCCACCTGACATCTCTGAAGTGGTAACAACAAAGCAGTTGAATGAGGCTCTGGAAAAATTTAAATCAGAAATAATTTCTCAGATAACTGCAGAGATAATGTCCACAATGAAGACCATGCTTAAGGACGCTAGAGCAGACACAGACAAAAAAATAGACGAGCTTAAGAAAATGATGGAAGCCATGAATGCTCAGCATAGGAAAGAAATGGACTCCATAAAGCAGATTCAAGCAGATATCCAGGAGAATAAAAATTCCATTGAAAGTATTTGTAGCAAATTAAGTCAATGTGAGGACAGGATCTCAGATATAGAAGACAGGCTTGCAATTAGTGATCATGAAAAGAAAGAATCCTTAAAAATAGCAAGGGACAATGAAAAATCAATCCAGCAGCTGCTAGATGATGCAAAGAAGAATAACTTAAGATTGATTGGAGTCAATGAAAAAGCAGGAGATAGCATAAATGACATCAGAACACTGTTCACAGACATTATCACAGAAAATTTCCCTGGTAGAGAAAAAGAATTTGACCTTCAGATAAGTGAGGCTTATAGAACTCCAATTAGCCAAGATCAAAAAAACTTCAGCCAGGCATATCATAGTCAAGATTCCAGAAATTCAACACATAAGAAGAATCTTAAAAGATGTTAGGGAAAAGAGACAAATCACCTATAAAGGAAAGCCCATCAGAATGTCAGCGGACTTTTCAGCACAAATCCTCAAGTCAGGAAGAGCTTGGAATGATGTATTTCAAGTTCTAAAGGAAAATAATCTTCAACCTAGATTGATGTACCCCGCAAAACTATCTTTCAAAACTGATGGAGAAGTAAAATACTTCTATGACAAAGAACATCTGAGAAAATTTATAACCACCAAACCAGCACTCCAAAATATTTTGAAGAACATTCTAGAAAGGGATAACAAAGACTACAACTCCAGAAAGCCCAACACAAGGAATCCACCAGGCAGAGCAAATGATTAAAGAGAGGGAGGGAAAACAAAAATTAAAAGAGGGAGAGCCAACAACAAAAAAAATAACATGACAAGGATAAGTCAATACATATCAGTTTTAACCATTAATGTTAGTGGTCTCAATTCACCAATCAAAAGGCACAGACTGGCGAATTGGATCAAGAAGCAAGATCCAACAATATGCTGTATACAAGAAACACATTTAATTCGAAAAGAAATTCATAGACTGAAAGTCAGAGGATGGAAAACAATACTCCATGCAACAGGAACCCAGAAAAAAGCAGGGGTAGCTATTCTTTTCGCAGACAAAGTGAATTTCAAGCCAAGAATGATTCAGAGAGATAAAGAAGGTCACTACATCCTTGTAAAGGGAACAATCCAAGAGGAAGAGATAACAATCTTAAATATATATGCAACAAATATCAGTGCACCCAACTATATAAAACAAATATTAATGGACAAGAAAAATCAAATAAGCACTAATAGAATTGTATTGGGGGATCTCAATACTCCACTGTCACTAAAAGACAGATCAACTAGACAAAAAATCAACAATGAAATATTAGAACTGAACCAAACTTTGGAACAAATGGACTTAGTAGATGTCTATAGAGTGTTCCAACCCACAACATTAGAATACACATATTTCTCAGCTGCACATGGGACATTCTCCAAAATAGACCACATATGAGCTCATAGAACCTGCTCAAGTAAATGCAAAGGAATTGAAATTATCCCATGTATATTATTAGACCATAGTGCAATGAAATTGGAAATCAATGGCAAAAGAAACCACAAGAATTTCCTAAACACATGGAAATTAAACAGCACCCTACTGAACAACCAATGGGTCACAGATGAAATTAAAGAAGAAATTAGACAGTTTCTGCAACTGAATGATAATGACAGTGCAACATACCGGAACTTATGGGATACAATGAAAGCAGTAATAAGGGGGAAATTTATAGCATTAAATTCCTATATCAGGAAAACAGAGCAAGCACCAATGAACAACCTAATGGTGAAACTCAAACTTCTAGAAAAAGAGGCAGGCTAAACCAAAAGCTCGTATAAGAGAGGAAATTATAAAGATCAGAGCAGAAATTAACATCTTGGAGACTAAAAAACAATACAAAGAATCAATGAATCAAAGAGTTGGTTCTTTGAAAGATTAAATAAAATCGACAAACCCTTACCAAACCTTATTAAAAAAAGGAAAGAAAGTACTCAAATGCATGCAATTAAGAATGAAAAGGGTGATATCACAATGGACCCTGCAGAAATCCAGAAGATCATCTATACCTACTTTGAAAACTTGTATTCTAATAAGATGAAAAATGCAGAAGAAATGGACAGATTCCTAGATACATATGAATTACCAAAGCACAACCAAGAAGATATAAAAATCCTGAATAAACCAATAACAATCAATGAAACTGAAGATGTAATTAAAAACTTCCCAACAAAGAAAAGCCCAGGCCCTGATGGATTCATTGCCGAATTCTACAAGAAATTTAGAGAAGACCTAACACCACTACTTCTCAAACTCTTTAATGAAATTGAAAGGGAAGCAATACTCCCAAATTCATTCCTGGAAGCAAGCATTACCCTGATACCAAAACCAGAGAAGGACCCAACTAAGAAAGAGAACTGCAGACCAATCTCCCTAATGAACATAGATGCAAAAATCCTCAATAAGACACTGGCAAACAGAATGCAGCAAATAATCAAGAAGATTATACACCATGACCAAGTTGGATTCATCCCAGGGATGCAGGGATGGTTCAACATATGTAAATCAATAAATGTAATACACCATATTAACAGAACCAAGGACAAAAATCATATGATCATCTCAATAGATGCAGAAAAAGCTTTTGACAAAGTCCAGCAACCACTCATGATAAAAACCCTACAGAAAATTGGAATAGATGGTCTTTATCTCAATCTGATAAAAGCTATCTATGACAAACCAACAGCCATTATCATACTAAATGGACAAAAACTGATAGCCTTCTCTCTAAAATCAGGAAGAAGACAAGGATGTCCACTGTCCCCACTCTTATTCAACATAGTCCTGGAAACTTTAGCCAGAGCAATTAGACAAGAGAAAGAAATAAAAGGAATAACAATTGGAAAGGAAGAAGTTAAATTATCATTATTTGCAGATGACATGATACTGTACATAGAAGACACCAAAAACTCCACTAAAAAATTGCTAGATTTAATAAGCAAATTCAGTAGTGTAGCTGGTACAAAGTCACCAGTCAAAAATCAATAGCCTTCCTATACACCAATAACAAACTCACTGAGAGAGAAATTAGGGAAACAACACATTTCACAATCACATCTAAAAAAATGAAATACCTAGGAATCAATCTCACAAAGGAAGTAAAAGACCTCTACACTGAAAACTACAGTACTCTGAAAAAGGAGATTGAAGAGGATATCAGAAAATGGAAAGATATCCCTTGCTCTTGGGTCGGAAGGACCAATATAGTGAAAATGGCCATACTTCCAAAACTGTTATACAGATTTAATGAAATTCTGATCAAAATTCCAACAACATATCTCACAGAATTACAGAAAACAATCTTAAAATTCATCTGGAACCAGAAGAGACCTAGAATAGCAAAGGCAATTCTGGGCAACAAAAGCAAGGCAGGCGGCACCACAATACCTGATTTGAAATTATACTATAAAGCTACTGTGATAAAAACAGCATGGTATTGGCAAGAAAAACAGACCTGAAGATCAATGGAATAGAATAGAAGTTGCAGAAACAACTCCAGACATACTAAGCCACCTTATCTTTAACAAAGGTGCCAAACACATTCACTGAAAGAAAGATAGCCTCTTTAATCAATGGTGCTGGAAAAATTGGCTCTACACATGCCAAAGATTAAAATTAGACCCATATCTTTCACCGTGCACTAAACTAAATTCAAAATGGATCAAATATCTAAATATTAGAACAGAAACATTAGATCTGCTGGAAGGTAGGATAGGTAAAACCCTTGAGGACATTGGTGTAGGCAAAGACTTTATGAATAAAATCCCCATCACACAGGAAGTATAGCAAAGAATCAACAACTGGGATCTCATCTTATTAAAAAGCTTTTGCATAGCAAGAGAAACCACCAACAGAGTGAAGAGACAACACACAACATGGGAAAAAATGTTTGCCAGCTGTTCCTCAGACAAAGGATTACTATCGAGAACATACAAAGAACTCAAAAAAACAGACCCCCCAAATTTAAAGACCCAATCCAAAAGTGGGCATCTGAGATGAATAAACACTTCTCAGATGAAGAAATACAAATGGCAAATAAATATATGAAAAAATGTTCAACATCACTAGTCATCCGATAGATGCAAATGAAAACAACCCTGAGATTCCATCTCACCCCAGAAAGAATGGCTGTTATCAAGAAGTCAACTAATAACAACTGCTGGAGGGGCTGTGGGGAAAAAGGAACCCTTCTCCACTGTTGGTGGGAGTGTCGACTGGTGCAGCCACTGTGGAAATCAGTGTGGAGACTCCTCAAAAAACTAGGATTGGAGGTTCCATTTGACCCAGCTATTTCCCTTCTGGGTATCTTCCCAGAAGGATTAAAAACATCGTATCACAGCGATATATGTGCACCCATGTTTATAGCAACACAATTTGTAATAGCTAGATCGTGGAAACAACCCCAATGCCCATTAACTGAGGAATGGATAAAAAATATGTGGTATTTCTATACAATGTAGTACTACTCAGGCATAAAGAAAGATAAACTGGAAACTTTTATAGGTAAATGGATGCAACTTGAGAAAATACTCACAAGCGAAATAAACCGTATGCACATTTGTAAACATCGTATTGTCTCCCTAGTATGAAAATGCAATTTCACTGTGACTATTCCATTCCTTAGTCTTCTATTTTTACTTAGCTTTTACATGGCTTAATCTTATACTGAGTAATATTTTTCTCTAAAATGTATTTGTACATTCTCTAATGCTTGAGTTTGTTAATACATGAGAATGTTTACTTGTTGACTTAAAAAAAATCATTATGGATGACATTATTATAATATATTTTTAACAAAGTGCCATCCAAAAAGAACATACCTATCCACAGATGTACCTTAAGTACTATTTGCCTGGATCACACAATATTTGAACATCTCTAAGTGTTGTAAAACATACATAAAATACATATCACATAAGCATAAGCCTTGAAAAAGTATCATCTGACTGGCAGTCTCATGCTGGACTGACATGTGCATCTTATCACAAGTAGATGGAACACAAGTAAGGGAAATCCAGATGTTGAGCTTAAAAGACAAGTTTATCACTCTAAAGAACTTTAGCCTGGAAGACACCAGTATGATGAGATGTTTTTCAGTTTTGCATCCTTGAAGACCTGTACACTTGGGAAACATAAATATATTTAATACACCACAAAGTCTGCAATAATGAGTGTCACAGCTATATAGAAATCTTTGTACACATCTACTTAGTTTTTACTCTTAAAGCAACAACCATGGTCCCTTTAACAGGTTTTACAGTGTATGACTGTATGGTCAAGAATCCAAGGACATCCTTAGATCCCTTGTAAATCTAGGAAATGGTGTTTATGCCCACAAGACTCTCTGGGACAATGTCCCAGGAAGAATTTTTTTCTGTCTTTGTTTCCCTAGGCCTAGAATTTTATTCTTAATTTTTGCTTGGTCCTGTGACTGAATTTCCCTTAACCCCTCTAATGGAGGTTTCATGTGCATCCTGAAAGTCAATTCCCTGTACGTTTAACCCCCTGCAATGGAGGTTTCTTATGTACCCATCTATTTAAACCCTCCCCACAATGGAGGTATCCTGTGCACTCTGAGTTGCTTCTCTGTGCATGTAATTCCCATCTAGGACATGTGTCATTCACACATTTAACTTCCAAAAAGGCCTTCAGCACCAAAAGGCAGTACTTATTGTCCAATTTTCTTTACTTGGCTCATATATGAGATCTGGCTACTGCAGGTGTCTCTTTTAACTCCTCTTTTGTCTGTTTTGCTGTTTCAGAAAACCAATCTTTGATGCTCTATGGCCTCTGCATGGAGATAAAATACACAGGCAGACAGGCTAGCTAAAAGTGGGGTGGGATGCATTCTCCCCAAACCAGGATCTGTTCCATGCATGCATAGAGTCTCCCAGGCAAGCCCCCAATTTTTAGAAATGAATTTACCTATCTAAACTCAAATGGAATTCTGGAAGCAATAAAAGTGAGGCTTTAATCCATCCTTGTTAGAGTGGTACCTGTACACACAGATAGGCACACTAGAGTTGAGATGCTATGTGCTTGTATTTCTCACTCACGTCTTTTTCCCCATTATAGGATTTTTGGTCCTGTTTACACGTTTACCTCTTGAACAATGAAAAAAACTCTTAGGTTATTGTATACAGACAACAATAATCATTGCATTTGTAAAAGAAAGTTTTAATAACAGTATGATTGACTGACAATCTGTATTGATGCATGCCATTAACTGCCATGACCTGTGCATCGAGCAGGGTCCTGAGAAGGGCAATAGGAGATTAAGAAAAAACTAGATACATATTAAAAGGGAAGCTGTGACCGAGTGGAACCTGACCTCTCTGATGGAGAGGCAGTGACAACCCAGCATAGTCTGTATCTTTATTTATACACAGTAATATAGGGGGAAGCATGTGATGGAGTCAAAAGTGCAAGATCTCTTTGTTTTGCTGAGAAAACTGAAAGTGAAACATTCTCAGAGCTATCTGTGCCGTCATCAACAGGGAGGAGCACCAAGGTCAGACACCTGCTGACTGGCCTTGCTCTAGTCACAAGGAGTTCACCAACCTCCAGCTCATCCATGGCTCAGTTGTTCCCTACAATTAATTTTGAAAACACCTTTACTTTTGTCTATTTATAGCCCCAGTTGTAGAACTAAATGTCTTCATAAGTTTGGCTTTCCTGAAATCCTATATAAACCATTCTCCATGGAAATCTCAAAAGAGCAAAAAGAAAAAGAAAATGAAATTATTAAGCTCAAACAAAGTAGCTGCTGACATTGTAAACCATTTTTAGCACAAATGGGACAGACAGAGAAGAACACAAAAGACAATTCCTTTTAAATCAGAGTACACTCTGTTGTATTGGAATGATATCTTTTATGAATCAGGCAACAACTATTATTTTAGTTTATTTTAGTTTATTTATGACATAACCCATATTGGGAGCCCTTGCTGCCCCTCTCTCTTTTCCCTCCCCCTGTGAATGTGTTCTTTTTTATATGCCTGGCCACGGGCAAGAGTGTCATGGGAACAGTCATCACAATCCCAGGAGCAACTGCAGCTGCACTTGGCTGTGAGCAAAAGAAAGGACACAAGGGGGCCTCATGCCACAATCTCTACTTCCACACCAGATCTACTTGCAGAAGGAGTCATGAAAAGTGGGCAGCACAGGGGAGCACAGGGTGCATCAATTTAGCAAGCACAGCAAGAGGGAGGCAGACATGGAAAACAAGGGATGGAGTGGCTATGGGGAGCAGAGTGGGTGGTGCCAGGTGTGCATAGAGTGGGGTATAGGTTTTCACACCAGGACAGACTGTGGTAGCCAAGTGTGGGAAGTGGCCCCCTCCCATGTCACTCTTCATGTGTGTCTGCACACCCATTGTTCCTGGGAAGCTGTGGCCAAGTAAATTTTAAAAGAGAGAGCTGACTGTCCAAAGCCCACATGTAAGTTCCTCAGATCCTGCTTAATTTTCCCTAGTTCTGCATAGGTGAATGGCTGGGGCATTGAGCCTGAAACTTTGGGCATCTAATTCTGGAGGAAGAGAAAGACTGAATGTGACAGTCTGTTTATATCTCTGGGCATCCCCTTGATGCTAAAGGTCCCTCAAGTCCAAGGCCAAGGTGGAGAAAAAGTCCTGCCATGGCCTTAGCCTGCCCTGCTGCATGTGTCTCCCTAGACAGCCTGCTGAGGCTCCAGTCTGCCGTGCTGCATACGTCCACCTGTGATTTTTTTTGTGCGTGTGTGGGTACCAGGGGTCGACCTCAGGACCTCACGCACCAGCAGGTGCCTGTGCTGCTGAGCCATATCACCGGCCCTTTTTTCATATGTGGGTACCGGGAGTCAAACTCAGGACCCCGCGCTTGCCAGGCATGCACTTATGCCGCTGCGCTACCTCACAGGCCCCACCTGTGATATATTTTTCTTCCTATCTTCCCATATTTAAAAAATAAATAAATAAAATGTCTCTTGTCTCACCAGTAGATCCAATTGCAGACTTGAAATCCTGCCCTTGCCCCCTTACCACCGTCATGATTCATCCACAATACACCCATGCATGGAATTGGAGCCAGTGTCCTTGAGCCTTTCTCCTCTGGATATTGGATCAGGGTTCTGAAGCCTTTCTTATGCCTCTGATAACAATGCCTGTGCCATGTTTCATATAGAGAGTGCTCTTAGAAGTCCCCCTTTTTATATTTGTGGTTTACTTACATGTTCTGGGGAACTATGACATGCGAAAACCATCCAAGGATGGCCTGAGCTTTTCAGTGCTAGTGTGTTGGTTTCAAAGCACATGGAAGGGGAGAAGAAGGGAATGGGAGAGATCCAGTCAGGTCCTCACTTCAATGACCCAATTATCTCTTGGTGGACAATGGCAAAAAAGACAGACTACCTTGAAAAAGTCAAGGCTACAAAGGAGATCTATCACCTCTGGTGATAGGTAGAGGCAAGTAGTGATACAGAAGAAATTCTACCCTCTGGGCCTAGGGCAAAGATGTCTGGGACATTTTTGTGCTACCTACATAAATACTAAGGTAATTCCTCTCAGTAGTAGTACAAGGCTAGGTTTTACTCAAAACCCACTCTGAAGATTTGTATGTCTTTGTATCCACAATAAAGTTATGAAATTAGAGATTAAAACCTGTACTTTGCCCAGCAGCCGCAAGTTTCACTTTAGAAAAAGTGTATATGCCAATTTCCTCTCTCCTTATTTGTTTCTCCCTGGACCAAAGTTCTGAAGTCTCATCTAATCCATAGATGGGTGTGTGTGTTCCTCACTTAAATGATTTTTCTATTTGAGGTTACCACACATCCTGGAATGTGTCTCCTAGCACCTCTTTCCATTTCTGGTTAGAGGGAGCAAGTTCATCTTATCTTTGATGTCCTTATAGACAAAAACTCATGTTTGAATGGATCAGTTTGATATTTTTAGCTGCTGGAAATGAGAGAAACACTCAGACAAATTGGGACTAAAATCTTTTCAGGGTCTCTTTGTCTTTCTGATCTTTAGGTGAAAACATGCCTCCAATAGAAAAAATAGAACAAAGTGCTAGGAGAAAGTTAGAATTAAGTGTTTTAAAAATGAGAGATGTTCTCTCCTCTATGCTTGTGGTGAGTTAATGAGACAATTTGCTCCAGAGTCATTACCCCCAGTCTGGAAAGACTAGAGCTGTGAACCTCAAAAGCTAAAATTTTTCCCTTACCAGTGGATGATCAAACCGGAAAGGAAACTGATGCAGAGCAGGCTGGACATTCCCCTCCATGAGCATAGAGCGGGTAATCAGGCCAGACTGATCTAGTGGAACCTGTCCTTCCAGACGTAAAAATGACAGCCACAATTATCACTTTTACCAGGCCAAGGAAGTGCCATGTTTAATATGAGGCGTATTGTTCCCTATATGGGCTAGATTCTATCTAAAATTCACCCTGAAGATTTTCATGTAACATACTATCCAAATTTAAATCCCAGGATCATTCTTAAAGTTCCCATGAAAAACAAAGCCCACTAGGGGGAGCTCCAGTACTACTTTTCTCCAGCATAGGCCGCAAGGCTGCTGCTCTCTTCCCAGTTTCTGAAATGTGAACTCCCTGAAAGTGGTTTCCCCTATCACCTATCCACAGGGTGGAAATGGGGAGCGTTTGCCACAGCTAGTCTGTGACCAAAGAACAGAGCTGTGTATTGACCATGTCCTGCAATCTTCCCTTCGATTCACTGAACATCCCACTAGTATTGCAGTGGGAGCAGTAGGTTTAACTATCATACAATTATCTGGATATCAAACACATTGAAATATATAGTACGACAAGAGAACTATTATTGCTTTACCGATCATGGTTGTGCTAGAAATTGAATTCCTTTAGAATGTTAATAGATAACAACTAAGCCAGGGATATAGTTCAGGGGCACAGAGCCTGCCTGGCAAGTGTGAGGTTATGAGTTCGATTCCTGGTACAAAAAAAAAAAAAAGATAACAACTAAAATGTTTTACTGAGAAAATCTTAGAAGAAAAGCAACATTGCATTTTAGCATGACAATCATGATGACATTATGTTAGAACCATTAGCTTTTATTATTATCTCTGAAATACAATTAAATTTTCATTTTAGTATAAAATAACTTCTTGTTCAGTTACCCTAATATAATTAAAATATATTAAATGCAGTAAAGAAACTTTTACCTAATTTTTTTCTTTTAGCAAAGCATCATTTAAGTAGAATGCACTTGTTTATGGGTATACTTTCTTGGTTATTAATATCTAAACTTTAATTTTTTGAATGACATTGCCTGGATTGTACAGTGTTTAAGTATCTCTAAATGTTATTATACAACTATACAATAATCACTGAAGTATAAGCCTGAAAAAATATCTATATCATCAAGTTGGATTGGCATATATGTTTCATCACAAGTATTTGGAACACAAGTAATGGAAGCCAGATGCTTGATCCTAAAAGAAATCACCATCATAAACAACTTCCTGGAAATCACCAGTATGATAAATTTTTTTTTTCTCTTTACAGTTTTGCATATTCAAAGGCCTGTACACTTGGGAAACACAAATACATTTAGCATATCATGAGGTTAGCAATTATTAGTGTTACAACAGTATGGAAATATTTATATATATGCAATTTCGACACTTAAAGCAAATTCTAGTCTTTTAACAAATTTTGTAGGATATAACAATACTAAGAAAAATTATAGATATCTTCAGAGTTCTTTTTTTCTTTGATTTTTATTAGTACATGTTTGCAGTACATAATGATTACATTCACCAGAGGGGATTGATACATGTACATATCACATTTAAATTCCATTCTCCCTTTTTCCACCCCCTTTTATTTTTCTTGCATCGCATATGTTTATTTATCTTTTAAAATCTTATGAAGTTAAGCACCATATAAAATTGAAAACCAGACTAATAGGCCAAAGAACATATTAAAAATGTAAGATGATTGCACTAAGTCAAAGTACACTTTGATATAAATTATCTACACTATATTAAAATTCCTTTTTTCTTTCTCTTTATTCCTATTGTTCTTTATTTTGAAAAAATATATAGAGAGAGCTTTTTATATAAAAGAAATCATGTGATTTGTAACCTTCTGTGTCTGAGTTACTTCACTTAACGTTATGATTTCAAGGTGCATCCATTTTACTAGAAATGACTCAAGTTTATTCTTTATGGCAGAGTAGCACTCCACTGTGTACAAATACCAAAGTATTTATCCATTCATCTTTTGATGGATATGTAGGCTTCTTCCAAGATTTAGCTATTGTGAATTGTGCTGCTATAAACATGGATATGCACACATCACTGTTGTGTGATGTCTTTAACTATTTTGAGAATTTACCTGGAAGGGAAAGAGCTGGTTCAAATGGAATTTATACTTTTAATTTATTGAGGAATCTCCATATTGATTTCCACAGTGGTTGCATAAGTTTACAGTTCCACCAATGATGGAGGAAAGTTCCTTTCCATCCCACAGCCTCAACAGCACTTGCTATTGGTTGATATCTTGATAGCAGCCATCTTTCTGGTGTGTTTAAATTTGTGTTTCCAGAATGGCCAGAAATGTTGAACATTTTCTCATATATTTATTGACTATTTGCACTTCTTCATCTGAGAATTGTCCATTCATTTCAGATGCCAAGTTTTTAATTGGGTCTTTAAATTTGGGGGTCTAATACATTTCCATTCTTTTTATATTCTAGATATTAGTCATTTGTCTGTGGAGTAGCTGCAAAAATTTTTTCCCATTCTGTAGGTTTTCTCTTTACTCTGTTGTTGGTTTCCTTTGCTGTGCAGAAACTTTAATTTGATGTGAACCCATTTGTTGATTCTTGATATTATTTCTTGTGTCGCTTGGGTTCTGTTTAGAAAGTCTTTGGCTATACTCGTTTTCAAGAGTTTTACCTATTTTATTTTCTAGCAGATTATTTCTTTCTGTTCTAATGTTTATATTTTTGGTCCCTTTTGATTTGAGCTTAGTGCATAGTGAGAGACACGTGTCTAGGTTCAACCTTCAGCATATGGACAGGCAGTTTTCCCATCACCATTTGTTAAAGAAGCTATCTTTACACCAGAGAAGAAATTTGGCCTCTGGGTCAAAAATAACATAGCTGAGTGCACCAGGAGATGTTTCCATATCTTCTATTCTGTTCCACTGATATACAAGCCTTTTTTTGTCGATACTATGCTCTTATTATCACTGTAGCTTTGTAATATAACTTTAAGTCCAAAATTGTGATGCCCTCTGCCTTGCACTTTTCACTCAGAATTGCTTTTGCCATTCTAAATCTCTTCTGGTTCCATATGAATTTTACTATTGTTTTTTCAAGTTCTGTAAGAAATATTGTTATTTTGTTTTGGATTGCATTAAATCTATATACAAGTTTTACAAGTATGACCATTTTAACTATATTTGTTCTGCCTATGCAGAAATGGAATATCCTTCCATTTTCTGATACCTTCTACAATCTTCTTTTTCAGAGTATTATAGCTTTCATTGTAGAAGTCTTTCAGTTCCTTGATTAGGTTTGTTCCTGAGTATTTCTTTTTTCTTTTTTTTTTATTTTAAAGAGAAGAAAAAACAAAACAAATCAAAAGAAGAACAAATTTTCAAAACAACATAATAGGAGGGTAACAATGGTTAATACATTACGTATTACTATCTTTAAGTTCTTTTTTCTTGATGCTATTATGAAGTGTATTATTTCCCTAGTTTTCCTTTCAGTGAATTTTTTACTGATTTAGAGGAACACTATTGATTTTTGAGGGTTGACTTTGTATTCCTCTACACTGCTGAACTTGGAAATTAGTTCTAGGAGTCTTTTGGTGAAGATTTTGAGGACTTCAATGTAGAGGATCATGTCATCAACAAATAATGTTAATTTAAATTCTTTCTTTCCTATCCTTATCCCTTTTATTTCTTAGTCTTTTGTTATTGCTGTAGCTAATATTTCAAGAGCTATATTAAGCAAAAGTGGTGAAAGTGGACATACTTGTCCTGTTCTTTATTTTAGAGGGAAAACTTTCTGCTTCTTTCCATTTTGTATGATGTTGGGAGTCGGATGATATAAATACCTTCTATTCCTATTTTCTTCAGTGCTTTTATCATGAATGATGTTGGTTCTTTTTAAACAATTTCTGCATCTATTGAGATGACCATGTTATTTTTGTGCTTGCTTTAGTATATTACATTTATTGTACTGTGTGTGTTAAAACATACCTGCATTCCTGGAATGTGTCCTGTGTGGTCATGATGTATGATATTTTTGATGACTTACTGCATTCTCTTTGCCAGTATCTTATTGAGGATTTTTGCAACTGTATTCAGTGTAGAGATTGGCCCATAGACTCTTTTTCTTTTTTTTTTTTTTTTTTTTTTTTTTTTTGTGGGTACCGGGGGTTAACCTCAGGACCTAGCGCGCCAGCAGGCGCCCATGCCGCTGAGTGATATCACCGGCCCTTTTTTCGTATGTGGGATCCGGGAGTCGAACTCGGGCCCTCGCGCTTGTCAGGCAGGCGCGTACGCCGCTGAGCCATCTCACCGGCCCCATAGACTCTTTTTCTGTTGGGTCTTTTTATAGTTTTGGAAACAGTGTCATGCTTGCTTCCAGGAATGACTTTTTGAGTACTGCTTCCCTTTCAATTTATTTAAGGACTTTGAAGAATATGGGCATTAGATCTTCTCTAAAATTCTTGTAGAATTCAGCAGTGAATTCATCAAGACCTGTGCTTTTCTTAGTTGGTAACTTTTTATTAATTCCTCAATTTCACTGACAGATATGGGCTTATTCAGGAATTATATTTCCTTTCTTTTTTTTTTTTTGTAATGTGGCTGCCGGGAATCAAACTCACGACCTTGCACTTGCCAGGCACTCGCTTGTGCTGCTGAGGTATATCACCGGCCCTTATTCAGGATTTTTGTCACCATTTTATGAGAAAGGGTTTTGCTATGTAGGTCTGGCTGGCCTTGAACTCACAGTGATCCTCCTGCCTCAGCATTCTGAATGCTGGGATTACAAGCATGAACCACTATACCCAGCTTAGTCAAGATTTGTATATCTTCTTGGTTTAGTTTTGGTAGTTTGAATCTTTAGAGCTTTTATACACTTAGGAGGTAGTGTTAATAACTGGAAACAGAATTATTGCCCAATATACAGGTACATCTTATTTATACAATAAAAGATGTTTGTTTAATCAAATCCAGCAGAAGTAGATTAAGTTTTAATGTCAGGACCAAATTTTAAAAATACAAAATTTTGATCATATTATATGTCTAATATCTATATGTATATTGTATAAAAGAGAGCACTTATTACTTTGTATATATCAAAGTTATACAGTGTGAACTTTATAAACTTAACTTTAAAGCTTAGACTCACAGAATATCATAGATATATATTCTAAAATATGTGTAAGTTCACAAACTAATATAACAGTTGTGTATTTAATCAATCATAAACTGATTATTGAAAAAATTTATGGGTTTATATTCAAATTCTCCTTCACTCTTTAAGCTCACTTTTTAGTAACCAAAAGCCTAATGATGGAAAAAAAGAAAAATATAAGTAAAATATAGAATCTTTGCTTTTATTTTTATTTTATTTTATTTTATTTTTTTGTGGGTACCGGGGGTCGACCTCAGGACCTCGCGTGCCAGCAGGCGCCCGTGCCGCTGAGCGATATCACTGGCCCCTTTTTCATATGTGGGTTCTGGGAGTCGAACTCGGGCCCTCGTGCTTGCCAGGCAGGTGCTTAAGCTGCTGAGCCATCTCACTGGCCCAGAACCTTTGCTTTTAAATCTAGTTTTGTAAATATAAAAACTAAAATTTAAAAACTAAATTTAAAAACTTGGAAAAAACACTGAAGAAATACTGTCATTGTAGATACAGAGGGGAGTTTTTTCAGCAGTTCCAAGCTTAAGAAGTCCCTACTCACTTATCTTAACAATTACTTTAGATGTCTCATCATAATAGTTAACACTTTTAAAAACATATCTATATATGAATATATAGAGAGAGAGTTTGTCAAAAATGTATACACACTTCAGCAAAGGAAAATCTTGTATAAATATTTTAATACAAATTTTATTGAGACATAATATCAATAATATGTTACCTTTTGCCTCTACAATTACAAGCATTGCTCAAAGAGTTGGCCATTAGCTTTCAGATAATTATTAGTTATGGTGAAATGCTGCTTGGGTAGCCTTGGTCACTGAGATTGTTGCAAATGCATTTTCAACTTCTTCTCTAAAGTCTAGCAGTGTAGTGGGTTTTCTGGGATATATGACATCCTCTAGGGTACCCCATATAAGGGTAACATCATCTGCTGTAAAACACATCATAGTATTTTTCTTTTCCTGAAATGCTGAGAAAGATAGAGCAAGAGCTAGAGTGAGAGAGACTGTTGAAATTATATATGAAAGCTATATCACAAAATTATGTATCTTTCACTGAGGACATCTCTTAAGTTATTGTACAAAAGCAATTATAGTCATTGCATTTATAATCAAATCTTTTTGCTTCATCCTGGTTATCTAATAGCCTGCAATGAAAACATATCATCAACTTTAAAAATAACTTTACTCTTATCAATTGATTTAAACCAGTCTACTGTTATGTGAACAACAATATTTGAGCTAATACCTTGAGTGATTTTTATCCTGAAGCCATTTTAAATAGAACATTTGAAAGATAATATATAAATTAATCTTAACATACATATTAAACTAAGTCAAATATAATATTTATTTTATCAAAATTTAAGTCCTATCACTTCATCTGGTAATGTTTTAAGTGAGCCTGGCTACCCTGAAAACTTAAACAACCTCTGTCTCATGTAAATCTCAAAAAGATTTGGAAAAAAAGAAGTTATTTAGCTCAAAAAATATTTTTCCTAAATGAAGCAGCTGCAGGTGCTCTAAGTGGTTATTTCCAGAGATTACATGGTCCAATGGACAAACATATAGAAGACACAATACAATTACTTTCAAATCAGCATGCACTTTCTGATATACTTACCAAGTTGAACCACAACATTCCTTTTATAGTTTTAGATTTGTAACTATAAATAGACTCTTCAGAACTTTTCTTGTAGGTCATCAATTAGCAGTGATCTCTCATAATATGTTAGGAGTCAAAAGGATAAATCCCCTTTATACCTATGAAAACAAGAACTGTTTTAGGAAAGTACACAGATTGATGGTTTGTCTTAATCTTGGAATAGCCATACAGGCTTCTCATATATGCTTCTCAGAGTCCTTTGTTGTTTTGATAACCAAAGTTGTTTAGTAGCCAGAGCTGATAGCCAAAACTGTTGTTTTGATAGCTACTTGTAACTGTTCCCTCTAAAGGAAGACTGTTTAAGGTACAGTGTTGTAATCTACATATTTCCCTTTGGCAAATATTTTATGTGTTTAGGGGATGCTCAGGCCAGATTTCGGTATAGGATGAGATTAGGTGACACTTTATTGGAGCTATGTATGTATTTCTAAGAGCAGAGAAAGTCAAAAGTCTCCTGAGGTTCCAACCTGCCCTGCTGCAAATGTCTACCTATGACAGTTTCTACCACATTAAAAAAATAAAAAACAAGTAGAGATAAAGCATCACTGTCTATTCCTGCTGGTTCTGTACCTGTCTACCTAAGGTGTTGTTATGGCTTGTCATAGGTGAGGCTTTTCTGAGGTGGCTGGAGCAGGGGTATGTGCTGGAATTAAGGGTGCCTTATCCTGGGTGTCAGTGGCACCACCCAAAATGCTGGTAGCCTGGATGGGATAAAAGGGAGAGGCAGGCTGCTGCTGTTATTCCTGCTGCTTCTGTTGCTTCCTGCTTGCTGACTTCTGCCTGCCTTACCATGCTGTTGACTGTTTCTCCTTTGCAATGCCATTGCCATGCCAACCTGCCTTAGAACCAGCTGACTATAGAATGAAAGCTCTACAAACTGTGCCCTAAATGTTTTTTCCTTTAACTTTGGGTGTTGGGAATTTTGTCTCAGCAACAAGAAAAGTAAATAAGACAGGTGTCCCTTATTTTGACCCTGTCTAGTGCCAGGAGTAGCAGGATGGAGGTGCTGGAGGAAGTGGCCAGTAATGGAATTTCTGCTCTGTCAGCATCTGCACCCATTTCCTTGTGATACTGTTGTGCTTTGGATCATAGTTAGCTAAACCTCAGTTAGCATATTTTTGTGTATAGATAGTTCCCAGCCTGGAAACATGTTCTGAGGAGAAGTCATGGCAAAAGGGATGCAATCCTCTGGGGCGTGGAGGCTGTGGTTATCAGCTCCTTTAATACATTTTTCTCTTTAAAACTGTTATCAATCTCATAATACTCCCTAAGAATGTTTTTTGTTGTACAATTGAAATAATCTGTGCTATAAAAACCAGTCAGTGTGCCTTGTCCTACTGGCATTCCTGAGGGGATGATAAGGTGAAAGAGAATAGCGATAATCCCTAGTTCCTAGTTCCTAGGGATTATACTAAGGGCAGAATGAAAAGTTGGGACTAGAACTTTTTCTTTCATCATTTGAGAGTTTGAGGGTTAAATCTAGAGCAGTTTAAAAAAATATGGCCCAGGGTTAAGGTAGAGGGAAGAGTGTAGGCTAGCTTCTCTCTGGACCCAGACACTGAAGGGTTGCAGGCAGGGGAAACTCACTATGCTGGAGAGATGGAAACCTGGCAATTCAAGAATCCTGGAATCTTGGCAGCCACAGGGAAGAGATTAGGCCTGGAGAAGGTGCTGCTGTTGCAATTTGTATTATTTGGGGGGGGTGTAGAATGGTGCCTGATCCTATCATAATTCTATGCAACACACACAAACTTTATCTATGGAGAGCCTCACTATTTTCCAAATCTTCACTAATTCAAGAGCTGAAAGACAATTAAGACCAAAAGTTTTGGCAAGGTGGGTCTCCAGTTCTTAGCAAAACATGACTCCAAAGACAAAAGCTACATTTGACCCCCAATACAACAGCTCTGTTTAAGAAGGGAAGCATTGCCAAGTAGAAAATTAAACCAATGATCAAGGAACCTGGACAGACTATTTTCTAACTTTTTAGGGAGACTGAGAGAAAGAAATTCAAACAGCAGATTGAAGATGCTTCTTTAAGTATATTGTTTAGGGCTCATAAATATGTGTGCTTTTGGAGATAGTTCTCCCTGGTGTCATTGGGAGATAGTTCCCCTCTTTTGTCAAAGGGGATATTTAAGATAACTCCATTTCATACAAATCTCTATTTTTGTAAAATCCTATTTTGTAAAATGTACATGCACTTGTTTCACCATTCCTTAGAAAAATAACTTAAGACAAAGGACCTTGTGCCAGTCCACCTACTATAAGTTTTTGTAACTACCACACCTTAAGAACTACCCAATCTGGTTAGACTGTAAGGCTATGCTACCACTAAGGGGACACACCACAGTGTGTCAGGGAATAAAAACACAGCAGACTACTTGTGTGTGCTGGGAGATTTCATTTAGCATAGCCATGCATCCTTCCGCAGAAGAGAAGACTTGCTGAAAACTTTTCAAAAGTCTTGTTTCTTTTGTCCTGTTTGTGACATTGGAAACCTAATACCCAACATCCCCCAGAGATCAGTTCTCTCCATGGTGTCCCAGGATGAGGGTCTCTTTTGCAAGTCACATAAGGGACCCTTGTTCATACACTGGGTAGGCCACACCTTTTAACATGTGTCTTCCTGGATGAACAAAATTTCTGATTCCCTTCTAACCCAGGGATGGAAGTATGTGGTCTAAAATGAATGCCTGTATTTGTTACTCTTATAGATGAGCACTTATATTCTGAGGGTTCAGGAGACTTTCTTTTTGTACCAGGAATTGAACTGATCCAGCCCTCAGGAGCCTTTAACTGGAAAGGAACAATATTCCCATAATTGGAAAGAGAAACAAAAACTATTTCTTGATAACAACTATCCCTACAGAGATGAACTTCCAAACCTGCCCCATAGCCTACAGCTGAATTCTCAAACACACCCAAGAGCACAAATTGCCAGCCAAAAACCATTCCAAAAAGCTTTCTGTAATAGGAGACCCATCTCATAAATATCAAACAAGTAAGGAATACAACACAACATCTGAAAAATAAAAAGTTATTCAATGAAAGAAACCCCTAATAAAAGGCATAACAATCATGTCCTATGCTCTCACTTTAAACCTGCTATCATTCTGACAACAAACAAGGCATAAGTAGCCAAAAAACAAAGGATGACAATTCTCGACTACCTAAACAAGTCACAATCAGGAATCCGGAAAAAATATTTTAGGGGTCCCATGTAACAAAAGCAAGCTTACCTCTTTCCAATTTTTTCAGTTGGATTTCCAATAATGATATAGGAAAAACATAACTCCCAACCTGTTAGATGTCAGATGTGCCATGGTTTGTGTCTAGGTGTCCCCCCAAAGCCTCATGCAATCATAGGGTTTTATTCAGAGGTGGCTGAATCTAGAGTGTGTGATTGATTTGTAATGCAATGCTGGGGTTAAGGGTGCTGGGATTAAGGGTGGGTGATTGCTGGATATGTCCACTGATTGGATTGGCACCACCCTAATCCCGGTAGACTGGATACAGTATAAGGGACAGAAAGGGGCTTGTCTTGCTCTCTCCACTCTTGTTGCATTTGCTGTCTTCTGCCATCATGAACTGTTGCCCCTCTGCCATGTGCAAACCTCCTTAGAGCCATCAGATTATGGACCAAAACCTCTACAAACTGCGAGCTAAATAAATTTTTCCACCTTTAACTTTGGGTGTCGAGTATTTTGTCTCAGCAATGAGAGAAAAGTAACTAAGGCATGCCAAGTTCATGGTCTCATAACATGGAGAATTAAAGTCAAGAACCAAGGTAGGAAGTTAGGAAAGTTTTATTGAAAATAAGGACAATAGCTCATAGATTTCCACTGAGGCCATTTTTTGTGCATAATTTATACTGTAAAATCGCAACATGGGTACAATGTGGTTCAAACTACAATCAACCTAGATTTCAAGTATAGCTGCTTAGCTAATATTGATCCAGTAGGGAAACATGTCATGTAGCAAGGATATATGGAAAGAACAAAGGCATTTTGGAGAAGGGAGGGCTGTACTGGTCCACATGTTCTGGTCACCCACCTATGCCTCTGACCTACCTAAGCCCACTGGACCAGGTGGTGGTGCTGATTAAGGTATAATCTCATGTTGCTATTTATCTTTAGGGAGGCGTACAGGCCTTACTATTGTTTCTCCATTGTGAGCCTGTCATTTCAGATTTGCCTCCAGACAAAATTCTAATATCTTTATTTTTTGTGCTGACTTCCTGGAGAGTGTAATCCCTCGCTGATGGAATATTAATTTCTATCTAACTTAGTTGTCTGTCAAAAGTCTTCGAGCATCTCTGAAAACTATTAAGACTAGGTCACATTAAAAAACCCATTAACAGGGCCGGTGAGATGGCTCAGCGGCTTAAGTGTCTGCCCAGCAAGCGCCAGGGCCCGAGTTTGACTCCCGGATCCCACATACGAAAAAGGGACCGGTGATATCGCTCAGCGGCACGGGTGCCTGCTGGTGCACGAGGTCCTGAGGTCGACCCCCCGGTACCCACAAAAAAAAAAAAAAACCCATTAACAGACTAGGCAAGTCATAGCTATTACCCCCTTAAAGCAAAAGCTTTCCTTAAATCAATTTTTATTAGAATATAAAATAAATTGTGCTTATACACATTACTAACATGATTTCTTAAAATAATGAGCAGCTATAACCCTCAATCACTTTGTGGCTTATTATTAAATATTATTTTTAACTTTTTCTATAGTAGAACAAAAGTTTTTTTAGACATTGATTCTCCCTCTAGAATAGGTATTTTTTTATTTTACTGAAAAAAGTAAAACAATATTTTATAACAAAGTAATAGGAGAATAACAGTACTTAATACGTTGCATAGTGCTATCTTTAAAGCAGTTACTCAGAGTGCAAGATACAGTCAAAGAAAATTCTTCAGTCAATATTATCACAAACTGTCCTTTTCAATTAACTGAGACACAGTAGTATTATAACTGCCTTGCATTTTTTCCTTTTTCCTTTCCTTCCTTTCTCCTTTCCCCCATCCTAGTTCCTTTTTCCTTTTGAACAATTTCTTCCTATTTCACAGTGTCTACTATACATTTTAGACCTTATTTACTCTTCCAGTTACTCACACCAGGGAGACTATATGATGTTTACTCATGTGAGTCTGATTTATTTCACTTATGAATATTGTCTCAAGTTGCATCCATTTACCTATAAAAGTCTCAAGTTTACCCTTCATTATGGCTGAGTAGTACTCTATTGTAAAAAAAGATCACATCATTTTTATCCATTCCTTTGTTGATGGGCATTTGGGTTGTTTCCAAGATTTAGCTATTAGAAATTGTGTTGCTATAAACATGGGTCCAAATATATTGCTGTGGTATAATGTTTTTAATTCTGGGAACATAACCAGAAGGAGAATTGCTGGGTCTAATGGGATCTCTAATGCTAGGTTTGAGGAATCTCCACACTGATTTCCACAGTGGTTGTACTAGTCTACACTCCCAACAACAATGGAGAAGTGTTCCTTTCTCCCCACAACTCCACCAACATCTGTTATTGGTTGCTTTCTTGATGAAAACCATTCTAACTGGGGTGAGATTGAATCTCAGTGTTGTTTTAATTTGCACTTCTCGAATGACCAATGATGGTGAACACCTTTTCATATATTTAATTGCCATTTGTATTTCTACTTCTGAGAAGTGTGTATTCATCTCAGATGCCCATTTATGGATTAGGTTTTTGAATTTGGGAGGCCTGATATTTTTCAATTCTTTATATGTTCTGGATAAAAGTCCTACTTCTCTCTCAGTGAGTTTGTTGTTTGCGTAGAGGAATGCTATAGATTTTTGAGTGTTGACTTTGTATCCAGCTACACTACTGAATTTGATTATTAATTCTAGAAGTCTTTTGGTAGAATTTATAGGGTCTTCAATGTAAACAATCATGTCATCTGTGAATAATGATAATTTAACTTCCTCCTTTCCTATCTTTATTCCTTTTATTTCTCACAATTGTGTAATTGCTCTGGCTAATGTTTCCAGAACTATACTGAATAGGAGTGGTGATAGTGGACATCCTTCTCTTGTTTCTGATTTTAGAGTGAAAGCTTTCAGCTTTTGTCCATTCAGTATGATGTTGGTTGTCAGTTTGTCATAGATGACTTTTATTAGATTAAGGTAAAGTCCATCTATTCTGATTTTCTGTACGGTTTTTATCATGAATGAGTGTTAGACTTTATCAAAAGCTTTTTCTGCATCTATTGAGATGATCATGGGATTTTTGTCTTTGGCTCTGTAGATATGAAGGTATTATGTTTATTGATTTGTGTATGTTGAACCATCCCTCCATTCCTGGGATGAATTCTACTAGGTCATCATGTATAATCTTTTTGATGATATGCTGCATTTTCTTTGCTAGTATCTTATTGAGGATTAGGGAGATTGGCCTGTAGTTCTCTTTTATGGTTGGGTCTTTCTCTGGTTTTTGTATCAGAGTAATACTTGCCTCAGGAATGAGTTAGAGGGTATTTCTTTTCTTTCAATTTCATTAAAGAGTTTGAGGAATACTGACATTAAATCTGTAAATTTCTTGTAAAATTCAACCATGAATCCATGAGAACCTGGTCTTTTCTTTGTTGGTATATTTTTAATTATGTTTTTAATTTCAGTAACTGATATTGGGTTGTTCAGAATTCTTAAATATTCTTTATTCATCTTTGGTAATTCATTAATATCTAGGAATCTGTGCAATTCTTCTCTGTTTTCCACCCCATGAGAGTAAATATTTTCGAAGTAAGTATTGATGATCTGAATTTCCACAGGATCTGTAGTGATTTCACCCTTTTCACTACTCAGTGAATGAATTTGAGTCTTTTCTTTCATTTTTTTTGATAACATTGGGTAGGGTGTTATCAATTAATTTATTCTTTCAAAAAACCAACTCTTTGCTTCTTTAATTCTTTGTACTGTTTTCTTAGTCTCCATTGTGTTAATTTCTGCTTTGATATTTTTAATTTCCTCCCTTGTATGGGTTTTGGACTTTTCTTGCTCTTCATTTTCCAGAAGCTTGCAGTGCAACATTAGGCAGTTTATTGGTGCTTGTTCTGTTTTCCTGCTGTGAGAATTCACCACTATAAATTTCCCTCATAGGACTGTTTTCATCAAATCCCATAAGTTCCAGTATGTTGTATCTGCATTCTCATTTAGTGGTAGATATTGTTTAATTTTTACCTAAATTTCATCTGTGACCCATTGGTTGTTTAGAAGAGTGTTATTTGATTTCCATGTGTTTAAGGAGTTTTTGTGGTTTTTTTGCCATTAATTTCCAATTTCATCACACTATGGTCAGATAATATGCATAGGTTTATTTCAATTCCTTTGCATTTACTTAAACATATTCTCTAGGCTAGTTCTCTAGTCTATTGTAGAGAACGGCCCATGTGCAGCTAAGAAGAATGTGTATTCTGATGAGGTTGGGTGGAACACTCTGAAAATATCTACTAGGTCCGTTTGTTCACAGGTTTGGTTCAGTTCTGACATTTCTTTGCTGATTTTTCACCTAGTTGATTTATATCTTTGTGACAATGGGCTATTAAGTTGTCCTGTTAAAGTTGTGTTATTCCTTATGTTATTTTTCATGTCTATTAATAATTTTCTCATATAGTTTGGTGCTCCCACATTTGGTGCATACATATTTATCACTGTCATGTCTTCCTTTTGAAGTTTTCCTGTAACAAATATGTAGTGACCTTCTTTATCTTTTTTGATCATTCTTGGTTTGAAGTTCACATTGTCTGCAAACAGAATAGCTACCCCTGCTTTTTCTGGGGTCCTGTTGCATGGAAGATTGTTTTCCATCCTTTGACTTTCAATCTATGAATTTCTTTTGGGGTTCAATATGTTTCTCGTATACAGCATTTTGTTGGATCTTGTTTCTGGATCCATTCTGCCAGTCTGTTTCTTTTGATTGAATTGAGGCCATTTACATTGATGGTTATAACTGATATGTGTTGTCTCATTTTTGTCATGTTATTTACCTGCTGTTTGTTCTCTGTTTTTCCCCTTTGTTTAATTGCTTGCCCTGCCTGATGGTTTCTTTCTGTCGTTCTTGAAATTGTTGTCATTTTTTCCTTGACTAGAATATCTTTCACTACCCCTTGTAGTGTTGTTTTGGTGGTTATGAATTTATTCAGTTGTTCTTTGTAATAGAAGTATCTTATTTCTCCATTAATTTTGAAAGATAGTTTTGCAGGGTACATCACTCTAGGCTGGAAAATGCTTTCTTTCATGACTTGAAATATTTCACTCCAAGCTCTTCTTGATTTGAGTGTTTGTGTTGAGTAGTCTGTCATGATTCTGATGGGCTTTCCTTTATAGGTGATCTGTTTCTTTTCTCTAATAGCTTTTAGTATTGTGTTCTTTTGCTAAATTTTTGGGATTTGATTATTATGTCTGGGTGTAGATTTATTTTGGTTATAGCTAACTGGAATTCTATATACTTCACTTCTCTGTACATCAGATTCTTTTCCCATGCTTGATATTTTTCTACTATTACTTCTGCAAATAGTTTTTCTTCATGTCATTTCTTTTGGCTCCTGCTTTTTCATTGACACCAATTATATTATTTTTCTTTGTGTCATCTTGCAGCTGTTGAATCGTTATTTTCTGAAATTTTGTTATTTTCAAGGGATCTTTCCTTTCATGATCACTAGTAGAGATCCTATCTTCAAAGTCTGAAAGTCTGTCTTCAGGTTCATTCAAGTTTTTTTTTTCCAGCTGTCAATGGAATTTTTATTTCCTTGATATCTGTTTCAATCTGTTTCTTGAATTCTATTTCTTTCCTATATTGATCATTCACAATTTCCATCCTTTTCCTATCATCATCTTTTTTTATCTATCTCTAGTCTAGCTTTGCTGAGTAATTCCTTTATAAATGCTGACATTTCTTTTTTTTTCTCCTGAGAGATTATTTCTGATCTGATTTCCTCTATAGCCTCATAGATTTGTTTCTTTATTTCTGTTTCTTTATTTCAGGAATGTCAGATGTGTGTCTTCCATTTTCCTCTATCATGTTGTCTCCTGGACTTGTTCTGGGTGGGCTGGAGGTCTGAGGTTGCATTTTGCTTCTGTGTCTTGTCATTTTCTATTTCAAATTTTTTATTTTGTTTTCTGTGTTGATCATTGTAAATTTTTGTAGTAGGTAGCTTTATCACTAGTATCCAGACCTCTCTAGGCAAGGTTTGTTCTTCAGGATGTCTTCTGTGTGTAGGGGTTTCTTGGTTTGTGTCTGTCCCAAGATCTTACCTTTCCAATTAACTAAGATTGAGATGTTGGTATCTGTTTGGCTCAGTCCCCAGTCCTTCGTTGATGGTGTTTGGTGAAGTTATTACCCCAGAACTTCCCAGTATTGTTACAGAAGTGAGAACTACTGATTAAAACAGATATAACATCCTAGCTATAGTAGTATAATTAGCACTGACAATAGCACCAAACACCGTTTAGAAATTGACAAATTTGGTAACTATTAATTTTATGCCTTTAATCATAGAAGCAAAATCTAGTTATATAACAGAACCGATCTTAAATTGGGAGATTGTATGCACGGTTTTTCCCTTTGGTAGAGTGGTTTTACCCTGTGGTGTGGAAATTTAAGAAGGATAGTGGATAGAACAGAGATAAAAGAAAAGAAATAAAGTAGAAGCCAGGCTGGAGAGCAAAGGATGATGTCACAAACCTTGGGAAACTAGAGAAATGGGCAGAAGAGAAAGAGTGAAGGAGTAAGCAAGGGATTATTCAATTTGGCCAGAAAAATTAGAAAGACTATTCACACATTAGTCAGTAAGATTAAGTCTAGAAAGGTAAGTTGAAGTAAGTGGGAAAGAAGATAAATAAATTAGAAAAATTATATAGGTAAAAGACAGAGAAAAGGGAAAAGGAATGGTAAACAAACCACAAACCAGTAAAAAAATGAAAAATAAAATAAAATAAAATAAAAATAAAAATTCCTCTGGTGTAAACCAAGAGTCCAAAACTACTGGATAACACTGCCAAGCCTGCAGGAGAGTTTCTGCTGGATTTGAGGCTGTTCTCAGCCTCCAGATGCGGTGGCCTGGGGTCAGAGTCTTCAGCCAGTACTTTCTGTATGTCCCCTAGTGGCCTCCCACTCCTTACCCTGTTTGTCTTGGAGGCGTCTCTCTCCCAGTTGCTGTGCTATTTTCAGACAGAGACAGAGGACTATTCCCTGTGTGGTACACCCTTGGCTCCTCCTGGTCCTTGCTCAGCCTTCTGTGTTCCTCTTCCACTGGCAAGTCTCTGTCCTCTCAGGTCTTTTTCTGCAGGGTGGGGTGAAATGATGTGATATGGTCTGGTTTGCAGCTCCTGCTAGTGCTGTCCAATGCTGCTCAGTCCCAATTCTTACTCCTCTCTCAAGGTGGGGTGCTAACATCCCATTCATTGCTTTATAAGTTCCACTGCCACCATCACCCACCTCTGCTGTAGTCTGTAACTTCCTCAGGTGAGATAGGGGTGTGCTGTGGTTTGCCTTTCTGCACCCCCCAGCAGCGTGGGTACAGCCCAGGGCTTCACATTCAAGAGGTGCAAGGGTGTTTAATTCCCTGCTCCTCTTAAACCACAGGTCACAGAGGAGGGGTTAGCTGTTCCATTTACTATGCATGCATCCTGTAGTCTTTTCTTTTGATACTAGGACTCAAACTCAGGACCTCACGCTTGCCAGGCAGGTGCTGTGCCACTGAGCTATATCCCCAGCCCCACCCTGTAGTCTTCAATATTGTTCCTGACGGTTCCAGTTAGCGCCCTGGTGCACAAAAGGGATGGGAAGAAAAGAAAAAAGAATAGGGAAAGAAAAGAAAGTGGAAAAAAAGGGAAAGAAAAAAATGAAATAAAGGAAAACTGGCTGATCATCAGGGAGGGAGCAGTTTGGGTTAGCAGAATTTACTGCTGGACTGTAGTGTCTTCTGTTTGGAGGAAGGCAGAAGAGGCAGGGGACCTTATATCCCAAGTCATTCCTGTATGGCTTGATTTACTGCATTATTTTAGTAAATCACTTTTTTCTCTTTCTTCTTTTGAGGTTCCAAGTATGGCGGGCAGTCATCCTGATCCAGCGACTCACTGACAGCCAGGTGGGCTGCCCAGCCTTTTTATTAAGTCTTTTATCTATGTTTGGCTTGAACTACTAGTCTCTTATGTAATACTGATATTAGTTTCAGGACATATGTCCCACCTCTTTCTTCCAAATACCTGTGATTTAGTTGAATTTCTCTGAGTAGCTCTGAATGAGGCTCCTCCTCTATTCAGCCATGTTCAATCTCTCCAAGTATGGTTTTAATTTGAATTTCTCCAATGGTGTTGGCCAGTGGTGTTGAACATTTTTTTTTTTTTTTTGGTACTGGGAATCAAACTCAGGACCTTGCTCTTGCCAGGCAGGCGCTGTGGCACTGAGCTATATCACTGGCCTCCGTTGAACAGTTTTTTCATATAATTATTCACTGTTCAAACTTCTTCATCTGAAAAGTGTCTTCATTTCTGATGCAAATTTTTGTATTTGGTCTTAATTTGGGGGGTCTTTTTTTGGGATTACTTACATATTCTAGATGTTAGTCCTTTGAGGAGTAGGTGGTAAAAATTGTTCCTACTCTGTGTGTTTTCTCTCCATTCTGTTGGTTTCTTTTGCTGTGCAAAAGTTTTTAACTTGATAAGATCACAGTTGTTGACTCTTTGTAATATTTCCTGTGTGATTGGAATTTTGTTTGTAAAGTCTTTGCCTACATCTGTTTCTCTGAGATTTGTACCTATTCCAGCATCCAGCAGATTAAGTGTTTCTGTTTTTATATTTAGATCTTTGATCCATTTTGATTTTAGTTCAGTGTATTGTGAGAGATATGGGTCTATGTTCAGTCTTCAGCTTGTGGAAAGCCAGTATTTCCAGCATCATTCATTAAAGAGGCTTTTTTCCAGTAAGAGTGGCCCATTTGTCAAAGACAATGCAGCTGAGTGTGCTTGGAGTTGTTTCTGCATCTTCTATTCTGTTCCATTTATCTTTGGGTCAGTTTTTTGCCAGTACCATCCTTTTTCTATGATGGTAATTTCATAGTATAACTTCAAATCAGGGACTGTGAAGCTTCTGGCTTTGCCCTTGCTGCCCAGCATTGCTTTTCCTGTTCTAGGTCTCTCCTGGTTCCACATGAATTATAGGATTATTTTCTCTAGTTTTGTGTGGTATGTCATTGGTGCTTTGATTGGGTTTACATTAAATTTGGATAATAATTTTGGAAGCGTGGTCATTTTCACTAAATTGGTTGTGGCTATCCAAGAACAGGGGATGCCCTTCCATTTTGTGATAGAACTTCAATCTCCTTTTTAAGAGTACTATTGTTTTCATTGTAAATGTCTTTCACTTCTTTTGTTAGATTGTATCCTTCTATATTACTGCATTTGCTTATTAAATCTAGGTGTCTTTTGGTAAAGATTTTGGAGTTTTCTGTGTAGACTATCATGTTATCAACAAATAATGATAATTTAACTTCTTCCTTTCCTTTTATTTCTTTCTCTTCTCTAATTGCTCTGGCAAATGTTTGCAGGATTTTTTTTGTGGGTACCGGGGGGTCTACCTCAGGACCTCACGCGCCAGCAGTGGCCCATGCCGCTGAGCGATATCACTGGCCCCTTTTTTGTATGTGAGTTCCGGGAGTTGAACTCGGGCCCTCGTGCTTGCAGGGCAGGCGTTTAAGCTGCTGAGTCATCTCACCGGCCCCATGTTTGCAGAATTATACTGAACATGCATGGTGATAGTGGGCATCCTGTTGACCATTTAATATGATGTTGGCTCTTGGTTTGTCATAGATGGCTTTGATAAGATTGAGAGAAAGACTTTGTATTACAATTTTCTGAAGGGTTTTTGTTATGAATGAGCGTTGAACTTTGTCAAAACATTTTTCTGCATCTATTGAGATGATGATGTATATTTTTCCTTGGTTCTGTTAATGTAGTGTATTACATTGATTGATTTGCATGCGTTGAAACATCCCTATATCCCTGGGATGAATATTATTTGGTCTTGGTGTATTACCTCCTTAATATTTTACTACATTCTGTTCCCAATAACTTACTGAGGCCTTTTGCATCGATGTTCATTAGGGTGATTGGCCTGTAGTTCTCTTTTTTGTTTGGATCCTTCTCTGGCTTTGGTATCAGGATAATGCTTGCTTCCAGAAATGAGTTTGGCAATATTGCTTCCCTTTCAATTTCCTTAAAGTGCTTGCAGAGAAGTGGCATTAGAGCATCTCTAAAGTTCTTGTAGAATTCAGCAAAGAATTCATCAGGACCTGGGCTTTGCTTTGTTTGTAGTTGTTTTCTTTGTTACTTCTTCAATTTCAACAACTGATTTTGGTTTATTTAGAAGTTTTATATCTTCCTGATTCAGGTTTGATAATTCATATATATGAAGGAATTTTTCCATTTCTTCTGAGTTTTCCATGTTATTAGAGTACAGGTTCTCAAAATAGATACAGATGACCTTCTGGATTTCTGCAGAATCCATTTTGATTTCAACCTTTTCATTCCTAATTGAATGCATTTGGTTCTTTTCTTCCTTTTTTGATAAGATTAGCTAAGGGTTTGGCTATTCTATTCTATTCTATTTATTTATTTATTTATTTATTTAGTCTTTCTGAGACAGGGCTTCAGCATGCAGTTCAGGCTGGCCCAAACTCACTTTGTAGCCCTGGCTGGCCTTGAACTCACAGCGATCCTCCTACTTTAACCTCCCAAGTGCTAGGGTTAGTGGCATGCTCCACCATGCTTGGCCTTGGCTATTTTATTTAGTCTTTCAAGGAAACAACTCTTGGATTCATTCTTTATATTGTTTTCTTAGTCTCAATTGCATTAATATGTGCTCTGATCTTTAAACTTTCCTCCCTTGTATGTACTCTGGGTTTAACTTGCCCATATTTTTCTAGAATCTTGAAGTTCAACATTAGGTTTTGTATTTGAGCTCACTCTATTTTTCTGATGTGGGAATTCATGGCTATGAATTTCCCTCATAGGTTCAACTTCATTGAATCCCATAAGTTCTGGTATGTTATATCAACATTGTCATTTAATTGTACAAATTGGCTAATTTCTTCTTTAATTTCATGTGTGACCCATCTATTGTTCAGGAGAGTGTCATATAATTTCCATGTGCTTAGACGGTTTTTGTGGGATTTTTTGCCACTGATTTCCAATTTCATTGCACTATGGTCTGATAATAAGCATGGGATAATTTCAATTCCTTTTCCTTTATGTAAGCATGTTCTATGAGCTAGTATGTAGTCTATTTTGGAAAAAGTCATGTGTGCGGCCAAAAAAAAATTGTATTCTGTTGTTGTGGGATGGAACACTCTGTAGATATATTTTAAGTCCATTTGCTCAAAGGTTTGCTTTAAGTCTGATATTTCTTTGTTGACTTTTTTCTAGTTCATCTATTTGTGACAGTGTAGTATTAAGGTCCCTGATTACAATCGTATTAGGGCTTATCTAATTTCTTATATACATGAGTGTTTGTTTTATATGGTTGGGTGTCTCAGTATTATATATATATATATATGACTAGTATCTCTTTCCCTGGAGTAATTCCTTAAAAAGTATTTAATGACCTACTTTTTATCTTCTGGTTAGTCTTGCCTTGAAAGCCACTTTGTCTGCAATAAGAATAACTACACCTGTTTTTTTCAGGTTTCTATTACATGAAGTTTTGTTTTCCATCATTTCGATTTCAGTCTATGAATAGCTTTTTGAGTTAAATATGTTTCTTTCATGCATCATATTGTTGGATCTTGTATCTTGATGCATTCTGCCAGTCTCTTTTTTGATTGGTGAATTGATATCATTCACATTGATGATTATAATTGATATGTATTGACTTATCCTTGTCATATAATTTTCCTGTTGTTGTTCCTTTTCTTTCCCTTCCAATTTATTGCTTCCATGCCTGGTGCATTCATTCTATTGGGATTCTTGCAATCGTTGCCTTTTTCTAGAATATTCTTGAGAATTTTGAAGTGCTGGTTTGGTGGTCATGAATTTTCTGATATTTTTATTATGAAAGTACCTTATTTCTCTATCAATTTTGAAAGATAATTTTGTGGAGTACCTCAATCTGGGTTGGAGGTTGTTTTCTCTTAGGGCTTGAAATACTTCAAACTTTCTTTGCCTTAAAATTTTGTGTTAAGAAGTATGCTGCTATTTTGATTATTTTTATAGTTGATTTGATTGTTTCCTACAAGAACCTTTAGTATTCTGCTCTTGCATTGAATTTATGGAATCTTGACTATTATATGCCTTGCTATAAATTTCTTTTTGATGATGGCTAGTTGGAGTTCTATATGCTTCACTTCTCTGTATGTCAAATGGATTTTCCATGTTTGCTAAGTTTTATGTCATTATGTGAACAGGTTTTTTTTAATGTCCTTTGCTTTACCTACTGATTTTTCATTGATGTTGATTAATCTTATGTTCTTCTTTGCAACATCTAGCAGCTGTTGGATTTATTTCTTATGGTCCCTTTCCATTGTTAAGAAGTTTTTCATTTGATCATTAACAACCACAAGCCTGAACTCTAGATCTGATTGTCTATCTTCACATTCATTGATACTGCTTTGTATATTTTCAATAGAATTTTTAATCTCCTGCATATCTAAATCTATTTCATAACATCCAGTTTTTCCTATGTTGGGCATTCATGATTTCTCTCTTTTTATTAATCTTATCTCCTTTTCCATTAAATCTCTATCTACTGTAGATTCACTGTTTCCTTCATTATGGGCATCATCTCTTTAATTATGTGTGCAATTATTTCTGTTTGTGTTTTCTCAAGAGATTTATTCACTTATTTTGTTACTTCTACTACTACTATTTCGGAAAGTTCAGCTGGGTTCCTTTTGAGTTCTTCCAACTCAGTGACCCCTGGATTTGCATTGTGTGAGTTGGGGATATTGTGTTGCATCTCGCTTCCATAATTTTTCCATTTTCTTTTTTTAATTTCTTTTTTTAAATTTTATTTTAAAGAGAAAATAGAAAAAAACCAGAATTTCAAAACAAGATAATAGAAGAGTAACAATGGTTATTACATTGTGTATTTTTATCTTTAAATTGGTTACTCAGAATATAAGACATAGGTATTTAATTGTCCAAACAATATTAGCATAAACTTTCATTTTCATTTTAAAGAGGAAATAAACCATAACTTCAAAACAAGACAATAAGTGGGTAACAATTGTTAATATATTACATATTGTTATATTTAAATTACTCAGAGTTCAAGATATCAGCATTTAATTGTCCAAACAATATTAGCACAAAACTTTTGTTTCAATGAACTAAGAGAAATTAGTAGTATAGCTAGCTTAACTATCTTTAACATATATATTTTTTCTGTTCTGTTTTGTTTTGTTTTTTTCCCTTCATTATTTTCTCCCTTCCCCCATCCCAGCTTCTCTTTCCATTTGAAGTTTCTTCCCAATTTACAACTTCTGTTGTACATTTTGGATCTTATTTACTCTTTCAGCTTCCCACACTAGGGAGACAATACGATGTTAATACACGTGCATCTGGTTTTCACACTTATGAGTATGGCCTCGAGTTGCATCCAGTTACCTATAAAAGTCTCCAGTTTATCAATCTTTATGGCTGAGTAATACTTCATTGTATAAAAATACCACATCTATTTTGTCCATTTTTGAGTTGATAGACATATGGGTTGTTTCCAAGATCTAGCTATTAGAAACTGTGCTGCTATAAAAATGGGTGCACATGTATCAGTGTGGTACAATGTTTTTAATTCTTCTGGGAAAATACCCAGAAGGGGAATAGCTGGGTTGAATAGGACCTCCAATCCTAGTTTTTTTGAGGAATCTCCACACTGATTTCCACAGTGGTTGCACCAGTCTACACTCCCACCAACAGTGGAGATGGGTTCTTTTTTCCTCACAGCCCCACCAGGATTTGTTATTGGTTGATTTCTTGATAATAGCCATTCTTTCTGGGGTGAGATGGAATCTCAGTGTTGTTCTAATCTGAATCTCTTAAATGACCAGTGATGTTGAACATTTTTTCATATATTTATTTGCTGTTTGTATTTCTTCATCTGAGAAGTGTGTATTCATTCCAGATGCCCATTTTGGGATTGGATCTTATATTTAGGAGGTCTTTTATTTATTTTTTATATGTTCTTGATAGTAATCCTTTGTCTGAGGAACAGCTGGCACACATTTCTCCTACCTTGTGGGTTGTCTCTTCACTCTGCTTGTGTTTTATCTTGCTGTGCAAAAGCTTTATAGTAAGATGAGATCCCAGTTGTTGATTCTTTGTGATAGTTCCTGTGCAGTGTTTTATTCAGTCTCTGCCTACACTAATGTCTTCAAGAGTTTCACCTATTCTATCTTCCAGAAGATTTAATATTTCTGCTTTAATATTTAGATCTTTGATTCATTTTGAATTTAATTTAGTGCATGGTAAAAGATATGGATCAAATTTTAATCTTTGGCATGTGCAGAGCCAGTTTTTCCAGCACTATTTATTAAAGAGGCTATCTTTCTTCCAATGAATGTGTTTGGCACCTTTGTCAAAAATAAGATGACTGAGTATGTCTGGAGTTGTTTCTGCATCTTCTAATCTGTTCCATTGATCTTTGGACCTGTTTTTTGTTTTTGTTTTTGTGTGTTTTTTTGCCAGTAGCATGTTGTTTTTATCACAGTAATTTTATAGTATAATTTCAAGTCAGGGATTGTGATGCCCCCTTCCTTGTATTTGTTGTTCAAAATTGCCTTTGCTATTCTTCATCTCTTCTCATTCCAAATGAATTTTAGGATTGTTTTCTCTAATTCTGTGAGATATGCTCTAGGAATTTTGATCAGAATTACATTAAATTTGTTTAAGAGTTTGGATGTATGGCTATTTTCAGTACATTGGTTCTTCCTACACAAGAGCAAGGGATAAATTTCCTTTTTCTGATATCCTCTTCAATCTACTTTTCCAGAGTAATGTAGTTTTCAATGTAAAGGTTTTTTACATCCTTTGTTAGATTGATTCCTAGGTATTTCATTTTTTTGATACTATTTTGACAGGAATTGTTTCCCTAATTTCTCTCTCAGTGAGTTTGTTATTTATGTACATGAAGGCTATTCATTTTTGAGAGTTGACTTTGTATCTAGCTACATGATTGAATTTGGTTATTAAATCTAGCAGTCTTTTAGTGGCTTTTTTGGAGTATTCTATGTAGAGTATCATGTCATCTGCAAATAATGATAATTTAAATCCTTAATTTCCTATCGTTATTCCTTGTATTTTTCTCTTGTCTAATTGCTCTGGCAAACGTTTACAGGACTATGTTGAATAAGAGTGGAGACAGTGGACATCTTTGTCTTTTTCCTGATTTTAGAGAGAAAGCTTTCTGTTTTTTGTACATTTAGTATGACATTGGCTGTTGGTTTGTCATAGAGGGAGTTTATGAGATTGAGATAAAAACCATCTATTCCAATTTTCTATAGTGTTTTTATCATGAATGGGTGCTGGACTTTGTCAAAAGATTTTTCTGCATCTATTGAGATGATCATATGATTTTTGTTCTCAGCTCTGTCAATATGGTGTATTACATGTATTGATTTATGTATGTTGAACCATCCCTGCATCTCTGGGATGAATCCCACATCACCATGGTGTATAATCTTCTTGATGATTTGCTGCATTTTTTATGCTAATATCTTATTGAGGATTTTTGCATCTATGTTCATTAGGGAGATTGGTCTGTATTTATCTTTCTTAGTTTTGTCATTCCCTGGTTTTGGTATGAGGATAATGCTTGCTTCCAGGAATGAATTTGGGAGTATTGCTTCCCTTTCAATTTCATTAAGGAGTTTGAGAAGTAATGGTGTTAGTTCTTTTCTAAATTTCTTGTACAATTCAGTGCTGAATCTATCAGGGACTGGGCTTTTGTTTGTTGGTAGGTTTTTAATTACATATTCGATTTCATTGATTGATATTGTTTTATTTAGGATGTTTATATCTTCTTGATTCAACTTCAGTAGTTCATATGTATCAAGGAATCTGTCTATTTCTTCTGCATTTTCCATTTTATTAGAATACAAGTTTTCAAAGTAGCTATTTTGCAGCAGAAGCAAGGTATACACTCACAGGAAACCAAGAATTGAGAAGCTAGTGAGCTTATTGGAGAAGCTAGAGGCCAGCAGGTCACTCCTAAGAGCTGAGTCTGCTAACCCCAAGCCTTTGTCTCACAGTTCCTTACATACACCTTTGGGGGTTTTACAAAATCCCTTTGTTGCCATGGGGACCACATCTGTACTACAGCATTTCTTTGGAATGTCACAAGGTCCTTCTCAAAACATCAGGTTAATTGACACACAGGATGTGAAGAACCATTGTTTATTGTAACTGTTTGTTTCTCCTTTTATGGATTTTATGGTTAACTGAGAAGGGCTCTGAGGAGTGAGTTTATCTATGGGTTAGTGCCTTAATATCAGACAGGGTTGGGGAGTGAGTGCATCTAGGGGTTAAGTGAAGACAAACTGGTGTCTAAAAAGAAAATAGATTCACTTTAGCCATTTCAGGTATAGACGATCTGGATTTCTGCAGGGTCTGTTGTGATTTCACCCTTTTCATGCCTAATTGCATGGATTTGAGTTTTTCTTTCCATTTATGATAAGGTTGCATAAGGGTTGTTCATTTTATTTAATCTTTCAAAGAACCGACTGTTTGATTCATTGATTCTTTGTACTGTTTTTTAGTCTCCAATGAATTAATTTCTGCTCTGATCTTTATAATTTCCTACCTCATATGAGTTTTTGCCTTATCCTGCTCTCCTTTTTCTAGAAGTTCGTGGTTCACCTTTAAGTTTATTTGCTTTTGGTCAATTTTCATGTTATAATTAGCCACTGATATAAATTTCCCTCTTAGGACTGCTTTCATTGTGTCCCAGAAGTTCTGGTATGCTATATTGTCATTATCATTTAATCTTAGTAAATATCTAATTTCTTCTTCAATTTTATCCATGATCCATTTGTTGTTCAGGAAGGTGCTATTTAATTTCCATGTGTCTAGGAAGTTTTTTGCAGTTTCTTTTGCCATTGATTTCCACTTTCATTGCGCTGTCGTCTGATAATATGCAAGGGATATTTTCAATACATTTGCATTTACTAAAGCACGTTCTACGAGCTAGTATGTGGTCTGTTTTGGAGAACATCCCATGTGCAGCTGAGAAGAATGTGTATTCTGATGTGGGATGGAACACTCTGCAGACATCTACTAAGTCCATTTGTTCAAAAGTTTGGTTCAATTCTAATATTTCATTGTTGATTTTTTGTCTAGTTGTTATGTCCTTTTGTGACAGTGGGGTATTGAGAAACCCTAATATAATTGTATTAGTGCTTATCTGATTTTTCATGGATAGTAAAATTTGTTTTATATACTTGGGTGCACTGGTATTTGTTACATATATATTTATGATCATTATCTCTTCCTCTTGTATTGTTCACTTTACAAGGATGTAGTTACCTTCTTTATCTCTCTTAATCAGTCTTGCTTGAAATTTACTTCATCTGCAAATGGAATAACTACCACTGCTTTTTTCTTGGCTCCTGTTACATTAAGTATTTTTTTCCATCTTTTAACTTTCAATCTGTGAATTTCTTTTAGAATTTAATGTGTTTCTTGTATTCAGCATATTGTTGGATATCTTCTTGATCCACTCTGCCAGTTTGTGTCTGTTGATTGGTGAATTTAGGCCATTAACATTGATGCTTACAAGTGATATGTATTGACTTATCCTTGTCATGTTATTTTCCTGCCGTTGGCTCCCCCTCTTTTTTCCCTCCATCTATTTATTTGTTTGCCTTTCCTGGTGGATTCCTTCTGTTGGGGTTCATGGGGTTGTAGTCCTTGTTATCTTTTTAGAATGTCCTTCAAAAATATTTTGGAGTGCTGGGTTTGTGGTCATAAATTTCCTCATATTTTCTTTGTCATGGTAATATCTTATTTCTCCATTAGTTTTGAAAGATAGTTTTGCAGGGTACATTAATGTGGGTCGAAGGTTGTTTTCCATTAAAACATAAAATACTTCACTCAAAACTCTCTTTGACTTGAATGTTTGTGCTGAGAAGTCAGCTGTGATTCTGATGGCTTTTCATTTTAGCTGATTTGTTTCTTTTCCCTAAGAGCTTTTACGATTCTATTCTTGTGTTGTATTTCTGGAAACTTGAGTATGATATGCCTTGCTGTAGTTTTTCTTTTTTTTTTTTTTTTTTATTGTGGCTAATTGGAGTTCTATATGCCTCAATTTTCTGTACCTCAAATTCTTTTTCTCTACCAGGGAAGTTTTCTGCCATGAGTCTGTGAACAGTTTTTTATATCATTTATGCTATTTCATTGACTCAGGTCAAACTCAAGTTATTCTTCTTTGCCTCATCTATCAGCTGCTGGATTGATTTCTCATGGTCCCTTGCTATTTTTAAGAAATCTTTGTTTCCATGATTGCTAACCACAAGCCTGTCTTCTATACCTGAGATCCTGTCCTCACATTAGCTTAATCTGCTGCAGATAGATTCAGTGGAATTTTTATTCTCCTGGATATCTGCTTGAATCTGCCTTATGGATTAAATTTCTTTCCTGTGATGAGAAAGAATGGCTTCCATAATTTTCTTTACCCCCTCTTTTTTTTGTCTCTATCTTGTCTAGAATCACTAAGCATATTTTTCACTGTGGACATCTCCACAGGTATCTGATAAATTATTTCTGATTTGATTTTCTCCAGACCTTCATTCAATTGCTTTGTTGTTACCACTTCAGAGAGGGCAGGTGGGTGGATTTTGGATTGTCCTACCTCATTGCCCCCTGGGTTTGCCTTTGGTGTACTGTATGTATAGGATTGCATGTTGTTTAATTATTTTCTCATTTTCTTTTCATTTTTTAAGTTTAATTCCCAGGGTGATGCTTTTAAATTTCCTATGGTGGGTTGTTTTATTGCTAGTCTTTAGAACCCATAGGAAATGACTACTCCTCTGAGGTATCTTCCAGGTGTAGCTGGTTTTTCAGCTTTGAACCTGTTTCATGATTCTCTCTTTTCAATTTGTTGGGGATGAGAAGTTGGTTCCTTTTTGGCCCAGCCCCTGGTTCTTTGGCACTCTGCCACAGTATTTTCTGTGACCTTTAGTCAATCTCAGTCTTGGAATACCAGGAAGAACAGCTTTTTAGAACAATTATGTCATGTTTGGCTATAGTGGTACCATCAGCAAAGACAATAGCATTAAGCACAGCCTAGAAAATGACAAATTGAGCTCACCATCAGTTTGCCACCTTTAACCATATGAACTAGATTTGTGGGTATATAACAAAATTTGAAACTGTGCAGAAAATTATATGCAGTATACAAGATCTTAATTTGTCAATTTTCCCTCAGAGGTTAAAATTTAAAGTGGTTTGGGAAGAAAATAGAGTAGTGGAAGAAGAGGAACAGATTAGAAATAAGGCTGGAGAAAAAAAGGGGATTAGGCTAACTTTGGGAAACCTGTGCAGAAGACTGGATGGAAAGAGAGAAGGAAGAGATATAAAGAACACAACTGAACCTTAACCACAAAGATGCTAGAAACCATGTTCACACTCTTATAAAAACAAGACCAAACAATGAAGGAGAAAAAAAAAAACAAGCAAAAATAAAACCCACATTAACAAAAACAAGATAGAAAGAGAGAAAAAGAAAAAGAAAAAAAGAAAATATCCACATCCAGCTTTGTCTCTGCTGTCACTGGTAGACAATGTGTGGAGACAGAGTCCCAGTCCATGTTGATTTATCCCATCAAGCCAAAAGTAGCTTTCTGGTGGGGTATTGGATAAAGCCATCAAGCCTGCTCCTTTTAGCTGAGACCAGACTCATTTGGCCTGCTGCCTTCAGTGCACCATCTGTAGGCCTGAGTCAAGCTGGGAGCCACTAGTTGAAACCAGCACCTGCTCTGAGTTCTGAGATCAGTCAGCCCCTCTCCAAGATAGCTCCAGACCAATTGCTCTCTCGAGCAGGATGACAGAGCCCTTAGCACTCACAACCACCCCAAGCAGTCCTTCAGGTCTGCTGCTCCCCTCTACTACTGTGTCTCTGTGTGGGTGCCTCTGGGGTCACCAGCAGTCACCGTGTATCTGCAGATTTAAACCACTCCCCTCATGCAGTGGGCCTTGTTTCAGGGAGAAGGCACTGCTAGCTACCTCATTCTTCTTCATTGAAGTTTCTCTCTTCACTCTTTCTGTGGGCTTCAATTCATGCTTCAGATACTTTCCCGGTCCAGGGGACCCACTTTCCTCGTTCTTGTGTTCCTCATGTTGCTATATTACAGAATCTGGATGGCAACACTCAGAAAGTCTCTTTCTCTGTTGCTTACCACACTGCCATCTACGTTCTCCTCCATGGCTAAGTTATTAACTTAAGTTTATGTTCAGAACAATGCTGCAACACATTAGATTGACATATACATGAGTCTTCTATAAATTTCTTGTGGAATTCAGAAGTGAGTTCATCAGGACCTAGGCTTTTCTTTGTTGGTAAGTTTTTAAACTACATTTTGAAGTTCATTGAGTGAAATTGAGTTATTCAGAATTTTTATATTTTCTTGATTCAGATTTGGTAATTCATACATATCTAGAAATCTGTCCATGTATTCTTTTTTTTCCATCCTATGAGAGTAAAGATTTTCAAAGTAGATATTGATGATCTTCTGAATTTGCACAGGATCTGTTGTGATTTCACCCTTTTCATTCCTCATTGCATGGATTTAGTTTTTCCTTTCTTTTTTTGAAAGGTTGTGGTGTTTTTGACCCAATCATAAGCCCTCTTTGTGGGATATTTTGTCCATCTGAGTGTCCACCAGGGCCTGGGTCCCCTTAGTGGCTTGTTTTTGTTTTGCCCAGTCATCTTATCTTCTTCCTTTGTATATGCAGAGAACTGAATTTTGATTACCATCACAGTGCCAGGAAGAATGTCCATTGGAAGTTTTAGGTTTGTTTGTACAGTGTTTTTGTTCCTGGGTGTTCCTTCAGCATCTGATTTTGTAATTTTATCTGTTTTATTGTTTTCTAACTAGATGAGACTTTTGAACTTTTCATGTCCCTGGCAGTGGATGATTGACTCTTTGGTGGATTTTCAGACGACAGCAAGAAGTAATGGAATTTCTTTTTTGTTTTTAAAGATTTTTCCTTCTGCAGTGAGTAATCCTCTCTCTATATCATTGCATGAATGCGAACTGTGACAAAGGCATATTTAGAGTCTGTGTAGATGTTGACCTTTTTGTTTTCAGACCAATTGAGGGCCTGTATGAGGGTCCATTGTTCAGTTTGCTGTGCAGACCATCCCTGTGGGAGAGCTTTGGCCAAAATAACTTTGTCCAAGGTGACCACAGCATATCCAGCCTGCTGGACTCCATTCATAAGAGAGATAGTTTCACCTGTAAAGAAGGTGTACTCAGCATCTGTCAGGGGTGTCCATCTTTAAGTTTGTTCAGCTCAAGAATAACCCATTGGTTTATGCCAGGCAGTCATAGTCTGGAGGGCAAAGCTCGGTAGGCACGTATGTAGCAAGACTGAGTGATTTTACCACAAGAGTCAGGCAAAGATTTTTGCATAAGAGTCCTTGTTACTCGGTAACCTAACTGTTGGAGAGCCAGTGATGTCCACAGTTATTCAGGAGGTCCAGTACAGCATGTGGCACCTGGATGGTTAGGTCTTGGCCTAAGGTGAGATTGTCTGCTTCCTTGATGAGAAGGACAGTGGCTGATAGAGTGTAGAGTAAAGGTGGCTAGGCCTTAGATACTGGATTCAATTGTTTGCACATGTAGGCTCCCAGAGGTTGACAGTTTGAGTAAGCACCCCTGAAGCCGTGTTTTGTCATTCATCAACAAACTATTTCAATGTATGAGTTACATATGAAATTCCTAAGGCTGGGGTTGTAGAGAGGACCTTTTTAATGTCATTGAAGGGTTTTCTTGTTCTGGGCTCCAATTGAAAGTGTCACAGTCTTTCAGACAAGGCATTATATAGGGGCTTTGCTTTTTCCTGCAAATCCAGGGATCCAGATTTTGCAGAAGCCACCAACTCCAAGAAATTCCCATAGTTTCTTTCATGTGGTTTGGACTGGGATGGAGCAGATGACCTCTTTTCTTTCTGGTCCAAGGGCACAGTGTCCCTGATTTAAGTCAAATCCCAGATATTGGACTTTTGTTTGCAGATTTGTGCCTTTTTCCAACATACCTTGTAGCCAGTTTCTATCAGATATTGCAGCAGAGGTTTTGGGTCTTCCCAACAGGCAGCTTGGGTGTCACTAGCCAGAAGGAGAACATCAATGTATTGAAGGAGAGTGCAGTTATATTCTATGCTGGGGAAACTAGTGAGGTCAGCTGTGAGGGCTTCTCCAAAGAGGGTAAGCATGTTTTTAAACCCTTGGGGGTGGCATGTACAGGTCAGTTGACTTTTGAGTCCAGAACTGGGCTCTTCCCAGTCAAAGGTGAAGAGGGCCTGGATGACAGGAGCCAACCAAAGGCAGAAGAAGGCACTCTTTAGGTTCAGGCAGGTACACGAGCAGGCAGTGGGTGGCAAAAGACTGAGGAGTGTATATGGGTTTGGGACTGAAACATGGTTGGCATCCATGGATAATTGATGGCTTGGAGATCCTGAACTGGATGATATTCCCCAGTGGGTTTCTTTATAGGCAGGAGAGGTATATTACATGGTAATTGAAAGTCTATGAGTATTCTGCACTTCTAAAGCCTCTGGATGTATGGTTGAATTCCTAGTCGAGCCTCTTGTTGAATGGGATACTGTTTGTAGCAGATGAGTGTTGCCCTGGGATGGAATTCCACAGTCAGATGTGGGTTTTTGATGGCTAGTCCAGGAGGAGAGCCTTCAGCCCAAACTTGGGGAGAGTCTTGAGAATTTCTGGGTAGGTTTCATCTATGTGAGTATCCATCAATCACCTTTCTTCTTCTTGCAGGGTGGTGAGAGCAAGAAGGAAATGTGGTTATGGAGTTGGAAGGGACAGAGAAACAGACTGCCCCAGAGAGAAGGTGATGATGGCCCCTAACTTTGACAGGATTTCTCTCCCCAGGAATGGGATTTGGCACTCTGGCAAGTAGAGGAACTCATTTGTGATTTGATGTCCTGCCTGGCTGGAAGATTATGACTGGCAGGAAGGGCAAGAGGCAGGAGTCCAAGTTGTCCCATTGATGGTAATCTTTTCTGACAGAGGAGCCATAGGTTGGGTAACTACAGAGTGTTCTGCTCCACTGTTGACCGGGAAAGTCATAGATTGGCCCCCAATGCAGACATGGACTGCGGGCTCCTGGGGGTCCAGATGCAGAAGGGAGCCCTCACAGGCCTAGTATGAGTCTGTCAGACTAATGAAAGTGTTGTCATCTGATCAAGGTTAGGGCTTTTGAGAATCCTTATCTTTTAGTCTGAGTGGGCATTCATTCTTCCAGTGTCCATAGCATTTATATATTGCACATTGGTCTCTGATAAGAGGATATGGTTGTCTAATAGGCTAGAAGGAGTTGGGGTTGTAGGGTAGGAGGAATTGCTGAGGTTTATTCCCCATCTGGAGATAGGCAATATGTTTTGAGGCTGTAGTTGGGGAGGAACTGGTCTACCAAGAGTCATAGCAAGTAGAGAGCCTTTTTGTTTGGCATGATGGTTGGCTTAATGCTGTTGTTCCCATTTTTCCTCACGTTCATGATTGGCATGGACTTTACTGGCATTCTGGAGAAGCTGTGTTGCATTCATTTCTGCAAAGCCATCTACCTTTTGTATCTTCTTGCAAATACCAGGTGCTGCTTGTGCAATAAAGGCTGCATTTATCATCTGTAGATTTTCTGGGGCCTCAGGGTCCAAAGGAGTGTAGACCCTGTAGGCTTCACAGATTCTCTCATAAAACTCTGAATGGGTTTTATCAGGCTTCTAGATAACAGTAGTAACTTTTGACATATCAATGGGCTTTTTGCCCCACTCTTTGATGTCTTGGGGAAGGGCTTGATAGCATCTCTGGATTGCTTTGTTTCTTTTTTGCTGGGGTGTTGCAGTCCTAGGCAGGACAACATTTTGGGAAAGGCCATTGCAACCCATCCATCAGGGCTGACACTCCATGGAGGGACGTCTCCTTTTAACCAGATTTTTTTCATTCAAAATGCAGCAATGTTTCTCTGGGTTGAAGAGTCAGAAGAAGTTGCTGACATTCATACCAAGTGGGCACTAGATGAAACCATCTCACCTGGATAGGCCTGTAAGGGCAGTTGTAAAACAGAAGGCTCTGGGGGAGAACTTTGGTGGCCTAATGCAGGCAAGGAGTGATTGGACTCCCAAGAGTTGGGGATGGAGAGGCAGGTTGGCATCATATCAGAAGAACTGGTGGGTGGGCTGGGAGTTGATGAGTCAGGGACAACAGAATGACTTGTGGCTGGAACTGGTTCAATTGGCTGGGAGTAAATGAGTCAGGAGCAAGGGGATGAGGGCTGGCCAGTGAAACTGTAGGTGCTGGTAGCAGCTGCAGTGGCTGATAAGGGGTGATAAATCTGCCACAGAGGAATCCTTAGGAAGAATGGGCTTTTGTGCAGGCACAGAGCTGGTTTGGTTTCACAGCTCTATAATCACCAGAAAAGCCCTTTTAAAAATTCTTTAGGATACATTCTGGAATTGTAAGCTTTGACTAATTAGATCCCATTCTGACTCCCTACGTTTATGTGGTGTTCACTTGTCCAGTGATGCAAGAGACAGACAAAGATAGGGTGCCCTCTTTGATAGAGGACAAGTCAAATGCTTACCTGGCTGCTCCCCTGTCAGGGAGGAAAGTCTGTCTTAGTAATGAGCACACCTGTATCCTCAGGCCAATTCATGACCCGCATTACAGAGTTTGAGTCACTTCTGAGCAGTATTACAGATCATGGAACCAAAGAACAAGCCCATTTGACCTCTATAGCTAAAGCTGTAGAGCTATACAGATGACCATGTGAAGCAGCTGGATTCACCAGGGATGTTGTATATTCACTGACACATTCACTCAGAAGTTAAATCATTCCACCTTCCACCCAGGAAACAGAAACTGACTAGGAGGTGATCAGGCTCCTCTTCCATCCCTGACTTTGAATAGGCTGACAACCAGGAAAACAGAAAATCTCAGGATGGCCTTACTGTGATTCAGAAGTCTGGATGGTTTGGTTTTGTTCTCCTTTAGAGCTGGTGATGGAGCAGTGTATGTCCCAGTCCGTGTCCCAGAGGCTGCAGAGGGGACCTCGGAAGTCAGGCACAGGTGTGTGCCTCCAGTCCAAGTGCTGCTGGGATGCAGAGTGGGGAATACCCCTCTCCATGTCCCGTGGCAAGGGCTGTACAGCGCCATAGCTCTCTCTTCTCATTTCCCATCCAAACACACCAGAAACCGTAGCGGGAAAAATTGAGTCAACAGTAGCCAGGAGCTCAGGAGATGAAAGGAAATTTTATTGACGCTAGCAGACACCAGAGGAGTAATCTCCAAAGTTTGAGGTGGTGCTTACAGAGAGCTTGTTTTATTTATAGGATGGTAAACAGAAGCTACATGAACGAGATAAGCTTTTAGTTGAAGGTTATGGTACAATGGGTATCTTAAGGTAAGCATAGTTGTATGTAGCAAAGTTGTTTTTAGAACATTCACAGAAATTTCAACTTGATGACAAATTATATGATTTAGCTGAGTTCAGTGGCAGAAAACAGAATGATTGCAGCTTTGTTGAAAAAAAATAGATGCAGTTAGGTCAGGATTTCTGCTTCAATAGAAGAAATAAAAACTAGGTAAAAAAGGAGGTAAGGAAATTGATATTTTAAAATTGTAATTAACTGTAGCTGAAAAAATACAAAAGCCAATCAAGTCATTGTTTCCTTTTGGGAAAATCACTCAAAAATTCCTGAAGGTCCTTTTACAGTAAGTCTATAAAGCAAAGTTCTGGACCTGTTCTTTTCACCTATAAATTGTACTCATTTCACCCGCAAGGAAGCAGCACTAATGGTGGGCAGCATATCTCAAATTCAAACACATAGATGGCTTCTAATGTAACCTAACACACAGTGAGAATTTATTTCCTAGATCACACATCTTGAAGATGTATCTTTATACACAACTATGGCCTATATTGTGACTCATTTCTCTGAGCTCCCACACTCCATTCTTCAGTGAGTCTTAAAATCACTAATAAACCCCTTTCTTCCCTCTTACTGGCACATCCTAAAAATTCTATTCTGCATTGACAGTCAGCAAATCTGCTAAATTATTTTATGAAGGTGAGTTAGTTTTCTTATTTTGGGTCTTAGGGACACTCAGACCCAGTTATTTTAAGAAATAAGAAAGGAAGCACAGCATAGCTGGGCAGTGTTTACCTAGACACATGTTCATGCATATAACAAAACTGTTTATTCCTTCTCATAAACTTAGTAAGAAGTTTTAAAGTGGACTTTTATTAGATACAGTCTAATGAACAGAAGCCTCTCAATTGCTTCTACTTTGCTATGGTAATAAGCCCCAGGGGATATCTGTTATACAAATGGACATCTGTTTAGCAGAATAACCAAGCAGAAGCAGCCAGTCTTTATGAACCATTCATGCTCAAGAAATCAGTCCTGAGAGCATTTTGGTACAAACTAATCCTGAAATTGATGAAATAATGATCTAGAGAACACCATAGGGTTGGGAAACAGGCAGACTTTTTGCCCTTACCTGTTACCACAAACATAATTTGTGTTTTTTCCCTTGGGTCACTCAGGAATTTAAAAGCTATAAACAATTATTCTTTTAACCAATGTTTAGCAATTGCAAAATACTGTCTTTTGGGGCCCATGCTGCTAATACTAGAAATAGCCTTTACACTGAATCATGTTATGTAACATTTTTATGAATCTAAACAAAATAAATTTTAAGTAAAAGAATAACAAGCCTGTGAGATATTAATATATATGCCACGTTTTAAAAATGTTAAAGCAACTCTGATTTTCAAGATTAGTTAAGATCCTAAGAAATTGGAAACCTTAATTACATTTTCTTTAGGCAATTTAGTCTCTTATAATAGTCATGAAACTGAAAATATATTTTTAAAAGCCAATAAAGTAAAATAAAATTCTGTTTGGCTAATACAGGTAAAATGCATATTAGTGCCACAAGTCAGGTTACCCGAGTGGAGGGCGGCCACTCCCATCACCACCTCCACTGTTGTAACCAAGACGAATGGCATGAAGGGAGCCCCCTCCATCACAATCACTGCCACTGTAACCCAGGTGAACTGCACCGGAAGACCCAGAGAATGGCCCCTCCACTAGCTGATGCCACTACAGAGGTGAACTGATTGGGAAGGCACAGAGACCAGAGGGAACACAAGCAACACAGTAGGGTCCAACTAAGGTGCACAGGATAGACAAGATGAGACTAGTGGCATGAAAAGTGTGAAGCAACAATAACAATATGAGCCAACGTGTGGTAAGTTAGGTGAACCAGTGTTGTGCTTGGGGACAAAGAAACACGGAAGAGAAGAGGGTAGGTGGGGCCACCAATGTCCTCTCTTTTTATTTGTTTTTTTTTCCTTTCACTTTCTGTTTATTTTCTGTTTATTTTCTCTTTTCTAAATGGCTGTGGAGAACTCCAGCCACAGAAAACTAATCCCATCCCCCAAACACAGAAACCAAGTTTGGATAATCCCTTGCTTACTCCCCCATTTTTTCTCTTCTGCCGTCTCCTCTAGTTTACCAAATTTTCTATGATCATCCTTTCTCCTCCAGCCTTGCTTCTACTTTCTTTACAGTTATCTTTGTTTTATCCAGTATCCTTCTTAAATCTCCCCACCACAGGATATAACCACTCTACCAAGGGTAAACACTTTGCATACAAGCTCCCAATTTACAATCAGTTCTGTTATATAATTATAGATTTTGCTCCTATGATTTAAGGTACAAAATTAATAGCTATCACAGTTTGTCAGTTTCTAAACTGTGCTTGAAGCTATTTTTATTGCTAATTATACTACTTTAGTTAGGATATCATATCTGTTCTAAACAGGTGTTCTCCCTTCTGTAACAATACTTGGAAGCTCTGGGGTAATAACCTCATCACAGCCCAGGACCAAAGAACAGGGGACTGAGAAAAACATATCAACATCTCACTCTTAATTAACCTGGAAGTTAGGATCTAGGAACAGATATAAGCCAAGAACCTCCTACACACAGAAGACACCACTGAGGAACAGACTTTTTCTAGAGAAGACTTGATACTAGAGATACAGCTACCTACTACAAAAACTTATGAAGATCAACCCAGAAAAAATAACAAAAAATTTTGAAATAGAAAATGACAAGAAACAGAAGCAAGATAAGCTGTCAGACCTCCAGTCCACCCAGAAAAAGTCTAGGAGACAACAAATAGAGGAAAATGGAAGACATGCACCCAAAATTTCTGAAATGATAGCAACCAAACAGAAGTAAAGGAACAAATCCATGAGGAAATCAGATCAGAAACAATCTCTCAGGTAAAAAACAAATTAAATAAAGAAATTGCTCAGCAGATCTAGAGCAGAGATAGATTGAAAAATAGATGATGATAGGAAGAGGATGGAAACTGTGAGTGATTAATACAGGACAGAAATAGAATACATGAAACACATTCAAACAGATATCAAGGAAACTAGAAATTCCATTGAAAGCTGGCAAAACTGCTTGAACGAAACCGAAGACATACTTCCTGACCTTGAAGACAGGATCTGCACTAGCGATCATGAAAGGAAAGATCCCTTGAAAATAACAAAAGATCAGGAAATAATTCAACAGCTGCAAGGCGATGCAAAGAAAAATAATATATAATAATTGGTGTCTATGAAAAAGCAGGAGCCAACACAAATGCATAAAAAACTATTTGCAGAAGTAATAGCAGAAAATTTCCCAAGAATGGGAAAAGAATCAGACATATAGAGAAGTGAAGCATATACAACTCCAATTACCCATAACCAAAATAAATCTATACCCAGTCATAATAATCAATATCACAGAAATTCAGCTCAAGAACAGAATATTAAAATCAGTTATGGAAAAGAAACATCACCAATAAAGGAAAGCTCTTCAGAGTCATGGCGGACTTCTCAACACAAATGCTCAACTCAAGTCAAGAAGAGCTTGGAGTGAAGTATTTCAAGTCAGGAAAGAAAACATCTTCCAAACCAGATTGATGTACCCTGAAAAAATATCTTTCAAAATTAATAGAGAAATAAGATACTTCCATGACAATGAACAACTGAAGAAATTCACAAGTGCCAAACCAACACAACAAAGGGTACTGAAAGATATTCTAGACAGAGAAACATTGACCACAATTCCAAGAACAACAGAAAGAAACCACCAGAAAAGGCAAGCAATTAAATAGAGGGGAAAACCAAAGGACCAACAGCAGGAAAATAACACGACAAAGATAAGCCAATACATATGAGTTATAACGATCAATGTAAATTGCCTCAATTCACCCATCAAAAGAAACAGGCTGGCAGAATGGGTCAAGAAACAAGAACCAACAATATACTGTGTACAAGAAACACATTTAACTCAAAAAGAAATTCATAGACTAAATGTCAAAGGATGGAAAACAATACTCCATGCAACAGGAACCCAGAAAAAAGCAAGGGTAGCTATTCTGCTTGAAGACAATGTGAGCTTCAAATCAAGAATGATCAAAAGTGATACAGATCACCACATATTTGTTAGGGAAAAAATTAAAGAGGAAGAGATAACAATCATAAATATGTATGCAACAAATACAGGAGCACCCTACTATATAAGACAATTGTTAATAGATATGAAAAACCAAATAAACAATAACACGATTGTAATGGGAGACCTTAATACACCATTTTCACAAAGAGATAGCTCAACTAGACAAAAAATCAGCAAAGAAATATCAGAACTGAACCAAACCTGTGAACAAATTTACCTAGTAGATGTTTTCAGAGTGTTCCACCCAACATCATCAGAACACACATTCTTCTCAGCTGCACATGGGATGGTCTCTAAAATAGACCACATACTAACCCACAGAACATGCTTAAGTAAATGCAAAGGAATTGAAATTATCCCATGCATATTATCTGACCATAGTGCAATGATATTGGAAATTAATGACAAAAGAAATTGCAAAAACTCCATAGACACATGGAAATTAAATAACACCCTTCTAAACAACCAATGGGTCACAGATGAAATTAAAGAATAAATTAAACAACATCTAAAATCAAACAAAAATGCATATACAACATACTGATCCTGTGGGATGCAATGAAAGCAGTCCTAAGAGGGAAATTTATACCGGTGAATACTCACATCAGGAAAACAGAAAAAGCACAAATAAACAACCCAATGTTGCCCTGCAAGCTTCTAGAATAAGAAGAGCAAGTCAAGTCCAAAGCCCACACAAGCGAGGAAATTATAAATATCAGAGTAGAAATTAGTGCAACTGAGAATAAGAAAAAAAAAATACAAAGAACTAAACAATCAAAGAGTTGGTTCTTTGAAAGAATAAATAAAATTGATAAACCCCTGGACAACCTTATTTATAAAAGGTCAGAAAAAACACAAATTCATGCAATGAGTAAAGAAAAGGGTGAAATCACTGCAGATCCTTTGGAAATTCAGAAGATCATCAATACTTACTTTGAAAACATTTACTCACATAGGATGGAAAAAACAGAAGAAACGGACAGATTCCTAGAAACGTATGAATTACCAAATCTGAATCAAGAAGATATAAAACTTCTGAACAACCCAATATCAGTTAATGAAATTGAAAGTGTAATTAAAATTTTACCAACAAATAAAATCCCAGGTCCCGATGGATTCACAACTGAATTCTAAAATATATTTAGAGAAGATTTAATGCCAATGCTCCTCAAACTCTTTAATGAAATTGAAAGGGAAGCAATTCTCATTCTCCCTAATTCATTCCTAGAGGCAGGTATTACTGTGATACCAAAACCAGAGAAAGACCCAACCAACAAAGAGAACTGCAGGCCAGTCTCCATAATGAACATAGATGCAAAAATCCTCATTAAAATACTAGGAAACAGAATGCAGCAAATCATCAAGGAGATTATACAACACAACCAACTGGGATTCATCCCAGGAATGGAGGGATGGTTCAACATACACAACTCAATAAATGTAATACACCATATCAACAGAGCCAAAGACAAAAAGCACATGATCATCTCAATAGATGCAGAAAAAGCTTTTGAGAAAGTCCAAAACTCATTTATGATAAAAACCTTGCAGAAATTTGTAATTGAAGGTCTTTTTCTCAATCTGACAGAAGCCATCTATGACAAACCAATATCCAACATCATACTAAATGGACAAAAATCAAAAGCTTTCACTGTAAAATCAGGAACAAGATAAGGATGTCCACTTTCACCACTCCTATTCAATATAGTTCTGAAAACATAAGCCAGAGCAATTAGATAAGAGATAGAAATAGAAGAAATAAGGATAAGAAAGGAAGAAGTTCAATTATAATTATTTGCAGATGACATGACACTCTACCTAGAAGACCCCAAAAACTCCACCAAAAGACTTCTAGATTTAATAACCAAATTCAGTCACATACCTGGATACAAAGTCAACACTCAAATATCCATAGCATTCCTGTACACAAACAACTAAATCACTGAGAGAGGACTTAGGGAAACCACAGCCTTCATAATAGCACCCAAAACAAATGAAATACTTGGGAATCAATCTAACAAAGGAAGTAAAATATCTATACATTGAAAATTACAGTACTCTGTAAAAGGAGATTGAAAAAGATATCAGAAAATGGAAAGATGTACCCTACTCATGGATAGGAGGAACCAACACTGTGAAAATGGCCATAATCCCAAAACTTTTCTACAGATTTAATGCGATCCTAATCAGAATACCATTAGTATACCTCACAGATCTAGAGAAAACATTCCTGAAATTCATTTGGAAACAGAAGAGGCCTAGAATATCAAAGGCAGTCCTGAGCAACAAAGGCAAGGCAGGAGGCTTCACAATCCCTTACCTGAAATTATCCTACTAAGTTACTGTGAAGAAATCATCATGGTACTTGTAAAAATCAGACCTGAGAATCAATGGAACAGATTAGAAGATGTAGAAACAACTACAAACACACTGAACCACCTTATGTTTGACAAAAGGGCCAAACATGTACACTGGAAGAAAGATAGCCTCTTTAATAAATGGTGCTGGAAAAACTGGCTTTCCACATCCTGAAGACTAAAACTAGACCCATGTCTATCATGCACTAAACTAAATTCAAAATGGATCAAAAATCTAAAAATTAAAGCAGAAACACTAAATCCACTGGAAGAGAAAGTAGGCAGAAATCTTGAAGAAACAGGTTAGGCAGAGAGTTCATGAACAAAACCCAAACTGCACAGGAAGTGCTTCAAATAATCAAGAACTGTGATCTCATCTTATTAAAATGTTTTTGCACTTCAAAATAAATCACCAACACAGTGAAAAGAAAACTTACAGAGTGGGAAAAATTATAGCAAACTGTCCATGAGACAAAGAACTTCTATCTAGAACATGTAAAGAGTTGAAAAATTTAAGCCCCCAAATTCAAAGACCCAATCCAAAAATGGACATCTGAGATGAATACACACTTCTCAGATGAAGAAATACAAACAACAAATAAATATATGAAAAAATGTTCAAAATCATTGGTCATTCGAGAAATGCAAATTAAAACAACACTGAGATTCCTTCTCATCCCAGAAAGAATAGCTATCATCAAGAAATCAACCAATAACAAATTCTGGCAAGGCTGTGGGGAAAAAGGAACACTACTCCACTGTTGATGGGAGTGTAGACTGGTTAAACTACTGTGAAAATCAATGTGGAAATTCCTCAAAACACTCAGAATAGAGGTCCTATTCCACCCAGCTATTCCCATTCTGGGTATTTTCCCAGAAAAATTAAGATCATACCACAGCATTATATGCACACGCATGTTTGCAGCAGCACAACTTATAATAGGTAAACCTATAATAGGTAAAACAACACAAATGCCCATCAACCAAGGAGTGTACATAAAAGATGTTGTACTTTTACACAAAGGAGTACTACTCAGCTATAAAGAAGGATAAGCTCAAGGGATATATAGGTAAATGGATGCAACATGAGACCATACTCATAGGTGAATTAAACCAGACCCACATGTGTAAAAATTGTATTGTCTCCCTAGTGTAAGACATAGAAAGAGTAAATAGGATCCCAAATTTACAATTGGTACTGTGAAAGGGGAAGAAATTGCCCCAAATGAAAGAACAACAGGGAAGGGGAAAGCAGAAAAGAAGGAATTGAAAACAGAAAAAAAGATACACACACACACACACACACACACACAAGATAGCTAAAATAACTATACTATTAATTTCTTTTAGTTCATTGAAAAGAACAGTTTGTGCTTATATTGTTTGATCAATTTTGCATGCCTATATCCTGTAATCTGAGCAACTACTTTGAAGATAACAATACCCAATATATTAACCATTGTTAATCTCCTATTATGATTTAACATTCTATATCATTGTTTTTATTATTTTTTTCTCTTTAAAATAAAAAAATGCATATTAACAATTTTGAGGGCATCTTTGTTACATTTGAAACTTTTCCTTAATTTATGTGAAAAAAGATATTTGGAGTTATGCAGTTTTACTTATTGTGTGCACTTATTTTTAATCTCATACCATCTAAGTGATATACAATTTCAAGTATATATATAGACTTTACATATAATATACATATATGCACCAGCACACATAAAATAGACTTAAATTTGTCATTTACTGGATTTTAAAAAGTTAACCTATTAGTATAACCTTTTACAGTCTTAAGCAATATGTAATCTTAAATTTGCATATCTGAAGTTAGGATTCCAGGTTGTAGCTAGATGAGAAATATGTATCTCAGAGGAAATTGCTTGCTCAGTTAATCTGAGCTTGCATTTCCTGAAGCTTTTTTCTTCCTTAACTTGTAATACCTTAACTTAATTTATAAGCTCTTGCCCCTGTATTTGACACATTTTTCATAGTGTAGATATTTAGGTATATTTTGTCAGAAGTTTGCACAACTTAACCTGGCTCTATTGCTCAAGGCCTCTAATATGAAAAAAGAAACCAGTTTGGGAACAATATTCCCCACCATGAAAAACACCATGGCAGTCTGGCTGGAGTCAAATTTCTGCACACTTTAAAAATAAGGAATGAGGTTGGCAGGAGACAAAAGTCAATATTCAACAAACACAATTTGTCAAATATTTTGAAACACAACCAGTTTAAAATGAAGGAATTACCACTACCTAAAATGAGGAAAAATTTAAACCCCAAAGAGAAACTCACCAAAATTAGCCAAGTAGTTTCATGGTCAGTGGTACAGAAAGCTCTAGCTTGCACTTCCTTCCAATATAGAGAAGACATGGAAATCAGCTATGGGTGTTATCTTAGCCAAAGTTATCCAAAGAATCTTCTTAAGGATGTTTCCATGAAATCAGAGTGTACTTACAGTTGGTACTGTCATTGGGGTTTGGAAGAAATCCTTTCCAGCTTCTTAGTGTCCTGAAGAAGAATTAGACAATATACAGAGAAAAGGTAGTGAAGATATACATTAATTGGAGGTGGAAAATGAGTATGATCTGAAGAGAAGAGTGGGCCAGTGGAAAGGCTCACAGTGGCCATGAGGATAACTGAATTTCTATTGGAGTTCACTTCACACAAATGAAGCATTTGGGACAGTTGTCCTATTATTATAGACAGCTAAGTTAGGTAGAAATATTAGAGGCAGTCAGACAGGGTTAAGCCCTCAAGAGAATCAATACATAAGATAAAAGCACATTACAACTGTTACCTGAGGCACATCTGTTGGAGGCCCATCCTCAAGATAAACACGAAATGACCAAGCCTACATGACTCTCCAAAGGATAATATATGTGGTAACACCTGGTCTAATGAAGTCTAGATAGACATCAGTCATGCCGGAGAGTGACCAAAACCCTCAGACCCATCCCTTCCTGAAAAGCTCTTTGTTCTTTCCATGTACACTTGCTATGTGACTTGCTTCCCAATAGGATCAACATTACCTAAGTGGCTATACTTATAATCTTATTGGTTGATTGTAACTTTAGCCCACGTTGTACCCACCTCGTACTTTTTCTCTATAAAATTTCCTCTGTGAAGTGGACTTATTGCCAAACACTAGGGACCCCTCCTGTCTCTCAGGAGCTGTATCTTTCTCCCTCAATAAATATTTTCTACTCTTTGCCTCCATTGCTCCTCAGAATTCAGTCATCGAATTTGGGGAACAAGAACTTGGCATATCAGACATCTAGCAGTTTGGGAGTTATAATATATTCTTTAAATCATTTGGAGGTCCTATCACATACTCCCTTGGCCTTGTGCCAGAGTAAAACTGTTCTATCAAAGACATGCTTGGTTTCACACCAGATATAAATGAAGAATTGAAAATAGCACTTTTCTGATTTGCTCCATGTAGAGCATTCATGAACTGCAGAGTCATTCTGGATTCTGTGTTCTGGGCATGTGTCCTGGGTCTCATGACTTTGACAGATTATGTCCACTTGCTTGACTGGTTTTGCCCAGCCCTAATCTCCTATCACATTTCCTCTTAAGAGACATAATCCCCATGGTTCTTTATGGAATGCTGAGGGCATGGATGTCTCTTTCTTCATATAACTGCTTCCTGTTGAAAGTGGCTTAGGACTTACCTATGGGGGACTACCTCTCTGATTACCTTGAGGTTTGAGGGCTTACCAGGTGAGCTGTAAATACCTGTCAAAAGATAATGAGAAAATAATTAGTGCCTATATATTGAGAATTGTGCTGACTCTTGGTCTGTAGTCTGGATCATCTGAAGGCAGATCTTTTGAAGTCTGGTATGTACAAATGTTACTCTTAGTTGAAGAGGCAGAGCCAAAATTTGAGAAGGAACAGGTCAGAAATTTCCTGTTCTTTCTGAAATGGTAGACGATGACATTTCAGCAATGAGACACAGTAATTTTCTGAGCTATTATTTGGGAGAGGTTTTCTAAGGAGTTTTATTTCCATGCTTTTTGTGGAGTGGAAAGCATGGCAAAGAGGAATATTAAATAAACTACCAAGAGCCTGAGAGTTGTAGCCCTAGCAAGATTATCCACATTATGAATCCAGTTAAAAGCATGAGTCTCAATACATGTGCCCATTTAAGCTATTTTGTATGAGGAGTCATTAGTGACTCTACCTATCTGTACCCAGAGTGGTCCTAAAGTCTTGCTCTTTAAAGAAAAACCTCAGATCTTCCAGAGAACCACAAGAGTAGTTCTTTTTTTTTTTCTTTTGGGTTGAATTTTGCATTAGACAATTCAGGTGGGGTTGGGTTTATCCTAGAAAGGTGAGCTCATCTGTCTACTTCTGCCATCTTTATTGCAGTGGGTGTGGCAAAGATCACTGAAAATGGGCCCTTCCATCTTGGTTTTAGTCGGTCTGCAGGAGTCCCTTGTTTTCAAGATTTAATGGGCACTTGATCTTCAGGGAGGTCACTAGGGGGTCTCCCTGGGCCAGTAGCTGGCTAGACTTTTTTCCTTATAGTTAGAAGACCTTGCCGTACTTGGTCCAAATTAATAAGATGCTTTAGAGGTCTTGTATCCTCTGGGCCCACTGCCATGTCAGAAGACAGAAAAGGCCTCCCATATAACTTCTTAAATGGGCTCATAGCCCGTTTTTGATGTTTTTTTTGAATCCCCATGAGGGATATTGGGAGTAAACAGAGCCAAGACTCAGAAGTCTTTTAGCAAAATTTTGCCAGAATTTGCTTTAGGGTCTGGTTGGATCTTTTCACCTTTCCTGAAGACTGAGGTCTCCATGCAGGATGGAGATGGTATTTTATTCCTAAATCCTTTGCTAGAATTGGAGAAATGCCCTCACTTTTAGTAGTAAATTTTTTTTCTAGTAAGGAAGTAGGACAACATGAAACAATAAAATCTCATGGGGAAGTAGGACATCATGAAACAATAAAATCTCATGGGTGAACATTTCTCCTTCAAATTAGCCAGTCAAAGCAGGAGTAAAGTAGCTCTGACTAGGGCTCTCCTTGACCCCATTTTTGGCTATAGATTTAGAGGAGAATTTTCTATGGAAGGAAGTTAAAACAGGTAAGTCACTGTTGTATATGAATGAAATTGAATTTGTTTGCCCATGACATTCAGAGTAACATGGAGTTAGTTGCAGAAGATGGAGATGTCTGTGGACAGGTGCTATGCAGTTTGCCCCAGGTCCCACAGTTTTCTTCATCAGAGTGGAAATTGAGGACTTTCACTGGCCTAGCCCATCTCTGGGAATGGGAAAACTCAGTCTTCCAGTGCCATGAGTCAGGCACATCAGCCACCTGACAGATGGAGCAGAGCATGGATAGTGGCCTGGGTAGTACAGCCACATGCTCAGTGTCTAGATTTCTTGTTTATAATGCAGGGACTTTTTCCTTGATTGGCCCTGTGTTTTCCCTTGGATAACTTCAGTGTGCTGAAAGCATTGCCAATTGTGACAGCCATAATTTTGGCTTTTCTTTTTTTCTCAGCTCCTCTTCTTTTTATCATCCTCCAGATCCTGATTGTTGAACAAAGAAAAGGCTGTGTTCAAAAATTTGGTCATAGAGGACGAGAGGTACATCTGAAGTTCTTGTAATTTTCACTGACTATCTGGGACCAATTGACTACTGAAATGTTGTCCCATGAAAGCCTGCCCCTCTTTGAAAGATGCATCTATTTTTTTTTTACTGAAAAGTTCTATTAATTGGCTGTGAAAAACAGCTCTGTTTTCCTCTTCACCCTGTGTTAACTCTCCCACCCTTTCATAATTAACAGGTTTCTTAATGCATCCTTTTAATCCCATGATAAGAGCAGCCATCATTTTAGACCTCATGTTTAGTCCATTCCCAGTATTAAAGTTCCAGTTTGGTTTTTGTCAGAGGGATTGTAACAACTCTGGAATGATTCCCTTCTCTTTCTGCAGGATATTGTTCATCTATATATCTCCTAGACTCTTATAAGTTTTATTTATTTTTCAACCTGGGGCACAGCAAATCATTACCACAAACTGGATATCTCACAATGAGAGGTCAAAAGCAAGGGTCAAAGTTTGAAACCCATCTGCAACCTACCTGCATCTTCTGAAAATTGGCCTAAAATTTCTTTACAATGTTGTATATCTTCCACTGACAAAGGAACCTGAACTTCAGTAGTTCCCCTCTCCTCCTGGTACCATTTGTAGGGCAGGATAAGCTGTGAATTGGAAGAGTAAGAAACTTAACTCTGAGTATGCCCTGCAGGGCTTAAAGCTGACTGAGTAACACAAGTAGGAGGATGAAGAAGACTGGGTCTCTCTGGGGTGCTAGCCTCTGGTGGAGTTTCTGTGTAATTTGGAGAAGGTGGGACTGATTTACTGGCCTGAAGATTATAAGGAACAGGTTAAGGAGATCCCCCGATGTGGTTTCTGTTATTAAACAGGTGAGAGAGACCCATATCCCCCTGAATGACAGATGGGGATCTAAGGATAGGATTGTCAATGATAATCAAGTTTCTCCTTTGGGACCCCTTTAAGTAATATATCCCTTGGGCATTTGCAGTGTGATGTTTCTGATAAACAGTCATAAAATGCTGACCAGAGGGAATCTCAAACCACTTTCCTTGTCTTTTGCAGAAAAGATCTAACTGAAGAATAGTATTGTAGGGGCCGGTGTGTTGGCTCAGCAGCGTAAGCACCTGCCTGGCAAGTGCAAGGGCCCCAGTTCGACTCCCAGAACCCACATACAAAAAACGGGCCAGTGATATCACTCAGCGGCATGGGTGCCTGCTGGCCTGCAAGGTCCTGAGGTCGACCCCCAGTACCCACAAAAAAAAAAAAGAATAGTATTGTAATTTACAATGTTATTCTGTTCCAATTTTTTGCTATTTCTAATTCATACTGAGACTAAATGGTGACATCTGTGGGATTGGCAGGGTCCTGGGGCACCTCATGGGGCCTATAGAAAGACAAGGATACTTCTAGTGCCCCTCTTAGGGCATCTCCTGAAAAAGGATGGAGACCCATTGAACTCTGGGGCATCCCGCACAAAACTCAAATTATACTACCAGCTGCCTCTGGTGAAGCGAGAAGCACAGATGCCTTCCTTTATGCGAGTCTTCTCCATAGCCTGTGGCTTACTATGTCTTCTTAATGATCTGGACAAGGTGACCCTAATGGCTCCATTTAATTACTTGAGAAAGAGTATCCCTCCCATTTATGCTGATATTAAAATACTTTGGTAATTACTTTTTTTCAGGCGGAAAAGATAGAAGCCTATTTTTTTTAAACATTTAAGAAACAATATTTGAAAGTTCCAAGTACAAAGATAGGGTCTGTTATTTATTGACCCAAATACTCCAGTTTTATTTCCATATACAGGTGGTTGCTTTGACCTTCATTGTCTCCTCCATTTGTTACACTCAGGCCCTCAAACACATGTTTCTAAATTACCTGAGTTTCAGTTACAAGAAACATGGAGGGGTGTATACATATTTAGAACAGAAGAGAGGAGTCTTATATATTACTCAAAAGCAGAGACCAGAGTACTTATCTCTAAGGGTGAGATTTTCTGGTGTCCACAAGGACAGTTGAGAAACATGGCAGAAAGGTGAATTGGGGTGGTTTTCTGAGGACAGTTGGAAAGCATAGCAGAAAGGAGAATTGAGATGGTTTCCTGAAGTTTTAGAAAATGGGGTCCTGAAGCAAGTGACTCACTAAGGATATCTAAAGATGAAAAACGATCTAGGGAAAAAGCACAAATGATACTATGACTTTGGTGAGCACAAAAATGGGCAGGCTGGGGTAGGTGGCTACTGAAGTAGGAGACCAAGTTACTCATAGCTATTTATCCTCAAAATAAATGAGAAAACTGAATAAAGTATTGAGAAGAAAAAACTGTAGGAGCATAAGTGACATATTAAATGTTAGGTCACACACATGGAACCTTCATGGCATGTAGAAGTTTTTTGTAGCTGGCAGAACCTAAAATAGCCAGTTCTGTGACTGAGTTAGTGACAGATGCCTCAGTAGCTCCTGTCTGAGTCATACCCACAAGAAAAGAGAACAATAAAGAAAAAATTCCCTTCCCCCAAAAATAGTACTTATATCCTGGCTGAGCTCACCAAGAAAATATTACTGGCTTTTGTGTCTCCCAAAAATTCTTTCTAGGTTCTTGGTGGCCTAAACAAATAATTAGAAAAGACACATAATATTGATTTGAAGCTTGGCTCCATGGTAGAAGACTTTGATACTCATGTTACATTAAATATGCTTTATGGCCATAGTCTGTAGCTGCTCGTTAGAGCACATATATTAGTGGAGAGTAAAATGTCATTAAATAAAATCAATCATCAAAAAAAAGGTAATAGGATTGTACATTTGTTCAAGGTGCAAATGTACCTTCTCCAGAACAGAATGGGCTAGTGAAAAGACTCACAAGGGCCAGGATGATAATTGAGGGGGTCTTTTGTATCTGGAATTTCTAGATTGTCTTCCTCCCATGCAAATAAGACATTTGGGATAGTTGTCCAATCAAAACTCCCTTGGCCTGTCAGTAAAATTTAAACTGTCTTATCACAAACTCACTTGGTTTCAAGCCAGATGTATGTGAAGAACTGAAAATAGCACTTCTGATTGATTCCGTGTACAATGGTCAGGGACTGCAGAGTTGTCTTTGATTCTGTGTTCTGTGCATGTATCCTTGGGCCTCATGACTTCTACAGATTTCATGCACCTGCTTGACCGCTTTTGCCCCAGCTCTAATCTCCTACTTCCCGGTTCTACAGGCCATGTAGTATCTCAATTGTCATGCGTCATCCAAGTAATACCTTCTCAACAAATCGGCCATTCTCAGCAAACAACAGGAAACCACTTAAAGTGTCATGCTTCCCTCAGCAAATATAAAAGATGGCCATAATGAAAATTTAGGACTGGACATACAATCTCCTTGGTGCTGGAAGGTTCAGCATTATCCACACATCTGCACTGATCATCCTTAGAACTTTGACTCCAAACATCCCATCCAGATTTGTTGGGATTATAACTCCATCCTCAAACCCTATATAAACTCAACTTCTCCTATGGCCAACCACAGATATCATTCACAATCTCAGCCTGCCTGTACTGAGCCAGAATTAAATCCAGCCATTTCCTTGCATGTCTGTTTCCAGATGTGCCATTAATAACATATTGGTGCCAAAACCCAGGATAGTGTAATCCCTATTCAGAGACAGAGTCTACTGCTGCTACTGCTCCTCAGTCCTGCTCTCTCCCCTTACCTCCCTGGGACAAAATGGCTCGTCCTGTTTTCCATGTCTGTAAACCTAGCACTAGTCATGGAAAACCCTCCAGGGAGACTGGCTCCACTTGGTAATTGATCAACTGCAGTGATGCTTGCCTTGATCACTTACCCACGATCTGCTATGGCCTTGAGTCTCAACTGGATACGTCCATTGGAGACCCTGTAACCACTCTCACTTTGCCAGACAGACATAACAATTACTTTTCTCTACTCTTCATGGGAAACCTTCCTCCTTCTATTCCTTCTCTCCTATGCTACCTCTTCACCTGAAATCTGAAACCTCTTCTCCTCTACCCCAATCTGCAGCCCAAATGTCTAATATTCATGTGCAACACCACATGGCCACAGTACAAACTTCACAACTGCTCATGCTGGCCAGAAAGTGGCACTTTGATTTCTTTATTCTGCAGGACTCAGAAAATTACTGCCAGAGGCAGGGCAAGTGGTCAGAATTGGCTTATGCCCAGGCATTCTTTACATTTCATAGTACTCCCACTTTGTGTACCTCAACACAAACCATAACATTGTGCCCCTGGTTCCCCCAAAGACTCATGTACATTCCTTTACAAAAAGGCATTTAGTTCATTTCTAAGTGTTGCCAACATCCTAACAGTTTCAGCATTGCTGAAAAGTCCAAGTCCTTAGTCTCCTCTGAGGTGTAAGGCAAACTTTCAGTTATGAGCCCCTGGACAAATGAAACATTTGTTTCCCAACATTCAATAGAACAAGATAGACATTTCCATTGCAGAAGTTGCAAATGGGGATACAAAAGAATGGGACCAAAGCAAATCCAAAATCCAGCAGGGCAAACATTAAGTCCTGTAGTTCCATGTGCACCATCTGAGGAAATCTGTGGCAAGATGTGAATTCCAAAGGGCTTAGATGGCTCTGCCCCTACAGCAATTCCAGTGGTTGTAGCTCCTGTGGCTTCTCTCTTGGGCCTTATCTGCTCCCTCCTTGCAGTTTTCCTCAGATGATCCATGTTCCTGGCTCCTCCAAACTTCTGGGGTCTCCACTGCACCTTTGGCTTTACACTCACAGCTTCACACACTACCCTCTTAGGGGCACAGTGCCTGGCATCCCAGGCCTTCTGAAATCTGGATGGAAGACTTCTTAACCCCACAAGTCTTGCATTCTGCATGCATCCAAAACCAGCACCATGTGAATATGCCAAGATCTGTTGCCAGCAGGAGCAGCTAGGCTTGCCTCTCTCTTGGCTGAAGGGGTTGAGTGCCTGGCTTGCGGAACACTCTGAATCCAATTCTGAGGAACAAATTCTCTATGCCAGTGCCATTTGGGAACATGGTGTTCTGTGGCTTTTCTCTCAGAGAAAAGTCTCTCTTTTGCAATTTTGAGGCTGCAAAGGGTGGAGTCATGGTGCTTCTTGTGATGACACAGCTCATCTTTTCTATTCTCCTTTTCTTTCTCAGCAATCAAGATCTCTTTGTATCTATCTTTTCAGTCCACAGCTTTATTGGATCTTCCTTTGTGGCCTAACTCACAATCTTTTAAATCATTGTGCTGGACTATCTGCTTTTGATAATCAACATAGATCTTGCTAAAAGCCCCAAACAGTAGCCATGCCACCACCTCAACATTCAACTGCCTTGAAATTTTTTCTGCAAGATTAATTAGTCTGCTGTCCTTCATCTCAGTCTCAGGCAAAGCCTCTGTACATGAGAAAAATGCAGAAAAACCTTTTGTCAAGCCATAACACACATCATCTGGAGTCCAACAATCAATGCAGTCCTTCTTCCCAGCAGAAACCTCCCAAGCCTGGTGTTTACCAGCAGGATTTTTATCAGCCTTCTGGTCTTCGGAGCTGTGATCAGAATCTCCCATACAGAACAGCCTAAGGTGTTCCAGATCTACTTTTTCAGCTGGCATCTCTGAACCTTTTTTAATATTTCCCATAAGCCATTCCCAAAGGCTCTTCAACCACATCATCAGGTATAGTCACAGCATCAACCCCACTTCTCTGGTACCAAATTGTGTCTTAGGTACTTTTCTCTCATTGCTGAGACAAAATACCTGACGCTCAATGTTAAAGGAGGAAAGGCTTATTTAGCTCACAGTTTGTAGAGGTTTCAGTCCATAATTGGCTTGCTTCAAGGCAGAGTAGCACATGGCAGAGGGGCAAGAGTTCTTGGCTGTGGAAGGCAGCAAAAGCAACAAGAGCAAAAAAGGGGGAATCAAGTGTCTTTCTGCCCCTTTTATCTTATCCAGAGTGCTGGGATTAGGGCGGTGACAATCCAATCAGTGGATTGATCCAGCAATCACTTACCATTAATCCCCCTCTGCCATGTGCCACCCTGCCTTGGAGCCAGCAAATTATGGACTGAAACCTCTATAAACTCTGACCTAAATTAACCTATCCTTCCTTAACTTTAGGTGTCGGGCATTTTGTCTCAGCAATGAAAGAAAAGTAACTAAGACAATGTCCCTTTCTCTCTGACAGATCTTTCCCATATTTGCCAATGCCTGGGTAACTTTTCCTCTGATCCTACACAATACATCCAGGACTTCTGGTAATTAGCTCAATTTTATACTCTCACCTGGACTGACTTAAGTGTTATCCTTCTCTCCACTCTCTCCCCAGATAAATGGTAATAAGAAATCTCCCTGGCCCAGTCCTATGGGGATGAAGGTAGGCTCCTCCAGCCTGACTTTCTGGCAGGCATCGCAACGGTTCACCAGGAGGACACTAATTGGAACTACTGGACAGGAACTGGGGACATAGCAAACTGAGACCACATGGCTTCTTACTTAGTAGAGGGACTTTGTAGGGTATCCCATAAGGCAGTTAATTTTGACAAGCTAAAGAAACCACTCAGAACAGGGGTGAAAATCCAACTCAGTTTATGGCTCACATGGCCACTGCCCTCAAGTGATTCACAGCGTTAGACTCAGAAAGACCAGATGGACAACTTATCCTAAAGATGCACTTTATTACCCAATCAGCACCAGCTATTCATAGAAAACTACAGAAACTGGAAGCTGGCCCTCAAACCCCACAACAATAATTCATCAATTTGGCTTTCAAAATCTCTAATAACAGAGATGAAAATGCTCAAAAGCAGCACATTTCTGACCTGCAGATGTTAGCCTCCACTGTTAGAGAACCTCAAGCTGGACCAGACCCCCAGCTGATGGCTAACACTGCTTCTAAGGCCTCTTTGACCAAGGGCACCCATCCAGGGCCATGCTTCAAATGCCTCCAGAACAGTCACTGGGCTAGGGAATGACCATGGCCCAGGATGACCCTTAAACTATGTCCCTCCTGTGAGGGTCCCCACCGTAAGTTGGATTTCCCAATGCTGAGAGCTGCCTCTGCCACATCTAGGCCATGGCCCCAGGGACCCTCAACCTTCTCCTCCCCAGACCTTCTTGGCTTTGCCATTGAAACCTGACTCCATCCAGGAGCTTCAGAGGCCCCTTGGATGATCTCAAATGCTGAGCTCCAGGTAACTCTTACAGTGGTATGTAAGTCCATTCCATTCCTAATTGACACTGGGGACTGTCACTTCACTGTGCCTTCCTTCTGAGGCCCAACCTCCTTGGACCCAATTTTTGCTGTGGGTCCAAAACAAAATTTATCAATGGTAAAGTCTCCAGACCCTTGAAAATTCTCCCAATCTGGTGCCAGTTGTGTGAACAACTTTTCCCACATTCACTTTAGTCATCTCTACCTGTCCCAATCCCCTTTTAGGGCAAAACATCTTAACCAAGTTGTCAGCTACTCTGACAATCCCCAGGACACAACCAACCCTTATAGCAACTCTAATGATTCTTTCCCTACCCACCTCCCTTGCTCCCATCTTTTTCCCTCATCTCAACCCCAGAGTCTGGGACACTTCCACCCCATCCCTGGCTTCATCCCAACAACCACTTAATATCCCTTTGAAGCCTAACCACCCCTATTCTGCCCAAAAATAATTCTCCATTTCTGACCCAGGTTTATGGGAACTACAACCTATTATTTCTCACCTACTGAAAAACAGCCTTTTAATTCCTTTCAACTCCTTAAAACATCCACATTTGTGAAATGGCATAATACATATTTTGAGTCATAGGATCCATTAAAACTCTACTGCTATTTCCACTTTTAATATAATCTTACTGTTCTCTGGTGTAGCTCTTTAGATAATATCAAGAGGCCACTAAATGTAACATCAAAAGTTTGGAAATGGAAAGACAAGATAACAAATTGAGTAATAATGATAAAACATGATTTGTTAAGTAATGCCACAAAATTATATATTTTGGTTCAGTGCCATCAGGGTGCTGGAAGCGACTAGGAAATGAGTGAACTATCCCAGTGGTCCCGGTGAAGATTCTTAACCAACCCGTGATTTGACGACTCACTCATGAAGGACTACTTACCCAGACTGATTGGTAAGGAGCACCGTGCTGGGCTCACTGCCTATCTGCTGTGTTTTTCCAAGAACACTTAGGAAAGGCTAAGTACCTCTCAAAGTCACTACAACAAAGAACTCACAAGATCACAAAGTACCCCCAAAAAGTCTATAAATGATTTCATTCTAAGCATTGTATTAATCATTTTTTAGGTGGAGAGTATGGGCTTATAAAAATAAAACCCCTGCACTCATATATTTAAAGCTTTTCCTCAGTTGATCAAAATGGTTTTCAAATACTCCTCACCTTCCATCTCAGACTACTCCTGCTCTTAGTCTTGTACATGAAACTAAGACAGTGTAGTTAAGAGCTTTAGGAGTATTTTAATAGAAGGGACATGTGAGTTCATTTACTAAGAAAAACTATTTTATTCTAATGTCTTTTAGAGATTTTAAGTGCTGTGTTGTCACTGAATGAGAATTATTCTCAAAGCAAATATCCTCTAAGATGCCAAAGTACTTACTTTATTACGATAGTATACTTGAGCATATTAAAACTTACGAAGCCTAAGACAAGCAAGCAACAAGTTAATAAAAATCACAACTCACAGTCCCAATATTTCCACACGGTATCACTCAGTGTGAAATGTAAAAAGACTACTAATGTTTAGGTGGAATGATCTCTAACCTGTAAGTTACACCCATCTGACAAAACAAATGACGCTTTTGGGAGATTATGCAACATGAGTAAGCACAGAAAACTGCCCACCAGGATTGCTTCTTCAAAGCTTAAACAATTAACTGACCATCATTTTGGGGGTGGAAGATGAATACAGATTAGTAGGTCTTACAGGTAGACAAAACTTATAAGTAAAATATTTAAAACAGACTGTGTTAGGTGTTTATTTGATATTGAAAACTCAAAGTCTTTCTCTTCATCACAAAAATTCCATATATTAAGGATTTACACAGTCCAATCTAGAAACACTTTTTTGCCTGACCACTCTGTCCTCTGGAAGTATCATACTCTGCAATGAAATGCTCGAGTTCTTCAACACACCGATTGCCTATTTCATGTAAATTCTGCCTCAGTGCAAACTGTATAGGTGTTGTAGGTCCCACCTCGAACTCAGAAATTCCAGACAAGTTGCTCTCCTCTGATGTCTCGAGCTTTTCCTCAGCCCACTTGCTTACAGCCTCAGCAAGTTCCTTTTCAGTTAGCCTGCTGGCTTTATCAAACACCTTCGATGAAGGACTGGCTGGAGAACTTGACAGTGAAGTATATCTTGATGATTTCAAAGACTGGACCCATCTCTCTTTACTTCTGTGCTGAGACTGGTGGAAAGAGTACCTTTTGCTTTGGACTGGAGAGTAGCTTCTGCTACTGACACTGGAGGCACATCTGTTGTGTAGAGAGTCCTTTTGGCCTATGGGTGATTTTCCTAGAAAAGGAGGATCCATTGTATGAGGAGACTGGTCTCTCATATAATGGCAAGTGTAGAAACATTTTCTTCTAAAGCCATCTATTATGTCCCTGTAATAACTCTGGTGGCTTACAGAATGATCATATCTTGACCACTGATAGCCAGATTCATCTCCTCTCTGAGATGGACCACTTCTTCGATCATGAGAAAAACTGTGGCCCTTGTCATATTCTCAGGAACCAACATGACTGTAATATCTACTGTAGCTTCCTTCACCGGGTCTGTCTAGCAGTGGTGGTTTCTTTCCTAGCAGTGGTGGTTTCTTTTGTAGCAGTGGTGGTTTCTTCAGCACAATATTAAGTACTCTAAGGTAGCCATCACTGGGATGACTCCAAGGCGGTACTCATTCTCTGGCAAGTCTTTCACAATCATATTGTCCCTCAGACCACATGTCATGTCTTTGAAAATCTTGAGTAGAAGTGTCATACTCTGCAGTGAAATGCTTGAGTTCGTCAACACACTGCTCACCTATTTCACGTAAATTCTGCCTCAGTGCAAGCTGTATAGGCCTTTCTAGGGAAGGATCTTTTTCAATCAGCATTTTCACAACCATCTCAAAAGTTTCGCTGCGTTGTCGGTAAACCTGTTCAATCTCTTTGATTTTCGATGCTATTGCTTTTGAGTGACTGCTGGGCTGACCATCCTCAAATAGTTCTGTGCTGTCTGCTGCATCGGTCTCTGGCTCCTCTGGCTGCTCACTGAATGATGGTGTTGTAGGTCTCACTTCAAACTCGGAAATCCCGGACAAGTTGCTCTCCTCTGACGTCTGGATCTTTTCCTCAGCCCATATGCTTACAGCCTCAGCAAGTTCCTTTTCAGTTAGCCTGCTGGCTTTATCTAACACCTTTGATGAAGGACCTGCTGGAGAACTTGAGCGTGAAGCGTATCTCGATGTTTTCAAAGACTGGACCTGTTGCTCTTTACTTCTATGTTGAGACTGGTGGAAAGAGTACATTTTGCTTCGGACTGGAGAGTAGCTTCTGCTACTGACACTGGAGACAGATCTGTTGCATAGAGAGTCCTCTCGGCCTACAGGTGATTCTCGTAGAAAAACAGGATCCCTCCTAAGAGGAGACCGTTCTCTCATGTAATGGGAAGAGTAGAAACTTCTTCTAAAGCCATCTCTCATGTCCCTGTAATCACTCTGGTGGCTTACAGAATGGTCATATCTTGACCATCGATCGCCAGATTCATGTCCTCTCTGAGGCGGACCACTTCCTCGGTCATGAGAAAAACTGCGGCCCTCGTCATATTCTCGGGATCCAACATGACTGTAATATCTATGGTAGCTTCCTTCACCGGGTCTGTCTAGCAGTGGTGGTTTAATTTCTAGCAGTTGTGGTTTCTTTGGCACAATATTAAGTACTCTACGGTAGCCATCACTGGGATGACTCCAAGGCGGTACTCCTTCTGTGGGAAGTCTTTCATAGTCATGTCGCCACATGTCATATCTTCTGTCAGTCCCGACACCGGGGGACCCAGACCTCCAGGAAACACAGCACTCAATGGGCCACAGCCACCGCCACCGCCACCGCCACAGCTGCTGCCACCGCTCTAAGAGGAGGCACTTCCGGTGCCCGCGGTGACGTCAGCTTCTAATGGCTTTCATTCTGTCTTTATTACGAATTTGTAGAATTTTGACTATGATGTTTTATGGAGTTCTTTTCTGATCATATTTATTTGGGGTTCTAAATGACTCATTCAATTGAGTGTTCATTTCAGTCCCTACATTTGGAATATTTTCTGCAATGATTTTTGCTACTAGATTTTTATAAATTTAGTTTCCTTTTCCACCCCTTCCTTGACACGGGTAATTCATCAGTTTGGTCTTTTAGCGTCATCTAGCTCTCCTATCCACCTTTCATGGATTCTTGTTTTTGAGTATCACTGAGTAAGTGATCTACTATAGTCATCTTTGGTATGCAAGTGCTTTGAAATTAACCGAATTGGTACTTGACATATTTTGATGCAAAAAGTTTCTTCTCTTATGCATCGTTTGTTCAGTACTTGACACGCAAGCTAGGACTTGCTGGTGTTGACTCGTCTTGTAACTTGCTACCCCATTTCAGACAAAACATTTTGTTTTGGATACTTGTGCTTTCCAAAACCCATTAATGGCAAGTACCAAAGTACTAGTGACACCATTCCTGTCCTCAGGTCCTGATACAGTCTCCCTGATTGGTTCTATCTACAGGCATGGCTTTCCTTTACGGTTTGTATTTCCAGGATTTCTGTTTGATTCCTTTTTAGAACCACTAATTTTCTTTCTTTCTTTTTTTGTACTAGATATGGAACTCAGGGCCTTCACACTGAGTTATGTACCCAGCCCTTTATATAGTGGTTTTTTGTTTCTTTGTTTGTTTTGTTTTGTTTTTGACAGTGGATCTTGCTTAGTCACTGAGCTGCCTGGGCTGGGTTTGAACTTGCCATCCTCCTGCCTCAGCCTCCCAGAATGCTGGACTAGAGTCATGAGCCACCTCACTTGGCTAGAATCTGTAGTTCTTTTTTGTTTGTTTGTTTGTTTTTTCTGGCCTTGAACTCACTTATGTAGCCCAGGCTGGCCTTGAAGTCACAGCAATCCTCCTGCCTCAAGATTCCCAAGTGCTAGGATTACAGGTGTGTGCCACCTGCCTGGCTGAATCTGTAGTTCCTTACTAAGGTGGTCATTCATATTCCTCATCATTGTCCTTAATTCAATCAGTCTTTTGTGTCTTCTTTAATCTCATTGAAAATCTGATTAATTAAATCCTTTATCTGTTTATATCCTCTTTGAGCTCATGGAACATCTTGGTAATTTCTTCTTACATTCTTCTCTGATCTCTTCAAACATTTGGCTTTTCAGTTCTTTGCCTGAGACTTCCCTCCAGTATGGTGCTCATGAGATCATGTCTTGGGCAATAATCACTTTTTGAGGCATTGTGTTGCTTTGTTTTCTCATGATTCTTGTACTTCTTTGTTAAATGTTGTGGATCAGTAGGGCTCGAAAGCTCTACCACTGTAGCAGAGAACTCTTCAGTAAGTGAATTTCTCCGTATGATGTGCCTTTAGCTTTGGGTGTGATTTAGTGCACAGACACCTACTGCACTTATTCAAAGAAAAAAACATTGGTTCTTAGCGTGGAATGGCAAGGGGAGAACAGCTGCTGGTAATACTAACATCCAAAGAATCAATCATATATGGATACATAACTTAGAGGTTATAAACCTCTTAGAGTGCTAAACTTGTATAGCAAGTTTTATCCTCTTTCAATAGCCCAGGAATACAAAGGATTAATAATGGTAGAGAAAGTTCTGGGAGATAAGAGAAGATAAGAGGGAAAAGGACTTTAAAAAATAAAGAAGAAAAATTGAGAAAAACAGAAGGAGACTGAAAAGTAACAAAAGCAAGTGAAAGAAGAGAAAGTAGTTTTTGATATTATTTTTATACCTGGAAAGATCCAGGGAGGGAGGGAGTTTGGAAAGATATGTGTCGAGGTAGAGGGAATGGGAGGGATTTATGAGTACAAAGTAGGAAAGTCTTCATGGCAATTGTATCCAGTTTATAAGCTAGCAGAAACTCTATGTTAGAAGATTGAAGCAATGACTTATGATGATGAAAAACCTGACGGTCGATGTAAGACAGTAGAGAAACAAAAGTGATCATTATCATTCATATACACTTGCTCATGAACATACACATGCTAAAATAGAAAAGTAGGAAAAATTAAATAGTTATAATAGCTTTCTTTTACAAGAAAAGTAGGGGAGTGTGGGGAGACTTATCAGTGTTGGAGAGGGTAAGTGAGGAAAGACTGGGGGGAGAGACTTTAAAATGATAGTGAAAGAGATACAGGGAGATTTAGTCCAATCAGTATGCTACCAGAAACAGTAATTTTAGAAACCCTGTGACACAACCCCTGGGGAAGGGGAAACCTAATGTGAAATGTTAACATGCTGTAGCATTTAGATTTATCTTAATAGTTTATGTATGAAAGAAAGGAATAGATAGAAAGGGATAGGAATAAAGACAAGTAATAAAAATATGATGGAAGAACTACAAGATGGGAGAAGGTGTGGGTGGAAAATAACACAGATAAGGGAAGGCTGAATTTGTAGATGGGAGGTGAGAGATGAAATGGGAGGTTGTATCCAAGTATTGAACTAATGATCAAGGAGGTTAGATAACATCCGGAAACAACCTTTGTAGTGGGTCTATGGGAATTAAGTACTTGTAGTGTTTTACAAGCAAACATAGAAAATGTGTACACATTGCTATAGACATAAACACATAGATACAAAGGCCTGTAGCCAAAATAGTCAAACAGCTGAACACACACACACACACACACATACATACATATACACACAAAAAATCCCTCACAAGACAAACATAGAAGGGCTCTGTTTTCGGGAGCCTGAGGTATTCTCAGAATGCTGAGGTGAGTTGCCAGTGTTCTTCCCACTGACAAATAGCAACTGTAGCAACTTCAGGCTCCCCAGCTGTGATTCCCCCGCAGGCTCTGTTATTTGATCCACTCAGTTCACCTGTCTCAGCTTCCCATGCTCCCCTTTTGCAATTATGTCTCAGAGCCACTCAGTGTTTTTCTGGACAGCAAATTCAGTGGTCCCTTGTGGTCAAGCAGGAGACAGCATCCCTACACCCGCACACTGTTCTGATAGCTTTTCTACATCCCCTTTATTCCTCAGTCAAAGCAATAACCCTGCTTGCCAAATTTCTTTCTATTTCTTTCTTTCTTTCTTTCTTTTCTTTTTTTTTTTTTGGAGACAGGGTCTCACTCTATAGTGCAGGCTGGCCTTGAACTTGCTTATGTACCCCAGGCTGGCCTTGAACTCATGCTGCTCCTCCTGCCTCAGCCTCCTGAATGCTGAGATTACAGGTGTGGGCCGCCATGCCTGTCTCATTTCAGTTATACCTGGGGTATTTAGGGGTTTCTATGGGTCAGTAGGAGATAGCTTCCATGGAAGTGAACTGAATTTTTTTCCTACCCCCAGTGATCCCGTGTCCCAGATGTTCTTCACAAAGGGCCTATTTCCACCCTGTGAATTCAGTGATGAGACAGGCAGAAAAGACCTCATCACATGGAATTCAGCAGTGGTTGGGGATGGGCTGGAGGGAGCACACATAGGCCCAGAACTCACTGGTGTTTGGGAGGGTGGTGGGAGAGAAACTGCTCTGACAACACTCCAGTGTCCCTTCTCCACCTCTTGTCTCCTCTGGTCACAGTTACTTGCAGCAAGCCCCTGCGATTCTCACTGTCTCACAGTTCCCTCAGTGTCTGCTTCCGGGTCCCTGACCAGGATGGAGCACTTCGGTGCTCTGTGTCCCTACGACTCACTTGTCCTAACTCGGTCACTGCACTCTGATTAATTCTCTGGCTTCCACTTTCCTTAGTCAGAATATCTTGTCTCTGGATTCCACCCCCCTGCAGGAGGAGAATTAGGCAAGGTGGGCACAGGGTGGCAGCTCCTAGGCTGGGGACCAATCAGCAACCTGGCAGCTTCTGTGCTCAACTTCTTCTCTCAGGGGGATTTGAACTTTCTCAAGATGGCATGTTGGCAGGATCTGGACTGTAAGCAGTAATGAGATGAGAAGCGGCCCTGTTTCTTATTCAAAATCCCCAAGTTACTGGGTTTCATCCGATGGGCTTCTCCTTCAAGTTACCTACCCATGGTTGGGTTTAGTTCATATACCTATCCCCACTCCACCGCACCCCCACATCCAAGTTCCTGCAAACCTTGGTGAGGATCTTCTGAACATCTTGTGAGCACTGCTCCCTCTAGCCCACCATGATGCTGAACCCTTTGATCCATTTTGATTTAATTTTAGTACAGGGTGAGGGATAAGGATCTAGTTTCAATTTTTTGCATGTGAACATGCAGTTTGTCTAGTACAGTTTGTTCAAAGGACTATCTTTTCTCTAGCATATGTTTTTGGCCTTTTTGTAAAAAATCAAATGGCTGTAGTTCCCTGGATTTTTTTTCTGTGTCTTCTGTTCTATTTCATTGGTTTGAATTTCTGTGTCTGTGCCAGTACTATGTTGTTTTTATAGTATACCTTGAAGTCCAGTTTAATGATGACTCTTGCATTGTACTTTTTGTTCAGGAGGGTTTTTTATTTTTTTGGCTGTGTTGGGTCTTTGCTACTTCCAGTTTAAATTCACCTTTGCCTTTTGTAGTTCTGTGAAGCCTATTGTTGGCATTTTAATAGCGATTCCATGGATTCTGTAGATCTCTCTTGGTAGTATGGCCATTTTCACAATATTAGATCTTCTGATCCGTGAACAAGGGATATCTTTCCATTTTCTGATGTTTTCTACAATTTCTTTCTTCAGTGTTCTTTAATGTTCACTGTAGAGGTCTTTGCATTCTTTGCTTGGTTGATGCCTAAGTATTTAAAGTTTTGAAAGCTATTTTGCACAGAATTCATTCCCTGATTTCTTCCTTAGTGGGTTCATTATTTGGTGTAGGAACACTACTGATTTTTGTGTGTTGATTTTGTATCCTGGTTATTTTTAATGATGGCGAAACGCACACAATATAAAATTTACCATCTTAATATTTAAAAAAATATTTTAAATCATGTGTTTGCCTACTTGTAATACAGAAAAAACCAGACTAATAATTTCATGTTAAAAAATCATTTTATGAGTGCAACTTGAGAAAATACTCATAAGTGAAATTAGCCTGACGCACATGTGTAAACATCGTATTGTCTCCCTAGTGTGAGAAACTGAAAGAGTAAATAAGATCCAAAATGTACAATAGATGTGGTAAAACAGGAAGAAACTGGTCCAAAGGAAAGAGAAACTGTTTTTTTTTTTTTTTTTGTGGGTACCGGGGGGTCGACCCCAGGACCTCGCGCTCCAGCAGGCACCCGTGCCGCTGAGCGATATCACCGGCCCCTTTTTCGTATGTGGGTTCCGGGAGTCGAACTCGGGCCCTCGCGCTTGCTGGGCAGGCGCTTAAGCTGCTGAGCCATCTCACCGGCCCGGAAAGGGAAACTGGGATGGAGGAATGGGGAAAAGAAAGAAGGGAAAAGAAAAAAATATATATGTGATAGTTAAGATAGAAACACTACTAATTTTGCTTAGTTCATGAGAAGAAAGATTTATGTTAATATTGTTTGGACAACTAAATACTTATATCTTGTACCCTGAGTAACTCATTTAAAGATAACAATACATAATGTATTAACCATTGTTACCCTCTTATTATGTTGTTTTGAAATTTTGTTCTATTTTTTCTCTTTGAAATAACAATTAAAAAAATCATTTTAATGTGTATGATATATTAATATATGTTTATTATATATAATAAATACATTCACTGTGGAAATTGGTGTATATACACATCATATTTTAATCCTTTTTACTTTCCCCTACCCGTCAACTTCCCCCATCTTCATATCCCCTCTCCATCTCCAAAGTCTACCTCTGGGTTTCCTATCATCTATCTTTTGTGTTGATCTTTAAATTATTTATACTTTGGGTTTCTCATATAAGAGAAAACATGTGATACTGTATTTAACCTTCTGTGTCTGATTTCTTTCATTTCTCATTATGGTCTCATCTTTCATCCATTTTTCTAAAAATGAGTGAAATTTATCCTTTATAGCTTAGTATTCCACTGTGTCTAGATAATATACTTGAAGTGTATAGTTTTGTACTGTTAAATATATTCACCTGTTTTTGTAACCAATCTCCAGAACTTTTTCATCTTATAAAACTGAAATATTTTGTAGTCATTAAACAATAATTTCCTAGTATATATTTACCCTAGCTTCTGACATCTTTTTGTATTTTTTTTAAATTTTATTACTACATGTTTGCAGTTCATGCAGTTTACAATCATCTTGGGGAGGGGTCATATGTACATACCACATCTTCTTTCTTTTTTTAATCCTCTGCCCATTCTCTCCCCCTCCCTCCCTCATCCTCCAATTCCTCCATCCCATTTTTCCTTCTTGTTGATATTATTAATCGTAGCTCATGTTAGGGCATATAATAGTTACATTAATTAAGGTCATTAGGTTCTTATACATGGCTTATCTTTATTGTAATTATTTCCCCTTCCCTTCCTCACCCCTCACAATTTTTCCATTGCAGGACTTCCCTATTGCAAGAGATCCATCTCCTTGTCCCCTTCCATCCATCCTTTTTATTCTTTAGGTTTCTACTTTGCCCTACTCAAATGAGAGATACAGTGTGCTATTTAAGCTTGTGTGTCTGGTGTATTTCACTCAACATTATATTTTACATGTGCATCCATTTTCCTACCAATGTCTCAAATCTGTTATTGTTTACAGCAGAACACTATTCCATTATATATAGATATCATATTTTCTTTATTTTTATTTTTATTTAAAAGAAAAAAAACAAAATTTCAAAACAATGTAATAAGAGGCTAAGAATGGTTAATACATTGTGTATTGTTATCTTTAAATTAGTTACTCAGAATACAAGATATCAGCATTCAATTGTCCAAACAATATTAGGAAAAAACTTTCTTTTCAATTAACAATGAGAAATTAGTAGTATATCTATCTTAATTATCATATATATATATACATATCTATATACATATCTATATCTATATCTATATCTATATCTATATTTCTTTTGCTTTTCACTTCCTTCTTTTCTCCATTCCCCCATCCCAGTTTTGTTAACTTTTTGAAAACTTTCTTCCCATTTTACAATATCTATCATACATTTTGGATGTTATTTACTCTTTCATCATCTCATATTAGGGAGACAATACAGTGTTTACACATGTATGTCTGGTTTATTTCACTTATGAGTATAGTCTCCTTTTGCATCCATTTACCTATAAAAGTCTCCACCTTATCCTTTTTTATGGCTGAGTATTACTCCCTTCTATAAAAAATACCACATCTTTTTTATCCATTCCTCGGTTGATGGGCATTTGGGTTGTTTCCACAATCTAGCTGTTAGAAATTGTGCTGCTATAAACATGTGTGCACATATATTGCTGTTGTAGGATGTTCTTAATTCTTCTGGGAAGATACCCAGAGGGGAAATATCAGGGTCAAATGAGACCTCCAATCCGAGTTTTTTGAGGAGTCCCCACACTGATTTCCACAGTGTTTGCACCAGTCTACACTCCCACCAACAGTGAAAAAATGTTCCTTTTTCCCCACAGCCCCTCCAGCATTTGTTATTGGTTGATTTCTCGATAATAGCCATTCTTTCTCAGGTGAGATAGAATCTTAGTTTGTTTTAAATTGCATCCCTTGAATGAACAGTTATGTTGAACATTTTTTCTTATATTTATTTGCTCTTTGTATTTCTTCATCTGAGAAGTGTATATTCATCTCAGATGCACATTTGTGGATTGGGTCTTTAAATTTGGGAGGTCTGATTTGTTTGAGCTCTTTATATGTTCTTGGTAGTAATCCTTTCTCTGAGGAATAGCTGGCAAACATTATTTTCCCAAATTGTGGGTTATCTCTTCCCTGTGTTGGTGGTTTCTCTTGCTGCGCAAAAGCATTTTAATAAGGTGAGATCATAATTGTTGATTCTTTGTGAAAGTTCCTGTGCAATTGGAGTTTAATTCATAAAGTCTTTGCCTACACCAGTGTCTTCAAGAGTTTTCCCTACTCTGTCTTCCAGCAGATTTAATTTTTCTGTTTTAATATTTAGATCTTTGATCCATTTCAAATTTAGTTTAGTGCACAATGAAAGATATGGGTCTTGTTTTAATCTTTGGCATGTACACAGCCAATTTTCCAGCACCATTTATTAAAGAGGCTATCTTTCTTCCAGTGAATGTGTTTGACACCTTTGTCAAAGATAAGGTGGCTTAGTATGTCTGGAGTTGTTTCTCCGTCTTCTAATCTGTTCCATTGATCTTCAGGTCTGTTTTTCTGCCAGTACCATGCTGTTTTTAGCACAGTAGCTTTATAGTATAATTTCAAATCAGGGACTGTGATGCCCCCTGCTTTGACTTTGTTCCCCAGAATTGCCTTTGATAGTCTGTCTCTTCTGGTTCCAAATCAATTTTAGGATTGTTTTCTCTAATTCTGTGAGATATGGCATGGTATTTTGAATGGGATTGCATTAAATCTGTATAAGAGTTTTGGAAGTATGGCCATTCTCACTATATTGGTTCTTCCTACCCAATAAGAGGGGATATGTTTTCATTTTCTGATATCCTCTTCAATCTCCCTTTTCGGAGTACTGTACTTTACAATATAGAAGTCTTCCTAGGTATTTGATTTTTTTGGATGCTATTGGGAAATATGTTGTTACCCTAATTTTTCTTTCGGTGAGTTTGCTATTCATGTACAGGAAGACTATTATTTTTGAGTGTCGACTTTGTATCCAGCTATGCTACTGAATTTGCTTATTAAATCTAGCAGTTTTTCAGTGGAGTTCTTGGGGTCTTCTATGTAGAGTATCATGTCATCTGCAAATAATGATAATTTAAATTCTTCCTTCCCTATCATTAATTCTTTTATTTATTTCTCTTGTCTAATTGCTCGCCTAACATTTCCAGGACTATGTTCAATAAGTGTGGAGAGAGTGGTCATCACTGTCTTGTTCCTGATTTTAGAGAGAAAGCTTTCATTTTTTGTCCATTTAGTATGATATTGGCTGTTGGTTTTCATAGATGGCTTTTATCAGATTGAGATAAAGAACACTATTCCAATTCTCTGTAGGGTTTTTATCATGAATGGGTACTGGACTTTGTCAAAAGATTTTTTTTCTGCATTTATTGAGATGATCATATGATTTTTGTCCTTGGCTCTGTTAATATGGTGTATTACATTTATTGATTTTTGTATGTTGAACCATCCCTGCATCCCTGGGATGAATCCAACTTAGTCATGGTGTATAATCTTCTTGATGCTATGCCACATTGTGTTTGGAAGTATATTATTGAGGATTTTTGCATCTATGTTCATTAGGGAGATTGACCTGTAGTTCTCTTTCTTAGTTGGGTTCTTCTCTGGTTTTGGTATCAGGGTAGTGCTTGCTTCCAAGAATGAATTTGGGAGTAGTGTTTCCCTTTCAATTTCATCAGAGTTTGAGGAGTAGTGGTCTTAGGCCTTCTCTAAATTTCTTGTAGAATTCAGCAGTGAATCCGTCAGAGCCTGAGCTTTTCTTTGTTGGGAGGTTTTAATTACATCTCCAATTTCACTGATTGATATTGATTTATTTAGGATTTTTATATCTTCTTGATTCAGCTTTGGTAATACATATATGTGTATTTGTTCTGCATTTTCCATCTTATTAGAATACATGTTTTTGAAGTAGGTGTAGAAGAAGATCTTCTGGATTTCTGCAGGGTACTATGTTATTTCACCCTCTTCATTCCTAATTGCATTAATTCGAGTCTTTTCTTTCCACTTTTTAATAAGGTTGGATAAGGGTTTGTCGATTTTATTTAATCTTTCAAAGAACCAACTCTTTGATTCATTAATTATTTTATTGTTTTATTAGTCTCCAATGCATTAATTTCTGCTCTGGTCTTTATAATTTCCTTCCTTGTGTGAAATTTTGGCTTAGCCTGCTCTTCTTTTTCTAGAAGTTTGAGGTTCACCATTAAGTTGTTTATTTGTGCTTGCTCTGTTTTCCTGATGTGGGTACTTACTGCTATAAATTTCCCTCTCAGTGCTGCTTTTATTGTGTCCCACAACCTCCGGTATGTTGGGCTGTCATTATCATTCAATTGTAGAAACTTTCTAATGTCTTCTTTAATTTCATCTGTGACCCATTGGTTGTTCAAGAATCTGTTATTTAATTTCCATGTGTTTAGGAAGTTCTTGTGGTTTCTTTTGCTATTGATTTGCAGTTTCATTGCACTATCATCTGATAATATGCAAGGGATATTTTCAATTCCTTTGCATTTACTAAAGCATGTTCTATGAGCTAGTATGCGGTCTATTTTGGAGAACGTGACATGTGCAGCTGAGAAGAACATGTATTCTGATGTGGATTGGAACACTCTGTAGGCATCTACTAAGTCCATTTTTTCAAAATTTTGGTTCAGTTCTAATATTTCATTGTTGATTTTTTGTCTAGTCAATCTGTCATTTTGTTACATAGGGGTATTGAGATCCCCCGGTACAATTGTATTACTGCTTCTTTGATTTTTCATGCCCATTAATTTTTTTATATACTTGGGTGCACTGCTATTTGTTGCATATATATTTATGATTGTTATCTCTTCCTCTTGGGTTGTTCCTTTTACAAGGATGTAGTGACCTTCTTTATCTCTCTTAATCAGTCTTGGCTTGAAATTCACTTTGTCTACAAAACGAATAGCTCCCCTTGCTTTTTTCTGGTTTCCTGTAGCATTCAGTGTTGTTAGCCATCCTTTGACTTTCAGTCTATGAATTTCTGTTTGAATTAAATGTATTTCTTGTATGCAGCATATTGTTGGATCTTGTTTCTTGATCCATTCTGCCAATCTGTGTCTTTTGATTGGTGAATTGAGACCATTAACATTGATGATTAAAACAGATATGTATTGGCTTATCCTCATGTTATTTTCCTGTTGTTAGCTCTCCCTCTTCTATTCCCTCCCTCTTTAATTGTTTGCTTTGCCTTGTGGATTCCTTCTTTTGGGGTTCATGTAATTGTAGTCCTTATCTCTTTTTAGATTGTTCTTCAAAATATTTTGGAGTGCTGGTTTGGTGGTCATAAATTTTCTCAGATGTTCTTTTTCATGGAAGTATTTTATTTCTCCCTCAGTTTTGAAAGATAGTTTTGCAGGGTACATCAGTCTGGGTTGAAGGTTGCTTTCCTTTAGAACTTGAAATACTTCACTGCAAGCTCTTCTTGACTTGAGGTTTTGTACTGAGAAGTCAGCTGTGATTCTAATGGGCTTTCCTGTAGAGGTGATTTGTTTCTTTTCCCTAAAATCTTTTAAGATTCTAATCTTGTTTTGAATTTCTGGAATCTTGACTATGATATGCCTGGCTGAAGATTTTTTTTTGATGATGGCTAATTGGAGCTCTGTATGCCTCACTTATCTGTAAGTCAAATTCTTTTTCTCTGCCAGGGAAGTTTTCTGCCATGATGTCTGTGAACAGTTTTTTAAATATCATTTATGCTGTCTCCTGCTTTTTCATTGACTCCAATCAATCTTAAGTTATTCTTCTTTGCCTCATCTAGCAGCTGCTGGATTGATTTCTCATGGTCCCTTGCTATTTTTAAGAATTCTTTCTTTTCATGATCACTAAACACAAGCCTGTCTTCTATGTCTGAGTTCCTGTCCTTATATTGGCTTAATCTGCTGCACATAATTTCAATGGAACTTTTGTTCCCCTGGACATCTGCTTGAATCTGCCTTATGGATTAAATTTCTTTCCTATGCTGAACATTCATGACTTCTATAATTTTCCTAAGCCCATATGTTTTTTTTTGTCTGTATCTGCTCTAGAGTCCCTAATCATGGTCTTCACTGAGGACATCATCTCTGAGATGATGATAATTATCATCAGATAATTATCTGAGAAATTATTTCTCATTTGATATTTTCCAGAGCCTCATTCAATTGCTTTGTTGTTAACACTTCAGAGATGCCAGCAGGGTGGCTTTTGGATTGTCCTACCTCATTATCCCCTGGGTTTGCCTTTGGTGAACTTGGTGTCTGGGCTTGCATCTGGGGTTGCATGGTGTCTTCTCATTTTCTTTTCTTTCTTTAGTTTAATTTCTGGGGTGATGTTTTTAAATTGCCTATGGTATGTTGCTTTATTGCTAGTATTTAAAACTCTTAGGAAATGACTATGTCTCTGAGGTATCTTCCAGGTGTAACTTGTTTTTGGGTTTTGGGTCTGTTGCAAGATCCTACTGCTTCAATATGTTGGAGGTGAGAAGTTACTGCCTGTTTGACCCAGTCCTTGGTTCTTTGGCACTGTGCCACAGTATTTTCTGCAAGCCTTATTCAATCTCAGTTATGGAAAACCAAGAACATCTGTTTAGAACAATTATGTCAGTTTTGGCTATAGTGGTACTGAAAGCATCCAGCACAGCCTAGAAAAGGACAGACTGATGTAACCAGTTATTTGCCACTTTTAACCATATAAACTAGATTTTTGGTTGTATAACAAAATCTAAAACAAACCAGAAAATTATATGCAGTATACAAGTCCTTAATATGTCAATTTTGCCCTCAGAGGTTAAAATTTAAAATGAGTTAAGGAGCAAACAGGGAGGCAGAAGAAGAGGAAGGAATTAGAAGTCAGGCTGGAGGACAAAGAGGGTTCACACTAACTTTGGAAAACTGATGCAGAGGACTGGAGGGAAAGAGAGAAGGAAGGGATAAAAGGAAGAACAGAACAGAGCTTCAAGCACAAAGAGGCTACAAACTCCATTTACACTCATATAAAAACAAGATCAAACAATGAAGGAAAACAAAACAAAACAAAAGAAAACACCACCACCGCAACAAAAAATAAACAAGAAAGAGGAAAAAAAAGAAGAAGAAAGTTCACTTCCAGTTTTGTCTCTGCTGTTGCTGGTAGACACGTGGAGATAGAGTCCCATTCCATGCCAATCTGTCCCAGCAAGCCAGCAGTAGCTTTTTGGCAGAGTAGTGGATCATATAAGCAAGTCTGCACTTTCTGGCTGAGACCAGATTCATTCATCCTGCAGCCGTCAGTGCACCTTCCTGTGGGCCTGAGCCCAGCCTGGAGCCATAAATGGAGCTGGAAGCTGTCCTGATTTATATGCTCAGCTGCCCACCCCAAGATGGCTCCCGGCCAATTGCCCTCTTACTCAGGACAACTGAACCCTCAGCACTCACCGCCAGCCAGTGCAGTCCTTCACGTCTGCTGCTCTCCTGCACTGCCACGTCTCTCCATGGAGGCCTCTGGGATCGCCAGTAGTCATGTGTCTGCAGGTTTGAATCACTCCTGTTGTGCAACAAGTCTGGACTCAGAGAGAAGGCACCACCTCCTATCTCCTACTTCTTTGTTGAAGTTTCTCTCTTCACTCTCTCCGTGGGCTTCAAATTGCACATCAGATCCTTCCTGGGTCCAGGGGACCCACTTCCCTCCTCCTTGTCTTCCTGGAGTTGCTATATTCCAGCATCTGGATGGTGACTCTAAGGCTCTTTCCTCCTGAACACTGCCATCTTTGTGTGGATTCACATTTTCTTTATCTAATCATTCTGTTGATCTGTAGACAGGCTGTTACCAGGATTTAACTTTTGCATATTGTGCTGCTATAAACAATGGTATGCAAGCATTGTTGTAGTTTGATGCCTTAAGCACTTTGGGGAAGATACCTACCAGGGAGATGGTTGGGTCTTATGGGATTTCTGATTTCAGTTCTTTGAGAAATCTCCATACTGATTTCCATAATGGTTGTACTAGTTTACATTCCCACCAACAATGTAGAAGGGTTTCTTTTTCACCACAGCCTTGCCAGCGATTGTTATTTGATTTCTTAATGATTTCTGCTCTTTCTGAAGTAAGATGGAACCTTAGCATTATATTAATTTGCATTTCTCTGATGGCCAGAGATGTTGTGCATTTTTAGATATATTTGTTAGGCATTTGTATTTCTTCCTTTGTGAAGTTTTTGTTCATTTTTCTTGCCCATTTCTTGACTGGATCTTTAATTTTGGGTGGTTTAATTTTTTCTCAGTTCTTTTGTATTCTAGATATTAGTCCTCTGAGGAATAACAAGGAATTTTTTTTCCATTCTATTATGCTTTATTCTGATTGATTCTTGGGCTCTACAGAAGTTTTTTGGTCTGATTTATTCCAATTTGTTGATTTTTCTGTTATTTCTTGTGCTTGTGACCTATTATGAAAAAATAGAATCAAACTTTTGCAATTTGTTAAAGCAATAGTGAGTGTTTTATATACATACCATACATTTCTGTCTCACCAGAGATACAATTTTGATGTCGCTTCATACTTCTTTTTCTTGGTGATACTAGGGCCTTTACACTGAGCTACATTCCCAGCCCTCTTTTATTTTTTTTTATTTTTTTTGTGGGTACCAGGGGTCGACCTCAGGACCTCACGCACCAGGAGGCGCCCATGCCGCTGAGCAATATCACCGGCCCCTTTTTCGTATGTGGGTTCCGGGAGTCAAACTCGGGCCCTCACGCTTGCCAGTCAGGCACATACACAGCTGAGCCATCTCACTGGCCCCCCTCTTTTATTTTTGAGACAGATTTTCTTTGAGTTGCCTAGACTGTGCTTGAACTCATAATCCTCCTGCTGCAAACTCCCATAATGTTGAGATTACAGGATCTGGCACTTCTTTGAAGTTATTAACCAAATATCAAACCTTCATATTGAATACCTTAAAGTGTTGATCCTTTGTGTTAAAGTTTGAAGTTAGGGGTCTGATGGAATAGCCAGTATTTTTGCCTTTTGGTTTCCTCTTTGTTTTTAGAAGTGCACACAAGGGTATAGCTTTTGTAAAATAGTAATTTATTGCTGGAAACTCATCATGAAATACTTATTTTTCATTTAAATTTTCTTCAGGCCTGAAAAGTAAGCAAATTAGAAGAAGATAAGTAGAGATATAAACTGAAGAAAGAAAGCGGACGCATGAAGATTCAAGATTCATCTATTGAAATCAAGATAACAATATTGATTGTGTTCTTGAATTATTTTATTTATTTTAATAAAAAATAAAAACAATGATACAGAATTTCAAAACAAGATAATAGGAAATTAACAATGGTTAATATATTGTGTATTGTTATCTTCAAAGTAGTTGCTCAGATTACAAGATATAGGCATGCAAAATTGATCAAACAATATAAGCACAAACTGTCCTTTTCAATAAACTAAAAGAAATAAGTAGTATAATTACCTTAGCTATCTTGTGTATATATATATACATATATATATATATATGTATATATATTTTTTTTTATTCTTTTCCCTTCCTTCTTTACTCTTTTCCCCATCCCAGTTACTCTTTCCTTTTGAGAACATTCTTCTGCTTTCACAATATCTATTGTACATTTTAGACCTTATTTATTCTTTCAGTTTCTTACACTAGGGAGACAATGTGATATTTATACATGTGAGTCTGATTTACTTCACTTATGAGTGTGGTCTCTAGTTGCATCCATTTACCGATAAAAGTGTCGAGTTTATCCTTCTTTATAGCTGTGCAGTACTCCATTATATAAAAATAACCCATCTTTTTTATCTATTCCTCGGTTGATGGGCATTTATGTTGTTTCCAAGATTTAGCTATTACAAATTGAGCTACTATAAACATGGGTGCACATATATTGCTGAGGTATGATGCTTTTAATTCTTGTGGGAAAATACCCAGAAGGGGAATAGCTGGGTGGAATGGGAACTCCAGTCCTAGTTTTTGAGGAATCTCCACACTTATTTCCACAATGGTTATACCAGTCTACACTCCCACCAACAGTGGGGAAGGGTTCTTTTTCCCACAACCCTGCCAGCATTTGTTATTGGTTGATTTCTTGATAATAGGCATTCTTTCTGGGGTGAGATGGAATCTCAGTGTTGTTTTAATTTGCATTTCTTGAATGACAAATGATGTTGAACATTTTTTCATATAATTATTTGCCATTTGTATTTCTTCATCTCAAACGTGTATATTCATCTCAGATGGCCATCTTTCAATTTGGGGTGGGCAGATTTTTTTCAGTTCTTCATGTGTTCTAGATACAAGTCCTTTGTCTGAAGGACAGTTGGCCAAACTTCTTTCCTGCTTTGTGGGTTTTTTTTTCACTCTGTCAGTAATTTCTTTGGATGTGCAAATATTTTAATAAGATGAGATCCCATTTGTTGATTCTTTTAAGTACTTCCCATGAGGTTTTGGTTTTGTTCATGAACTTTCTGCCTACCCATATGTCTTCAAGATTTCCATGACTTTCTCTTCCAGTAGATTTATTTTTTCTGTTTTAATATTTAGGTATTTGATCCATTATGACTTTAGTTTAATGCATGGTGATAGACATGGGTCTAGTTTTAGTCTTTGGTTTGTGGAAATCCAGTTTTTCCAGCACCATTTCTTAAAGAGGTTATCTTTCTTCCAGTGAATATGTTTGGCTATTTGTCAAAGATAAGGTGGCTGAGTGTGTTTGTAGTTGTGTCTGCATCTTCTAATCTGTTCCATTGATTCTCAGGTCTGTTTTTTTTTTTTAACAGCCCCATGCTGATTTATCACAGGAGCTTAGTAGTATAATTTCAGGTAAGGGATTGTGATGCCTCCTGCCTTGCCTTTGCTGCCCAGGATAACCTTTGCCATTCTAGGTCTCTTCAGTTTATAAATGAATTTCAGGAATGTTTTCTCTGGATCTGTGAGGTATGCTTATGGTATTTTGATTGGGATTGCATTAAATCTGTATAAAAGTTTTGAGAGTATGGTCATTTCCCCAATGTTGGTTCTTCATATCCATGAGCAAGGGATATCTTTCCATTTTCTGATATGCTCTTTGATCTCTTTTTTCAGAGTGCTGTAATTTTCAATGTAAAGTTCTTTCCTTTTCTTTGTTCATTTGATTCCTGGTTTGTTTTGTTTTGTTGTTTTTTTGGATGCTATTATGAATTTTGTGGTCTCCCTAATTTCTGTCTCAGTGAGTTTGTTGTTTTTATACAGGAATGCTAGGGATTTTTGAGTGTTGACTCTGTACCCAGTTATGCTACTGATTTTGGTTATTAATTCTAGAAGCTTTTTGGTAGAGTTTTTGGGGTCTTCTATGTAGAGTATCATATCATCTGTAAATAATGATCATTTTTATCTTATCTAATTGCTCTGGCTAATGTTTTCAGAACTATATTGAATAGCAGTGGTGAGAGTGGACATCCTTGTCTTGTTTCTGATTTTACAGTGAAAGCTTTCAGTTTTTGTCCATTTAGTATGATGTTGGCTGTTGTTTTATCATAGATGGCTTTTTCAGATTGAGGTAAATGCCATCTATTCAGATTTTCTGTATGGTTTTTATAATGAATGAGTGTAGGACTTTATCAAAAGCTTTTTGCACCTGTTGAGATGTTCTTTGTCTTGCACTTTGTGGATATGTTGTATCACATTTATTGATTTGTGTATGTTGAAACATTCCTGCATTCCTGGGATGAATCCCACTTGGCCATGGTGTATAATACTCTTGACGATTGGCTGCATTCTGTTTACTAATATTTTATTGAGGATTTTTACATCTATGTTCATTAGGGAGACTGTCCTGTAGTTCTCTTTTTTGGTTGGGTGTTTCTCTGGTTTTGGTATCACACCAATACTTACCTCCAGGAATGAGTTAGGGATAATGAGAATTGCTTTCCTTTCTAATTCATTAAAGAGTTTGAGGAGTATTGGCATTAAATCTTCCCTAAATTTCTTGTCAATTTCAGCCATGAATCCAACAGCATCTGGGCTTTCCTTTGTTGGTAAGTTTTTATTTACATTTTCAGTTTCATTAACTGATATTGCTATAGTCAGAATTTTATATCTTCTTGAATTAGCTTTGGTAATTCATACGTTTCTAGGAACCTGTCCATTTCTTCTGTGTTTTCCATGCTATGCAAGTAAAGATATTCAAAGGAGGTATTGATGACCTTCTGAATTTGCACAAGATTTGTAGTGATTTCACCCTTTTCATTCCTTATTGAATGAATTTGAGTTTTTCTTTCTTTTCTTGATAATGTTGGCTAGGGATTTATCTATTTTATTTATTCTTTCAAAGAACCAACTCTTTGATTCGTTAATTCTTTGCATTGTTTTCTTAGTCTCTGTTGCATTAATTTCTGCTCTGATCTTTATCATTTCCTCCCTTGTATGGGCAATGCGCTTGTCTTGCTCTTCTTTTTCTAGAAACTTGAGGTGTAGCATTAGTTTTTTTTTTTTCCTGTGCTTGCTGTTTTCAAGTTGTGAGAATTCACCACTATAAATTTCCCCCTTAGGACTGCTTTCTTTGCATCCCATAGGTTCTGATCAGTTGTATTTGTATTTTCATTTGATTGTAAGTATTGTTTAATTTCTTCTTTAATTTCATCTGTGAACATTTGTTTTTTTCAGTGGGGTATTATTTAATTTCCATGTGTTTATGGAGCTTTTGCAGTTTCTTTTGTTATTAATTTCCAATTTTATTGCACTATGGTCAGATACTGTGCGTGGGCTAATTTTAATTCATTTGCATTTACTTAAGCATCTTCTATGGCTAGTAAATGGTCTATTTTAAGATCATCTCATGTGCAGCTGAGAAGAATGTGTATTCTGATAATGTTTCATTGAACACTCTGAAAACATATGCTAAGTCCATATGTTCACAGGTTTGGTTCAGTTCTGTTATTTTTTTTTTTTTTTGTCAAGTTGATCTCTTTGTTACAATGGGGTATTAAGTTTCCCCATTACAATTGTGTTATTGCTTATTTGATTTTTCATGTCTATTAATATCTGTCTTATATAGTTGGGTGCTCCCATATTTGTTGCACACATATTTCTCGTTATTATCTCATCCTCTTGAAGTTTTCCCCTGACAAGTATGTAGTGACCTTCTTTATCTTTTTTTATCACTCTTGGTCTGAATTCTGCAAAGAGAATAGCTATCTCTGCTTTTTTTGGTTTCCTGTTTATCTAAGATTATTTTCCATCCTTTGATCTTCAGTCTATGAATTTATTTTTAAATTAAATGTGTTTCTTGTATGCAGCATATTGTTGAATCTAATTTCTTGATCCATTCTGCCAGTCTAATTCTTTTGATTGTTGCATTGAGGCAATTTACATTGCTAGTTATAATTCATATGTATTGGCTTATCTTTGTCATGTTATTTTCCTGCTGTTGGCCCTTTGTTTTTTCCCTCAGTTTAATTGCTTGCCTTTCCTGGTGGTTTCTTTCTGTTATTGTTCTTGGAATTGTGGTCATTTTTCTCTCTGTCTTGACTATCTTTCAGTATCTTTTTAGGGCTGGTTTGGTGGTCATGAGTTTCTTCAGTTGTTCTTTATAATGGAAGTATCTTATTTCTTTATTAGTTTTGAAAGATAGTTTTGCAGGGTACATCAATCTGGTTTGGAAATTGTTTTCTTTAATGACTTGAAATACTTCACTCCAAGCAGTTCTTGATTTGAGGGTTTGTGTTGAGAAGTCATGATTGTGGTGGGCTTGCCTTTACAGGTGATCTGTTTCTTTTCTATAACACCTTTTAATATTCTGATCTTGTGCTGAATTTCTGGGATCTTGATTATTATATGTCTGTTGTAGATTTATTTTGGTTATGGCTAATTGGAGTTCTATAGGCCTCACTTATCTGTATGTCAGATTCTTTTCCCATGCTTGGAAAATTTTCTGCTGTTATTTCTGCATGTAGTGTTTTTATGTCATTTGTGTTGACTCCTATTTTTTCACTGACACCAATTATTGTTATATTATTTTTCTTTGCATTGTCTTGCAGTTGTTAAATTGTTATTTCCTGATCTTTTGTTATTTTCAAGAGGTCTTTCCTTTCATGATCGCTAACCATGATCCTGTCTTCAAAATCTGAAAGTCTGTCTTCTGTTTTGTTGAAGTGGTTTTTCCAGCTTTCAATAAAATTTTTAATTTCCTGGATTGACCCCACTATTTTAAGCAGTCATCTTGCCTTTGTGGTGCTGTTGCAGCAGTCCTGATGCTCCTAGAAGCTCTCAAGAACACTATTCTACCCTCGTAGTGGCAAATTTATAGAAATTTTATAGTACAAATTAAAAATCAATTAGCAGCCTGCTGCTATATTGAGACAGGATATGCTCATGCTGCTTGTCACATAGTTGGACTGCTAAGCTCAGTTATAATTGACTGTGTGCAGCTGCTTCTTTCAGATAGCTGGCTAAGTCTACCTGACCACATCCAGCTGTAATGTCTGTGCTTTCCTACCTATATATAAACTGTCAAGCTGTTTGGAGAGGAAAAGCATGGGGCGTGAACTTGGACCCTGTGACAGAACTCATGCTGCATATCCACTGTGTTCAGTTGTATGAAGATTGAAGGTTTGGCTGCTGTCTGGAATGGCTATGGAAGGGGCTGATTTTAGGGCTTTTTTTAAGGTCTGAAAGGAAGAATGAGGAAAGATCTTGTGATCCTAATTCTCAGCAAGGTCTCCCTTTATAAATTTATAGAAGGGTATATATATATATATTTGATTTTTCATATATATATATATCACACATTCACACCCCCACAACTCACACACACTCACACACTAGCACACAAACACACACTCACACATACACTCACATACACACACTCACACACACACTCACACATGCACTCATATACACACTCACACACACTCACATACACACACACTCACACATAGAAACACACTCTCACACCCCCACAACTCACACACAGTCATAGACTCACACACCCCCACACACTCACCCCCACACTCACAAACACACTCACTCATGCACACATACACTAACACACTCACACACCACATTCACTCTTGCACACTCCGATACACTCACTCACACACTCACACTCACACACACTCACAGATACACATTCACTCTTGCACACTCCGATACACTCACACACTCACACCCCAACTCACACAGTCACACACATACACTCACACACTCACACACATACACTCATACCCTCACACACTCATACAAACACACTCTCACACCCCAAGTCACACACACACACTCACACACATACACATTCACTCTTGCACACTCTGATACACTCACACACTCTCACACTCACACACACTCACAGACACACATTCACTCATGCACACTCAAATACACTCACTCACACACACTCACACACACGCACACTCACATAGATACACGCACACACTCAACCCCAACTCACACACACACACATACACTCACACACTCACACACACTCACATACACTCACACACACACGTACAAACACACCTTCACACCCCCACAACTCACACACTCACAAACTAACACACAAACACACACTCACATACACTCACACATGCACTCATACACACACACACACTCACATACACTCACACACTCACACATAGAAACACTCTCACATCCCCACAACTCACACACACTCAGACTCACACCCCCACACACTCACCCCCACACTCACAAACACACTCATGCACATATACACACACACGCTCACACACCACATTCACTCTTGCACACTCCGATACACTCACTCACACACTCTCACACTCACACACTCACAGAGATACATATTCACTCTTGCACACTCCAATACACTCACACACTCACACCCCGACTCACACATTTACACACATACAATCACACACTCACACACATACACACACACACACTCACACACACATACATTCATATACACACACTCACACATACATTCATATACACTCACACTCTCAGGCATACAAACACACTCTGACACCCCTACAACTCACACACACTCACACACTCACACACACCCCCACACCCGCACAACACACTCACTCATGCACACATACACTCACACACTCTCACACACCACATTTATTCTTGCACACTCTGATACACTCACTCACACACTCACAGAATGACACACTCACAGAGATACACATTCACTCTTGCACACTCTGATACACTCACACACTCACACCCCAACTCACACACTCTCATACACACACTCACATACATACACTCATACACTCACACACACTCACATACAAACACACACTCACACCCCTACAACTCACACACGCCCACACACTCACACACACACTCAGACACACATTCACTCATGCACACATACACTCACACACATCTCACACACCACATTCACTCTTGTACACTCTGATACACTCACTCACGCACTCTCACAATGACACTCACAGACACACACATTCACTCTTGCACACTCTGATACACTCACTCACACACACTCACACTCACACACACTCACAGACATACACATCACTCTTGCACACTCTGAAACACTCAAACACATGCACACTTACATAGATACACACACTCACACCCCAACTCACTCACTCACACACACATACACTCACACTCACACACACATACACTCACACACTAACACAGAAACAGACACTCACACATACACCCACATACACACACACTCACATACACTCACACACTAACACAGAAACACACACTCACACATACACTCAGATACACACACTCACACATACATTCATATACACTCACACACTCAGGCATACAAACACACTCTGACACCCCTACAACTCACACACTCACACACACCCCCACACCCGCACAGTCACACACTCACTCATGCACAGATACACTGACACACTCACACACACCACATTTACACTTGCACACTCCGATACACTCACTCACACACTCACACTAACACACTCACAGAGATACACATTCACTCTTGCACACTCCGATACACTCACACACTCACACCCCAACTCACACACTCACACACACGTACACTCACTCACACACTCACAGACTCACACATACAAACACACTCACCCCAACTCACACACACTCACAATCACACACCCCCACACATTCACCCCACACTCACAAACACACTCACTCATGCACACATACACTCACACACTCTCACACACCACATTCACTCTTGCAAACTCCGATACACTCACTCACACACTCTCACACTCACACACACTCACAGAGATACACATTAACTCTTGCACACTCGGATACACTCACATACTCACACCCCCGCTCACACACTCACACACACATACACTCACACACACACACATACACATACCCTCACACACTCGCACATACAAACACACTCACACCCCCACAACTCACACACACTCACACAACCCCACGCACTCACAAACACACTCACAAACACACTCACACATACACACATACACTCACACACTCACAAACCACATTCACACTTGCACACTCTGATACACAAACTCACACACTCTCACACTCACACACACATACACTCACACACTCACACACATACACTCACACACACACATACAAACACACTCTCACACCCCAACAACTCACACAAACTCACACACCCCACACACGCACAAACACTCATGCACACATACACTCACACACTCACACAACACATTCACTCTTGCACATTCTGATACACTCACACACTCTCACACTCACACACACTCACAGACACACACATTCACTCTTGACCACTCCAATACACTCACTCACACACACTCACACACACTCACACACACGCACAGTCACATAGATACACTCACACACTCAACCCCAACTCACACACTCACACACACATACACTCACACTCACACACACTCACATACACACACACACATACAAACACACCTTCACACTCCCACAACTCACACACTCACAAACTAACACACAAACACACACTCACAGATACACTCACACATGCACTCATATACACACACACACACTCACACACACTCACATAGAAACACTCTCACATCCCCACAACTCACACACACTCATAGACTCACACCCCCCACACACTCACCCCCACACTCACAAACACACTCACACATACACACACACGCTCACACACCACATTCACTCTTGCACACTCCGATACACTCACACACTCACACCCCAACTCACACATTCACACACATATACACTCACACACTCACACACATACACACACACACACTCACGCACACATTCACATACACTCACACACTCACACATACAAACACACTCTCACACCCCCACAACTCACACACACTCATAGACTCACACACCCCCACACACTCACCCCCACGCTCACAAACACACTCACTCATGCACACATACACACACACGCTCACACAGCACATTCACTCTTTTACACTCTGATACACACACTCACACACTATCACACTCACACTCACAGAGATACACATTCACTCTTGCACACTCCGATACACTCACACACTCACACCCCAACTCACACACTCACACACACATACACTCACACACTCACACACATACACATACCCTCACACACTCGCACATACAAACACACTCTCACTACCCAACAACTCACAACACTCACACACTCACACACCCCGACACACTCAGAAACACACTAACTCATACACACATACACTCACACACTCACACACCACATTCACACTTGCACACTCCGATACACTCACTCACACACTCTCACACTCACACACACTCACAGACACCCACATTCACTCTTGCACACTCCGATACACTCACTCACACACACTCACACACACGCACACTCACTCACATAGATACACTCACACACACACCCAACTCACACACTCACACACACATACACTCACACTCACACACACAGAGATACACATTCACTCTTGCACACTCCAATACACTCACACACTCACACCCTGACTCACACATTCACACACATATACACTCACTCACACACACATACACTCACATGCACTCACACACACATACATTCACATACACTCACATACTCACACATACAAACACATTCTCACACCCCCACAACTCACACACCCCCACACACTCACAAACACACTCAGAAACACACTCACTCATGCACACATACACTCACACACTTTCACACACCACATTCACTCTTGCACACTCTGATACACTCGCTCATGCACTCTCACAATGACACACACTCACAGACACACACATTAACTCTTGCACACTCTGATATACTAACTCACACACTCTCACACTCACACACACTCACAGAACCAAATATTTACTCTTGCACACTCTGATACACTCACACACATGCACTCACTCACAGATACACATACTCACACCCCAAATCACTCACTCACACACATACACTCACACACTCACACACACATACATTTACATACACTCACATACTCACACATACAAACACATTCTCACACCCCCACAACTCACACACCCCCACACACTCAGAAACACACTCAGAAACACACTCAATCATGCACACATACACTCACACACTTTCACACACCACATTCACTCTTGCACACTCTGATACACTCACTCACACACTCTCACACTCACACACACTCACAGAAACACATATTTACTCTTGCACACTCTGATACACTCACACACATGCACTCACATAGATACACACACTCACACCCCAAATCACTCACTCACACACATACACTCACACACTCACACACACATACACTCACACACTAACACCGAAACAGACACTCACACATACTCTCACATACACACACACACTCACATACACTCACACACTAACACAGAAACACACACTCACACATACACTCATATATATATATATATATATATATATATATATATATATATATCCCTTAACTAATATAACTAATATACTTGGAGATATGGGAGTAAATCAAAAGGATTCAACTTTTGTGAATGTGAGTCCAATGGATAAAGTTGATACAGTGTGGTCACTAAAAAGACTAATCATAGTAATATATTAGTAAAAATATTACATGAATTGGGAAAGAAATATTTTTAAGAAGAGATGGGGGGGCCGGTGAGATGGTTCAGTGGCCTAAGTGCCTGCCTGGCATGCCTGAGGGCCTGAGTTTGACTCCCAGAACCCACATACAATAAAAGGGGCCGGTGATACCACTCAGCGGCATGGGCGCCTGCTGCTGCACGAGGTCCTGAGGTCGATCCCTGGTACCCAAAAATATTAAAAATTAAGTAAATAAATACATAAATAAATAAGAAGAGATGGGAGAGATGAGGAAAATAATAAATGATTTTGGTTCCAAGTGATCTCAGCAAAAACAAATGTAAAAGGAATTTCAGATTAGAAGCTTGCTATTTCATAACTGTTGATGCTATAAAAAGATCATGTTAGAATCAATGATTAAAACCATGTTGCAGAGATGGTGTAGAGAACAACATATTCACAATCAATTTATTTACTTCTTAGTTACAAATGGAAACACAGCTTTACAATAGAGAGAGCACTGGTTCAGAGGTCACATCATAAACACTAGTAGTGTACTGTCTGATGGCATATGCCTAGTGATGCACTACAGTGGAAGTTTCACAACATCACCTATACGATGTCTTAGCTGTTAATATTTGATCTAAATCTAAACATGAGTAGGCATTTAGACAAATCCTGAATGTGGAACATACTGCATCCTTCGATTCAGTACCATTACCAAAAGCTTTGATTCAGTACCTTTAAAAGTAAAGGAAAGCATACCAACTCTGCTACATCTTGGTAAATTAGAGCCATTATAGAAGAAAGAGGATGGTTGAAGTTGATTACCAATATGAAATAAAATGAGCCAAAAAGTACATTATTATTAAAATGAAGACAGTTTAAGTATAGAGAATAATAGAATTGACTTAATGTTAATTTTCTTAAGTGTGGTAGCAGTGAAAAGGTTGTGTGAGAAAATGTCCTTATTGTTCAGAGTGGCATCATGATGTATTTTGGTGTGGAACATGGTGTTCTCTGCATAATTTGACAATGTTTGATAAAAGAGGTGTGTGAGTGTGGAGAGAGACAGACACAGAGAGAGAGAGAGATAGAGAGAGATAGCCTTTAATTGAATACTAGAATAATTGGAATATTCATTCACTATACAGTTCTTGCAGCTTTTTGAGGGTTTTGAAACTTTTCCCAAAACTGCAAAAACAAAAACACAAATTAAAAGCTTTGACCTAAGTGCTTCTTTATGGCTTGTACCTAGATGTTTCCCAAGTCTCATGCACTCACTCATAGGTGGGGCTTTTCAGCGGTGGCTGGCTCTAGGGTTTGTGAATATGGATTATGAGTGTGATAATTGGATTAGTCCACTGATTCCTTTGGCACTATCTGAATGTGGGTAATGGAATGCACCACCCTGGTTCTTAGTGGCAAAAACTAATGAAAGGGAAATTAAAATTTTAAAAAGAAGCCTGCCAAGAAAGCCTGCCAAGAATGCCCACCAAAACCAAGAAGACATGTCCAGGCAAGCCTGATAACAGTACATTCCTTCCTTTGTGTGACTCCTGGTTTACTGCCTTTGTGTAAATGATGGCCTTGCAATGTAACTTGAGATGTTTAAACTCCCTCAGCAACCCATGATGTCACCCAACCCTCCAGTCATAATGTGCCAAATCTGCCTCTGTATCTCCCCCTTGCTTTCCCCATAAAAGCCCCAAAACCACACCAGGTGGGGCTCTGACTCTTTGAGAGAGATCCCAGTGAAGCCCACTGGTGTAATAAACTGCCTCCTCAACCTCCTCAGTGCCATTTCTTCCCACGGTGGGCCTGTTTTCTGTAACACTAATAGGCTTGTAACCTGCATGGAATATAAAGAGAAATACACAGGGCAGGCTTTCTGCTTCCTGCCTGCCCTGCTATGGACAGTTTCTTCTCTGCTATTTTGCCCTGCTTTGGAGCCAGCCAAGCACAGACTGAAACGTCTACAAAACGTGAGATAAAATAAACCTTTCCTCTTTTAACTTGTGGGTGTCCTCTACTTTGTTTCAGGAATGAGGAAGTAATTAAGACATGCTTATAAACTTTTCCAAATATTCATATATTTATGAAGCATAATATGGTTTAGGATTTTCATCTCTTTTCCAGTAATATTCCTATAATAAAGTTCTATGGAAATCAATTTGAAACAAACACTGTACACATAAACACCAAGTATATTGTATGTAATGACTATCAGCTCAGATTTTTGTTATGTATGTAGACTGTTGTTTCAAACAATTGTCTCAATAGTATTTAGGGCTATTTTGATGTTACAATTAAATACTCTCTTTTCGTACACAAAATAAGTATATGGAATTATAGTTAAGCACTCATGAATTTTAACAAATTACTTTAGAATATTTCACCCATGGTGAAGTAACTGTAAAATATGAATGTTCACACATTATTTCAATTCTGTTTTATTGTCTGCATATTATGAAATCTCATTGTGACATAGGATAATAATTGTTTTTCTCATAAAACAATCCTATATAATATAAAAATCTCATATAACATTAAGCTTAGTATTATGCTTATATACTGTAAAATATCACTTTTGGAAAAAAATGCATATTATTTTGATTGAAATGGTAAATAAACAGATGTGGTCAGAAGAATTTAGTAACCAGTAAGAAAACAATTTCAGTAGAAACTATTATTTTGTCATTTCATTTTCATTGCTAAAGCAGGTATTTTCTACATTTCTGTAAAATAAAATTTAAAATTTCTATTTTTTTTGCGTTTCCCAAACTTGACAGATTCATTTTTTTATCTTAATGAGTGATCTACTTGATTCTATAATAGTATTACAAGCACAATCCTGGTAGCATTCATAGTATCATAACAATTGTGCATTTATTCTCACCTCTTTCATAAAATATGCTGTTAGACAAATAGATGGTCTTTGTATGCTATATATTTCATAGTTTCCATATAAGTTATATATACAATTGTGTACCAATAAATTCTTTCCTCATAAATGGCTGGGTTGCTTCAGTGTATAAATGGCTGGGTTCTTTCAGTGTATTTATGGCAATTTCACTAAAGAAATGTTTATTTGCAAAAGTAAATTTAGAAGATGCCTGAGAAAAAAATACTTAGGAATACACCAGACTGAATTGTGCTTTCAGGGGATTCAGTTCATAGGTGACTGGCTCTAAGTTAAGAACAGCATAGCAGAAGGGTGTTGTCAGACAAACCGGCCTAGTTTATCGCAGCTGAGTAGCAGAGCATGGGAGCAGCATCAGAGAGGAAGGGGTGAGGGTCCAGATACAGTGCCTAAGGTCTTTCATCCATGATAAACCCAGACCCATGCCGAAGTATGCTCCAGCAAAACACTAGGTGGTTCCCAAGTCAATCAAGTTGACAAAATCAAACTTAACTGACACCTATTGTGATGCTAATTATTCCCTTTAAAAAACAATTAAAACAAAATTGTAATATAGAATTTTAAATAGGGTGCATAAAATTTTTATCTTCTAACTTGGAAATGCTACCTAGAATATTACACAGTTTTTAGTAAGTAGTATTTGATAGGGAAATATGCAGGTTTATTAGGAGATTCTATTTATGATAATGGTTTAATTTGCAAAACATATTCACTACTCATGTCAATACATATTTAATATGCACATTCTTTCTTTCATTAAGAAGATCATCTACTAAAGACAGGCAAGAAGGAGGAAGAATAGAGAGACAAGAAGTGAAAACACATCCAAGTTTGAAAGAGTTATTAAAGGACATACATCTATTGTATTTTTATGAGATTTTCCTTATTATTATCTCAAAATAAAATCAAAAAGTTGTCTGTCCCAACCCAAACCAAGTGATTCCTCTGTATTTGATGCATAATGTGTTCCCTTACAATTAAAATATTAGCCACATACTTGAAAGATCGCCAGGTCCATGTCATTTTCCTTCCCTAGTGGTATGCAATTTGACTGCATGTATAGTATATTTCCTTTTATAACTTTAATTTTTCACATGATGTTCTATTTTTCTCCTCAACAGATTTCGATGTCATCTATTCTAAATAGTACAGTTTTTTGGTTGAAATGCTACCTTCCTATTTAAATTCTCATATTCTTATGTTTTAAATCTCAACCATATCATGAAACAAGAAATTCAAAACATTCATTGTGATTGTATTTTATCTGATATTCTTTGTCATTATTGTCTAGAATTTAATTGCAATTTACTTTAAGATCAGTTTCAACTGTAGTCACTCATATATTTGATATTTTAATAGTTAATATTTCTCAGATTTGTCTACTGGAGTACCCATTTCTTTATCCATTATTCTTTCATAAACCCTGCTTCTTCCTCATGAATTTGACTTCCATAGAAATGGAATTTCCTTAGAAGTTCTACCAGTGAGAGTTGAGGGAGTCAAAGAACTGTTCTCTTGAATGGATTATGAGTAGCTCAAAACTCAAGATTTTGGGGCCCTTGTTAAGAATTGGCAATGGGGGGGAACTGTCACCCCAATTGGATGACCAGGATGTATGGGCCCTTGTAAAAACAATGAGCTGACAGATAAACATAATTGGGCACAGCAGCTAGGCAGTCAAATTTGCAAAACAACCTTGACTCAAGATAGCTTCTATCTCCTCCTACAAACCCCATAAAAACCCCTCAGCCTGTGGAAGGGGTGCCACTCTGGTGTTTGCTCACTAGTGGTCCCTCTCAGGGCTTCATGCCAATAAAACCTGTTCTTGGGTATGGAGTTCGATTCCTTTTCTTTTTTTCCTAACAATAGTATGAAGTAGAAATCTCTGCCTTTGTCTGAAAATGTATTTTATTTCATTTCTTAATGTGTGAGGTTGAGTATTGTTTTTAAAATTGAACAATGAATTCTCTATTAGTCCTTTGAAGATAGTGTTTTACAATTATTTCCTGGCATTTATTGTAACTGCTAAAAAGATTGCTACCAGTCTATCTGGTCTTCCCATTTACTCTTCTATCTTTCTTCCACATTGCTTTGGTCTTTTCTTTGTCATTGGTGTGCAATAGTTACTGAGCAGTTTTTTAGCCTTGTTTCTCCAGAAAGCAAAGCCTCAGACCAAAGGCTTCTGTGCCTTTATTTTTTTAGGGAATATAATCCAGGTGAGCAGGATTGCAGAGCAGGAGCAGGGAAGGAGGAAAGGAAGGTGACCCAAGTGAAAATGAATGATCAACTTAGACTTGATCATTAGAATTCTTTCAAACTTTATATCTCAAAACCAGGGGAGGCTTGTGGAGAAAAGAGAAAGAATGATTCCCCTGGCTCTGTGAGCGAGCACTGAGAGGACTGTTCTGAAAGCAGTAACAGGTGCTGCAGTGAGGAGAAAGTTTGGGAGAGGATAGAATTAGGGAATCACCAAAGTACAATTTCTTTATTGCGCACTGCTAGGTGGTCTGTGTAAAAATTCTTCCAGAGCCTGAAAAGAACTGTAACCAGGGAAGGTGAGCTTGAAGTGAGATGCCTGATGTAAGTGTATGCTTGTGTAATTTTTTCATGTATTTCACTGGTGATTCCATGTCCTTCTTCGTTCTGAGGACTTATTTCTAACATCCCCTCTGAAGACACATTCTTCAATTACTTCTTCAAATAATTCTTGCGTTTACTTCAATCTCATCTTTTAGGAATATTATTACAGAAATGTAGACCTTTTCATCTTATCTTTCATTCCTCTGTCATTTATAATTTCATTCTATTGCATTTTACTTCTGATTTTTTTTCAGCTTGGTAAATTCAATTCTGGTTGTACTGAATATATTGTTTAAAATTTCTATGGAGTTTTGAATTCCAAAGAATACATTTTTCATGATTAGAATTCCTATTGGATACTCTTTGATAATATCTATATTTTATACAGTTCTCTTCATTTGATTAAAATTTCTTTATTGTACTTCTTTAATAATGTGAAACATATTATGTATTTATTTTATGTCTTCTCTAATATTATGTTTTTTGAGTTAAATTTTGCCTCAAGATATTTTGATGGCAAGTTTTATAAACATTTAAAATAACTTCCCATTTGGTGGATTTTATTTCTTGTAAATTACTTATAGGATTTGTAAAATTCGAATTTGGATGAATTTTTCCTGAATTTTTTTTCTTTATAATTTCATGTGCTCCCATTGGTGGAAGAGTACTTAAAGAATATATGTGTGAACAGGGTGTGGTGGTGCATGGCTGTAGTCTCAATGCTCTGAGAGGCTGAGGCAGGAGGATCTCAATTTTGACCTCAGCACCTTAGCAACATAGTAACCTGTCTCAAAATAAGGTATAAAAAAAGGAGATGCAGTTCAGTGCAAAGAACTCGGTTCAATCCCCAGAACCCTGACACCTCAGCACACAATTGATTTGTGTTCATTACTTCTCCACAACCAGGAAATTAAAAATCTTGAGTGAGTTTGTATTCCTCACCTCAGGATAATTTATATACTACATAATTTAGGTACTCTAGTATTTTTCAGGCTAGATTCCCATGGATCAAAAGGAAAAAATTGGAGTCTAGCACTAAATGGTGTACTTTTAGTATCCTTTAACAAAATTACAGTCCTAATCACAATGGGGGACACAAAAATTACATGTTCTACTTGATTATAAATTTGGGATACAAAGAATTCAAAGCAAGTTCATATTTATGATTATTTTCTTAATAAAAATGAATTTAAAACATGTTCTGAAAACTTTAAAAAAGTAATAGAAATGGATTTATTTCACAATGTCAACATTAACACAACAGAAATTTTTACACTTTGCATTTAAATTAGTGAAAAAACACAGGTAGCTAATAAAAAAATACAGAGACTCATTGTTTTCCAATATGTTTTTAAGGAGCATGCAAAGAACAAAAAATATTCAAACACAGACAGACTAACCCTAGTATTGTACAGGTTTTTGATTACTTTTAATATTTTATTACTATTTGTTCGCAGTACATAATGCTTACATTCCTAGCTGGAGGATGGCGCATGTACATAACATATCTTATTGTTTCTTCATCCCCTTTTCTCCTATAGTCCTCACTCTCCCTCACTTTCTCTGTTATGGATATAAACCATATATCCCAAAGACTCATCTGCTTATAGGCGGGGCTTTGGTGAAGTGATTGGATCATGGGGTTGTGATAGTTCTCAGTGCATTAATCCACTAATGAGTCTACCGCTAAGTGTGATTTAGGGGTGAAATCTGGTTGGAAGAGGTGGGTCACTGAGTATGTGGCCAAGATGGGTCTCTCTCCCTTCTCCCTTGTTTTTCTCTCTCTCTGCTTCCTGACTACCATGCCATGAGCAAACCTCATCCAGCATGCCCCTCTGCCATGCCACCCTTCTTTGGAGTCAGCTGAATCTGGACTGATACCTCCACAACTGTAAGACAAAATTAATCTTTTCTCCTTACAACTGTGGGTGTCAGATATTGTGTCTCAGCAAAAAGAAAGTAAGACAGTGTTCTTCCATTTTGCAAAAAAAGCTCTCTCTTTATTTCCTATTATCTCTTTTTATTTTGCTACTTATTTATATTCTGGGTTTCTCATATCAGAGAATCCATGCCATATTTAAGCTTGTTTGTCTGATTTATTTCACTTAAAATTATGATCTTAAGGTGTATCCATTTTGCTACAAATAACCAAAGTTTATTCTACATTACCACAGAGTGGTATTGCATTGTGCATACATACCACACTTCCTTTTTCCACTCATCCGATCATCAACATATAGTCTGCTCCCCATATTTAGCTAGTATGAGTTGTGCTGCTATAAACATGCCCATGCACGTGTCACTACCATATGGTGTCATTTGAAACCTTGAGATTATATATTTGGACACATCTGAGAAACATATTATTCACATAGGGCAGTAACATACATGATTTAAATAGATTTATAATTCATAAATATACACATTATTTATAAATATGTAAATAATTATTTGGAGCAATGAATATAAAGTTAATGACCTTGGTTACCTATGTTTTGATTGAAAGTTAATAGAATAGTACAAATGTACAGTGAGGTTACACCTATCTTTTAAATCTTACTCTTTTGAATATAAAAGTGATACATTTTAAAGTAAACCATGAAAGTGAAAATATCTTGGGTTTTTTTGTTTGTCTTGGTTTGGTTTTGTTACTGGGAATGGAAGTGAGGACCTCACACTTGCCAGGCAGGCACTGTGCCACTGAGTTGATTTTCTACTGTTGTTCAAATCAGTAGGAATATTGCTAGTATGCATCAGAAGCTGCAGTTTAATTTGTATGAAATTTTAGTTAATATAGGTTTAAATTTTGAAACTGTGGAAATTTGTCAACTGCTTTTTTGCATCAATTGGCATGATGATGTGGTTTTTTAATTGAGTTTTAATGTGGTGCATCACATGGATTAATACTGTGCATTCAACTTTCCTTTCACCCCAGGAATAAATCCCAGTTGGTCATTGGTCTGTTTTCAGTCTGAACTATTCTGTCACAAAATTATGTTTTTTCTTTCCTGCCAACCAGTTCTCCAAATCTTGAGATATCAACATGTTATCCAATATATCCATTGTGGTACTTTCCACTAGGAGTTAGTGCAAATCCCACAAGTTAAGGGTGTATCCTACAAGGCTGCCCCCAGTTTAGATGCCAGGTGTAAGTTCTGACCAGTCATAGTTTTGACTAGCTAAAAGTTTAGAGGAAGATTTCAATAATTCTATTTTTAGATATAAGAAATTTATTTTAAAAGACTATGCAAATATATCCACAAATATTCTTTTCAGTGTTAAACAAGTCAGCAAAAGTAGTGTAGGAACAGTTAGGATCCTAAAGTAGGATTAGAGTAGGGAAACTGAGCCCACTCCTCACTCTTCTACCACAATTCGAGACATCTAATCCCCAGTTCACCTGTGAACCTGTGCAAGACCTCAGACTTCTTTTCAAAAGACGATAAAATAAGTGACTCCACTGCTTTCCTCTCTTTGAGCTGGACTTGCGCTTTTACTAGAAAGGCTTAAGATACACCTTTCTGTGGCTGTGCCTAATTTTGTGGACTATTACTTCTCTCCTTATAATGTTAAAGTCTTCTTGACAACTCCCACTGGTCTGGAATGCTTTACATTGTCCTGACTTGGACTCTTCTCCCTATCCCACTGGAGGGAACCCAATCACCACAGGGAAACAATTTTTTAATATGGCTGCCCCAGGGCAGCCATTCCTAATATGGCTAGCCTAGGCATAGACCACAGGAAACCCTCATTGCTGGCTATGCTTTTGAGGACCCAGCTCTACTTCATGGCCTTTAACCCTACAAATCCAGTCAGTTGAAAATCCAGGAGAAGTATTTCTCACTAGCAAGTCCTTGAACTTCTCCAATGCTCTATTAGATCTTACAGGGTTTCCTGCACCAGAGGGATTAAGGGGAGCAAAAGTCAAAACCTACCTATGGAAGATATCCCAATGGGTGCCCTGTAATCCAGCACCCTGGGGAGCCACTTGTAGTCCAGCTCCCATCATGAGAGGCTTCCCCCTTTATGGTGACGCTGATGAGGCCTCCCCAGTGAGGGATGGCCCAGGAACTTTGTCCTCGGTTTCACACTATTGATTAGATTTGTCATTCAACACGGCATGGACTGTGCACTCTCTATAGTGGCACCAAACTTCGAATCCTATGTGCCAGTCAAGCTCGACATGTCCCAGGAGCAAAATCTTGCTTGGTCATGCCCCTCATCTTGGACATTGACTTTTGTGACCCAGGGACCACCAATGCTTTCAGTGATGGTTTCAAAACTGGTCCCAATAAATGAGTCAACAAAACAGTAGTGGAGCAGTCTTAGGGCTAAAGGAAAAGAGGAAAATTCCAGACGCATAAGTCAACACAGTAAATGGACCCTGCTCCTCTGTGCCCCTGGGGGATATCTCTTTAATGCATGTCAGGCAGAAAATGCCTGGGATTTCAATGTCTGGGTCCTGGATCCTGCACAGCACGTTGGGGTCTAATCCAGCTGGGACTAAATAAAGGATGGCATAGGGTTCTCAACCAATCCTCTGTAGAAGAAACCTACTAAGAATTTAATACAAGGAAAACTAGGACCGGAGCCATATGAATGAAACATGGGCAAATAAAACTTATTGTGTTGAGAATAAGTGCCCCAATAGCTGCCCTACACGGATTAACTGCTGCAGTGGTTACCAACTCAGTATACATAAAAAATGATGTCAAGTCAACTGCTGCCACAGTAGCTCAATCAACAGGTAATATCTTCAGAGACCTCCAGCGGTTCCTGAACTCACTGGCTGGCATGCTCTTAGACCACAGACAGGTTTTGGATTGGATACTTGCTTGCCAAGGAGGTGCCTGTGCCGTTTTCAATGACATGTGCTGCCTTTACATTAACACTTCCTAACAGGTCGAGACCTGTACCAGTGTCATCTTGGAAAAGGTTATGGCTCCATGTCCACAAGGCTATAGACTTTCTAGGATCTCGGATTTTCTCGCAGTTCAAACCTTGGCTGCCTTCTGTATCCACCTGACTCCTCCCTCTTCAGGGACCCTTGATTGTTATATTATTGCTCTGTAGTTTTGGCCATCGTATACTCAAGTGCGTTACTGCATTTCAGACCACATTTCTGCAAACAAGACGAGGATGGACCCTCAGACGGAATCAGCTATGGAGATTCATACTTCCTTCTACCATGGCCCGGAGATCAAACTCCCTATGGAAGTCATCCACTGCTCCAGCTGATGGCCCCTCTCAGCAGTAAGTAGCCAGAGTGGTCATCACCCTGATCCCAGTAGCAGTTGGATGGTCTCTTCCACAGGGAGAAATGTAGGAACAGTTGGGATACTTAGGTAGGGATTAGATTAGGGAACCTGGGCCCCTTTAAGAAGTAGAAAGGAAGGGGGTCTCCATCTCAGCAAGCAACAGGCAGCAGAGCTGACAGAATGAGGTTTGGAGACCTGCCTCTGTGTAGCTACACTGAGCTTGCAGCCTGGGGTTTTGACACCCTCTTCTGTGTAGCTACTGTTCCACCTAAGCCCTTCTTTAAGTAGGTTACGTCTCCCTAAAGAAAACGTTTCCCATCCAGTTTGTCCCTACTGGCCCAACTAACTCGGCCCCTAGCAAGGAGTCTAATTGCCAATCAAGTAATGGTTCTCCTAGGAAGAGTTGGGATGGCACCCTAATTCTATAAGAACCAAATTGCTGGCCACACACAGCAGTGTCTCAGCTTTGTGTGTCCCCACCCCTTCCCCCAGTGACTTTGTAACACTTTTGCAATGCCTGCAATAAATTTTTTGCTTTGCACTGGCCTGCTGTGAGAACTCTTCCTTTTTCTACACTGGGGAGAGAGACAAGCATGGTGATTGTGAATCTGCAGACCCCTAGACCACAGACTCACAGAATATAACAGCAGACAAACAGGAATTATTTAACAATATTCTACTTTATAAGAAAGTATATTTATTAAGCATACATTCACCTGGGCTTTTATTAAAAATTGTCTTTTTCAATGGGGAATTTTAACATTTATAGGTGCATTTAATGATTCTTTCATTAGAGAAATTTGTATAAATGGATACTTATCATTATCTCCCTTTAGAAATATTTTATTGCTCTGGTTTATTTGAACCCATGCATTTGTGTCTCTCTTTATAATTTCTTTTTGAAATCCCTGTCTTGGTTATCTTTGTTCTTTCCTTTCCCTCTGTCCACCTTGTTCCTAGAAGTTCCATCCATGTCCCTCTTCTTTACCAATGGATGAATTTTTACAGGAAGTTCTTGATACTTGTTTAATTTCAGTTAGCATCTGTGCTCCCATTTGAGAGGCTTCCTTAATATTTCATTCTACCGAGGAAGATATCACCAATAGAATAGTATTACTATGGCATTTCAAACTTGGAGATCTCAGCTGAGTTATCATCTACCCTATGTGCTGTAATAAAACCGTTATACTCTATATCTTGTATCTGTGGAGCCTCCCACCATCCCCTCAATCACCTAGACTGTCAGCTTGGTATTGTCTTAAATGTCCCCAAGCAGTCACCAAATTTCTTTGATTCTAGTCCATTAATATTTCTTGAATCTGTATACATATCTATATATACTCCCATAACTGTATTTCATGAATTTAGCATTTGTTATTTTATAAATACTACAGCTGTATCCTTGGGACATTTAATTTTGTGGCCATCTATTCTGTACATCCCTACTGACATTTCTAAATATCAAATAATTATAATCATTATTCTTATCATTTAAATAATATTGTGAAATGCTTAGATCTAATTCATCTGTCTGTGTCACTTTCTCTCTGTGTGTCTCTGTCTCTATCTTTATCTCTTTCTCTGTCTCTGTCTCTGTCTCTCTCTCTGTCTGTCTGAGCTAGGAATCAAACCGGGGCCACACACATGCTAGGCAAGTGCTCTGCCCCTGAGGTATGACCTTAGCTATCTAGTCTAACTCTTCGGCATAACAGACAAGGCCATTTGTTATCTCTCTTGCCTTAATAATGTATTTGACTGTTTTAGTAATGTATTCAAACTTCTTTGCATTTTGTGGAACAAGAGAGTTCACTTAAAATATACTTTGTCCTGATCCCTGAAATTCCTATGCTCTTTCATGCATCACTACTATCGTATATAGTGTTTACTTGGCTTTGAGTAAAATTAGTGACAACATTCCCTTGGTTAGTTGCTATTGCTACAAGACAAATTTCAGACATCATTTAGCTTTAGGGAGCATTGATTTTAACTTCTATGGATTGTGTCTTCTAGATCATTCCATTATACACAGTGTCTAAATTTATATCAGAGCATCCATCATATAGAGTGTTATCATATATTCATTCATCTATCTTCTTTAGACCTCAATACATTCTTTCGTATTAAAAACTTCTTTTCTCAACTTCAGTCCTAGTAGCATATACATGTTTAATACATACAATAGTAGTTTGGAAAAAATGGTTGATATTATACGTTAATAGACAAGAAATACTATACAAATGTGTTTAGTGAGAAAGGTCTAGGCTTGAATAGATCAAATCCCAGTATGCTAGGTAAGCATATGAAATTAAGTTTCCTTTGAGAATAAAGGTTGAAAAATAAGAATGCATGCTGACATCAGCCAAAGTTTTGAAACACAACCAAGAATTTCTACCCTGCTTCCCGTTCTCAACTACCTGAGTATTGGGTTCAATCTAGAAGATTCATCTCTCATATTGATCTACCACATTTGGGTGTGGCTGCCTCCCCTGTCTCAGAGTACCTATATTATTCAGTGACTCTCTCCTATCTCCAACGCACCTCCTCCTCTAACTGGCACTGTTGGAAAAGCTGTTCATATTCTTGAATCTATTTTCTCCCAGGCTTTGCTACATTTGGGTAGTTTTCAGCCATTCATTTCTAATAATCTTCTAGCTCAACTGTCTTTCTTCAACTTTTCTAATACTGTCTACAAATTTTATCTTTTGTACTTTTACTAGTGCACATTAGCTATAATAGACTTCATGTTGTCATATTTGTATATACATATAACATGCGTGGATCATTTCTCCTCTTCATTAGCGCCTTTGAACTTTTCCCCCATTCCCTTTGTTACCTTCCGATTTTCTAGTATCCGATCTACTTTCATGTCATCTCCATCTTTCTTTAGATTTCACATATAAAACATTTCTTTTCCTACTGTTCCTCAGATCCATGAGTATTTGTTCATTTTTTTCAGTTTATTGTCTTTTGTTTGTATTAGGTAAATTCTATTGATCTTCAAGTTCACTGATTCTGTTCTGTCACCTCCACTGTACTGCTCATGCCATTCTGTGCTTTTTTATGTTTTAAATGCTACTCTTTACATCTGATCCTTTAACTTCTATTTCTTTGGTGCAATTTTCCATTTTTCACTTGTATCAGGGAATGTTAAATTTTTTGTATTATTTTTGTAAGGGAGATATTAAACCCTTCTCAGATAATTCTAACATGTGATTTACCTTGAGTTTGTAGAAATTTTTTGTAATTTCTCTTTAAAATTGTGGTGAATTCAGTTCTTCATATGATACGTGATATTTGTTGTTATTTTAGACGATTCATATATATTAGCAGACACTGGAAAGTATTTGAAATTTTAAAATGCTTTCTGTTGCAAGATCCCTCTTGTTAGTGCTGCCAATGTGCCCAATATCTCCGTGTGGGGAAGAATTTCAGGCTCAGAGAAGAAAAAAAGCACTTTTCAGAATGTTTATTTTGCGCCAGAATTGCATTTGTTAGTACTGTTCCCTTGACTGCCAGATACACATGCATTGAAGAAGACTGTCTCAGGTCCATTGGGAAAGGAGAGTACTCTTCCTGGTCACATATTATGAACAGGACTTCCAATGTTCCTTTTTACATCTCTACTGGTCTCACTTTGTGTTTTCAGTGGGATTTACAATTTATCTGGTGGAAGAGCTGCCTACCTAAGATACTTTCTTTTGCAGAGTTGTGAGATAGGAAATGTAGGGCCCAGTCACCTATTCTGTTGTGGAAGAAGGGAGTGTCTTACTCCCTGCCGTTATGTTGTTCACCCATTTTAAGAGTCCCTAATTTATCTTCTTCACTTCACCTTTCAGAGTTTTCCTACTTGTACTCATAGAGAATCAGAGATAAAGATGTATCTAAGCTACCTGTACTGGAAGTCCTCTCATCATCTGGGCATAGCTGATAGGTCAAGTTCACTCTGAATAGTCTCCACTTTAAAATATCAACTCTTCTGTGCATCAAAATCTAAAAACGGGGGTGATATTCCATCATATCCATAGTTCTATCAAATAATAAAGGAAAGGGGCTAATACAAAGATCATTTGTGATCATCTTAGAAAGCAACTACCACACAACTCATAAGTGAAGGTACTGGGGAATTAATGATGCAGTTATGATTTGGAAGGTAGGAACTATAAGGATTGAAAGAAAGCTAACTACTTGTTACAATCATTCTACTCTCATTAAATGAAATAGATCTGTTATCCAAACTACTTAATAAAACTGAGAAAAATTTTAAAAATTGTTCAGAAATCACATGAATTTTAGAGCTTTGATGTATTTAATTCAGTTTTGGCCATGGAAATAACGTCTGTTTTGCAAAATATTCTAACTCACAGGTACATTAAAAGATTATTTTACTCCGCATTTATGTTTTATACTTTGGTATAAATTACTGTTGCTGCTAGAAATTCACATAGAAAATAAGGTTAATGATGATTTTGACTTTACATTCCAGAGCTGTTTTATATTTAACACTATCCATATTCATATAGATTGGCCATAGCATTAAATCATGACAATCGCTTTAGCATTTAATACTGAATACACTTGCCCAAACCAGGCCTGGCCAATATAACCCCCTGCCTCCCTTGAAATCCAAGTTTATAGATTGATTTTAAAATGTCAAGATTTCAGACTAAATTACAATCAGAAGAAACATCCTTCACTGTGTTTAGGCAGGAAACATTATAATTTTATTTCAAATATCCATGCTCTTAGGTGAAAAATTGTTGGGGTATAATTAAATCATCTAGCCTTATTTTTGAAGTCAAGCTCGGCTTTTAAAATTTTCGGATATCAAATTAAGAGTCTACGAGCAGCACTTGGTTACTCTGGCAATGCTTACAAGTTGAAGAGTCATATATAGGCAGGTGGATGGTGCACAGCTGTTGTCCAAGGTGGTTGGGAGGCTGACAGAGGGGGGTCATATCATATGTTCAAGGAAAGCTTGAACAACATGGTTAGAACCTATCTCAAAAAAACAGAAAAAAAAGTAGAGAAAAGTAAAAGTACAAAAGAATCAAATGATCCATTATAAGATACTGTATAAGAGACAATAACTACTTTGAAGTTAACAATACACAATATATTAACCGTTGATAATTTCCTACTATCTTGTTTTGAAATTCTGTATCACTGTTTTTATTGTTGCTTTTATTTCTGTTTAAAACAATAAAGAAAGAAGAAAAGAGACATTGGCTGGTTCAAAATATAACTGTGAATGTAACTAATTTATAAAATATAGCTGAAGTAAAAATTTAAGAAATAACTACTCTATATTTTCTCTTTAGCTGTTTAAAATTACAATAAATCTAAATGTGACCGATTTAAAAGAAAAGATAGTTAAGTTGTGAGGTTTTTTAAACTTTTCATCACTTCCAAAGATTAAGTGTACTTGTTATCACCTTCTTTTATAAAATATCAGAGTACAGGAAAAGACAATTGAGGTGGTCAAGGAGCTAAGTCATAAAGCAAATGGAGGGCAGGAAGAAGAGGCATAAAATGAACTAACTTGGTCTAACGGAAGTTGATGTTACTGGTTTTGCCAAAAGGCCTTTTCAAATCCGTACTCGATTTCTCCACCCTGCTTTGTGATTTTAGGAGGGTGAACTGCATGGGATTCATCAAGTAGTCTTTCTTACCTTCAGGTTTTCATCAGATTGGTTTTGGCTAATGGAAATTACTATAGTTTAGATCTTGAAGCTACTAAAGGACCATAGGTTGAAGGCCCAGTCCCCAAATTCAGGACCTCCCACTGAAGGGAATATCGGGATCCTGTATTCTCACTCTTTCTCTCTCTTCCTCTCTCTCTGTCTCTCTCTCTCTCTCTTGCTCTCTCTCTCTGTTGCTGTCTCTGCTCTCTCTCTCTCTCTCTGACTCCCTCTCTCTCTCTCTCTCTCCCTCTCCCTGTCTCTCTATCTCTCCTTGCTTCTTTACTTCTATCGGTGAACAGGACTTCTCTGCTACATTTTACCAGCCTGGTGCACTGTGCTACAACAGGCCAAAAGAAACAGGAGCCAAGCATCCATTAACTGAAACCACTGAAACCATGAAACCATGAGGTGAAAATAAATCTTTTCTTAGGTGATTTTGTCAAGGATTTCATTTTACAGTAACAGAAAGCTGACTAACACACACACACACACACACACACACAAATTGCACCAAGAAGTAGAGCATTGGTGTTACTATCAAAGTTGTTTAGAAGACTTTGGTACTGGTTGTGAGGGGAATTTGAAAATATAAGTGTGACCTAGAAAAAGCCTAGAACGTAATAAGGGGAACTTAAGAAAAGAGTGACATTAATAAGAGAGAATGCAATGCAGCATAGCACTCAGGCTTCAGCATGGGTATTGCTGCCTGCTTTTAGCTGGAATTAGAGTGAGAACTGGGAGCAAAAAGTAGAGTTTACAGATTTTAAAACACTTGCATTTAGGCCAAAAAAGGATTGAGTTTGATGATGCAGCCAAGGAAGGTTCTGTTTTTCAAAAGATTAAAGTCAATGAAAAGAAGCCAAGTACTTTGCACCCTTGACAGTAGGAAAGCTAGGTTTAAGGCATCTCAGGACCTACAAAGAACCCGCCCTTGCAGGTTCAAAGGTGTGAAAATGTGACCACATTTCAAAAGCTTTCCTTTGAGATGAGAGCTCAGGGGTACCCTGTGCTGACAGTGCTGGCTAGGAAATTATTTCTCTGGGATTCATTTCCCTATGTTCCACTATCAAGGCACAGGCTCCTATCCCAGGCCCCCTGCAGTCATGGTTTACGTGAGTTCTGGTTCAGCTACTGGCATCAGCAGACCTTGACACTGTTCAGTTTATGATGGTTTTGCAAGCAAGGCAAATACAAGAATTATGGAGCCATGGAAACTTCCATGGACAGGAAAGCTCGGGAAGCCAGGTACTATGTGTTAAGTTCAGAGTCCCTGCAGTCAGCTCCTGAGTGGTTTAAGATACTGTGAGCATAAAACCAAAGCTTAGAGAGCCCAGGAAGTTAGAGATGACATATACACTGGGTGCTTGCTTTGGGAAGATGCCAGAAGGAGCAGAGACAGCCTAAGAGTGTGTATGTGGGCTTTAGCCTGCAAGGTCATAAGGGTGGGGATATCCAAAACCTTTGAATATCAAATCATGACAATGTATGTGCCTGATATTGTTCATGAATTTGAGGCTTTCTCTTAGGTATCAGTCTTGCTTTTGTTGGATTCCTCTTTCTCATTTTCCTATTCTTTCCTTTTGGAAAGGCAATGCTTATCCTGTGAAACCATATTTTATATGTATGTAAGTAACTACAGTTTTACAGGGACTCACATCAGACTTTACCTGGAGTCCCAGAGGAGACACTGAATTTAGGCTTTTAAGCAATGATAGAACAGTTACAACTTTGGGGACTCTTGGCGATGGACTAAATTCATTTCCATTATAGTACAAACATGAGCTTTTGAGGCTAGGGGTGAATGCTATAGTGGTTTTTAAATGTCCTGCAAAAACTTACGTGTTGAAGGCTAGTTTTGTAGTTGAGATCTAAATGTTCTCCAGCAGTCTAATATACTCAGAAGTGGGGCTTTTGAAAGCTGACTGGATCATGGGGGTATTGTACTTATCAGTGCATATGCTATGACTGTCTACCATGTCATTTCTTCCTTGCAGGCAATCAACCGTGGACTGAATCCTTGAAAACTGAGCCAAAATAAATCTTCCCTTCTTTAATTTGCAGATGTCAGGTATTCTATCTCAACAACGGGACTGCTTTTAATACAGCATGATTTCCAGCCTACTAGGTAGGGCCTATTGGCTGAAAATTATTATTACAGATATATCCTTAAAGAGGTATTGGGATTCCAGCCCCGTTTTCTCTGCTTCTCAGCCACAATGAGGTGAGCAGCTTCCTCCACACCATGCTGCTGCCATGCTGTATTGTGCCTAAAACTATAGGGCCCACAGACAATGGGCTGAAAATGCTAAATCTTTCATGAAATCAGGAGCATCCCCACCCTGGATAACTGATAAATTTCTATTGAAATTCAGTGACCTGCTCTAAAGTGGAAGTGTTATTTAAAGTCACGTGAGGCATATTTTTTTAAGTCCCCTTTTATTCTGAAACAGGCACTGGGGTACATAATTTGTTCTTCAGCACTTCTTCGGTTCAGGTTGTTATTTGTATATAAGCATCACCTCAAAAGTAGACATAAAGGAAGACTATTGTTTGTGCATCACTCTAAGATGATATTGCTGAGGGTTCACAACTTAAGAATTTTCTCTGTGCATATGGCCTATCACTCTTGTGTGACAAATAAGGCAGGTGGAATTCTCCAACAGCCAAGGATCAATGCAGCGAACGTGGTATTCATGGAAACACAGTAGTATGCGGATCTTACTTCCTTTTCTGTATCGTGTAATGCAAACACTACAGTAACTCAAAGCATCTGTTTTGCCAAATGTTCTTACTGGCAAGTTGTCGATCTGTTGCTTTATAGGTATTATAGGCGGCAGAAAAGCACTTTCATCTACAGGGAATGACTCCCCGAAGGCTTCACTTTCAATAGATATTTCTGAGCGTGCATGCTGACTTTCTCGTCCGGGCTGTGATAGTGAGCTTAATGATGCACTTGTTTCATTAATGCCTTCATACATCATTGGGGCAATTTCTGCATTTTCATTATGAGAGCTGGCACTGAACATCGGGCTACTGCTAGAAACAGCAATGTAGCTGAAGCTTGGATTCCAAGTTCTTGGAATAGAACCATCTCTTCTATTCTGTGACTCTGTCCTTTCCATGTTTTGAGTTAGGGGTAAGCCACTAAGCTCTAAATCACCACCAGGGTCCATAAGGTTGCTGGATCCACCAAATCTTGTCATTCTCTGCCCTGGTGATCTACTAGTTGCAATAGAACTTGTGTCATTTAAATGAGGGTTTGAACTTCTGAAAGCAGGTATTGTGAGGGTACCGACATTACTTCTTACACCTTCCTCTTCAGCCCGTGAAAATATATTTCTGACCTCTTCTAGAACACCTTCTACAGAATCACTATTGTGCACTGTCTCAGATACGAATGGAAATACACTATCTATGTCATCACTTGGAGAATCTTCTCCAGGGAAAATTGTGATTTGAAGATCGGGAACTAGGAATGTATCTCTTGTTCTCAATTGCATAGGTTCCCTATTTCTAGTTGTGTGTGGAGAATATTCTCCTTGAAAATAACTGCTTAGTGCAGAAGGTGCAAAATCATCTCCACTTGGCAACACAGGTCTGGTTACTTGTCTCAATATCAGATATGGCTCATTTGTAGAAAATATCTCAATCTCATTAACTGTCACCTGGTCAAAAGCCTCAGGTGACATACTATCATGAAATCTCATTACACGTTCATGTGCTATATTTCGACGTGAACTATTTCTATCTCTTCGTCTAGCTCTTCGATTTCTTCGTCTCCCGCTTCTTGTTTGTCTTTGCCTTCTGGTTGTTGTCTCTTCCATTAGTGCTTGCATTGTACTTTCTTGTGATGCAGATGAAGTTGTAAATGCTAACTCAGAGGGTGGACTTTCCATACGTTCTCTGAGTCATCTTAAATACGATAAATGTTCATGCCCTGAATTTCGTCTCCTGGAATCACTACTTCTTGAGTTACCCTGATTCCCTAATGTCCAAGATGGATTATATCTGCGCTCACCCTCTATCATATATTCAGTTTCCTCAAAAGAGGTAATTTCCACTGTTTCACAGTAGTCATCTGGAGACACTTGTGCACCTATCACCACAAAGAAGGAGATCAGAACATTGAGAAAGTGAAAAAAAAATCATACAACACTACTCTGTAAGCTTGATTAAAAAATAAGAAAATGAGTAAAGATTCAAAGTTTTCAGCATATTTTACACTTACACAGGTAACACTTTCGTAAACAACATAGTCCTGATTTTTTAGTAAAGGCAGGATAATTTCAATTCCTTTTTTTTTATTTTAAAGAGAAGAAAAAACAAAACAAATCAAAAGAAGAACAAATTTTCAAAACAACATAATAGGAGGGTAACAATGGTTAATACATGACGTATTACTATCTTTAAGTTAGTTATTCAGGACACCAGACATTAGCATTCAATTGTCCAAACATTATTGGCTCAAACTTTACTCTTCAATGAACTAAGTAAAATTGGTAGTGTATCTATCTTAACCATCATATATATATATATATATAATATATATATATATACAATTTTTTTTCCCTTTCCCTTCTTTTCTTTTCCCTATTCCAGTCTTTCTTTACTTTTGACCAGTTTCTTTTTGATTCACCATGTCTATTGTACATTTTGGATCTTATTTACTCTTTCAGTTTCTCATACTAGAGAGACAATACGATGCTTACACATGTGCTTCTGGTTTATTTCACTTATGAGTATTTTCTCGAGTTGCATCCATTTACCTATAAAAGTCTCCAGTTTATCCTTCTTTATGGCTGAATAGTACTCCATTGTATAAAAATACCACATCTTTCTTATCCATTCCTCAGTTGATGGGCATTTGGGTTGTTTCCAAGATCTGGCTATTACAAATTGTGCTGCTATAAACATGGGTGCACATATATCGCTGTGGTACGATGTTTTTAATTCTTCTGGGAAGATGCCCAGAAGGGGAATAGCTGGGTCAAATGGGACCTCCAACCCTAGTTTTTGAGGAATCTCCACACTGACTTCCACAGTGGCTGTACCAGTCGACACTCCCACCAACAGTGAAGAAGGGTTCCTTTTTCCCCACAGCCCCTCCAGCATTTGTTATTAGTTGATTTCTTTATAGTAGCCATTCTTTCTGGGGTGAGATGGTATCTCAGTGTTGTTTTAATTTGCATCTCTCGAATGACTAGTGATGTTGCACATTTTTTTGTATATTTATTTGCCATTAGTATTTCTTCATCTGAGAAATGTGTATTCATCTCAGATGCCCATTTTTGGAGTGGGTCTTTAAATTTGGGAGGTCTGATTTTTTTGAGTTCTTTATATGTTCTCGATAGTAATCCTTTGTCTGAGGAACAGCTGGCAAACATTTTTTCCCACATTGTGGGTTGTCTCTTCACTCTGTTGGTGGTTTCTCTTGCTGTGCAAAAGCTTTTTAATAAGATGAGATCCCAGTTATTGATTCTTTGGGATAGTTCCCGTGCGGTTGAGTTTTTATTCATAAAGTCTTTGCCTACACCAATGTCTCCAAGGGTTTTACCTATCCTACCTTCCAGCAGATTTAATGTTTCTGTTTTAATATTTAGATCTCTGATCCATTTTGAATTTAGTTTAGTGCATGGTGAAAGATATGGGTCTAGTTTTAATCTTCGGCATGTGTAGAGCCAGTTTTTCCAGCACCATTTATTAAAGAGGCTATCTTTCTTCCAGCGAATGTGTTTGGCACCTTTGTCAAAGATAAGGTGGCTTAGTATGTCTGGGGTTGTTTCAGCATCTTCTAATCTGTTCCATTGATCTTCAGGTCTTTTTTTTGCCAGTACCACACTGTTTTTATCACAGTAGCTTTATAGTATAATTTCAAGTCAGGGATTGTGATGCCCCCTGCCTTGCTTTGTTGCCCAGAATTGCCTTTGCTATTCTAGGTCTCTTCTGATTCCAAATGAATTTTAGGATTGTTTTCTCTAATTCTGTGAGATATGCTGTTGGAATTTTGATTGGAATTGCATTAAATCTGTATAACAATTTTGGAAGTATGGCCATTTTCACTATATTGGTTCTTCCTATCCAGGAGCAAGGGATATCTTTCCATTTTCTGATATCCTCTTCAATCTCCTTTTTCAGAGTACTGTAGTTTTCAGTATAGAGGTCTTTTACATCCTTTGTGAGGTTGATTCCTAGGTATTTCATTTTTTTGGATGTTATTGTGAAAGGTATTGTTTCCCTAATTTCTCTTTCAGTAAGTTTGTTATTTGTGTACAGGAAGGCTATTGACTTTTGAGTATTGACTTTGTATCCAGCTACACTACTGAATTTGCTTATTAAATCTAGCAGTTTTTTAGTGGAGTTTTTGGGGTCTTCTGTGTAGAGTATCATATCATCTGCAAATAATGATAATTTAACTTCTTCTCCTTTCCAATCATTATTCCCTTTATTTCTTTCTCTTGTCTAATTGCTCTGGACTAAGTTTCCAGAACTATGTTGAATAAGAGTGGGGACAGTGGACATCCTTGTCTTGTTACTGATTTTAGAGGGAAGGCTTTCAGTTTTTGGCCATTTAGTATAATATTGGCTGTTGTTTTGTCATAGATATCTTTTACCAGGTTGAGATAAAGACCCTCTATTCCAATTTTCTGTAGGGTTTTTATCATGAAAAGGTGCTGGACTTTGTCAAAAGCTTTTTCTGCATCTATTGAGATGATCATGTGATTTTTGTCTTTGGTTCTGTAATATGGTGTATTACATTTATTGATTTACATATGTTGAACCATCCCTGAATCCCAGGGATGAATCCAACTTGGTCATGGTGTATAATCTTCTTGATGATTTGTTGTATTCTGTTTGCCAGTATCTTATTAAGGATTTTTGCATCTATGTTCATTAGGGAGATTGGCCTGTAGTTATCTTTCTTAGTTGGGTCCTTCTCTGTTTTGGTATCAGGGTAATGCTTGCTTCCAGGAATGAAATTGGGAGTATTGCTTCCCTTTCATTTTTCATTGAAAAGTTTGAGAAGTAGGGGCCGATAGGTCTTCTCTAAATTTCTTGTAGAATTCGGCAGTGAATCCATCAGGGCCTGGGCTTTACTTTGTTGGGAGGTTTTTAATTACATCCTTCAATTTCATTGGTTGATATTGCTTTATTTAGGATTTTACATCTTCTTGATTCAGCTTTGTTAATTCATACGAATCTAGGAATCTGTCCATTTCTTCTGCATTTTCCATCTTAGTAGAATATAAGTTTTCAAAATAGTTACAGATGATCTTCTGGATTTCTGCAGGGTCTGTCGTGATATCACCCTTTTCATTTTTAATTGCATGGATTTGAGTCTTTTCTTTTCTTTTCTTAATAAGGTTGTATAAGGGTTTGTCAATCTTATTTATTCTTTCAAAGAACCAACTTTTTGCTTCATGATTCTTTGTATTGTTTTTTTAGTCTCCAATACATTAATTTCTGCTCTGATCTTTATAATTTCCCTCCCTTGTACGGGCTTTTGGCTTAACCTGCTCTTCTTTTTCTAGAAGCTCGAGGTTCACCCTTAAGTTGTTTATTTGCGCTTGCTCTATTTTCCTGATATAAGTATTTAATGCTATAAATTACCCTCTTAGGACTGCTTTCATTGTATCCCATAAGTTCCGGTATGTTGTACTGTCATTATCATTCAGTTGTAGAAAGTGTCTAATTTCTTCTTTAATTTCATCTGTGACCCATTGGTTGTTCAGGAGGGTGCTGTTTAATTTCCATGTGTTTAGGGAGTTTTTGTGAGATCTTTTGCCATTGATTTTCCAATTTCATTGCACTATGGTTTGATAATATGCATGGGATAATTTCAATTCCTTTGCATTTACTTAAAGCAGGTTTTATGAGCTAGTATGTGGTCTATTTTGGAGAACGTCCCATGTGCAGCTGAGAAAAATGTGTATTCTGATGTTTTAGGATGGAACACTCTGTAGACATCTACTAAGTCCATTTGTTCAAAAGTTTGGTTCAGTTCTACTATTTCATTATTGATTTTCTGTCCAGTTGATCTGTCTTTTTGTGACAGTGGAGTACTGAGATCTCCCAATATAATTGTACTAGTGCTTATTTGATTTTTCATGTCCTTTAGTACTTGTTTTATATAGCTGGGTGCATTGGTATTTGACGCATATATATTTATGATCATTATCTCTTCCTCTTGGATTGTTCCCTTTACAAGGATGTAATGACCATCTTTATCTCTCTGAATCCTTCTTGGCTTGAAGTTCACTTTGTCTGCAAAAGAATAGCTACCCCTGCTTTTTTCTGGGTTCCTGTGGCATGGAGTATTGTCTTCCATCCTTTGACTTTCAGTCTATGAATTTCTTTCTGAATTAAATGTGTTTCTTGTATACAGCATATTGTTGGATCTTGCTTCTTGATCCATTTCGCCAGTCTGTGCCTTTTGATTGGTGAATTGAGACGTTAACATTGATGGTTAAAAACTGATATGTATTGACTTATACTTGTCATGATATTTTCCTGTTGTTGGTTCCCCACTCTTTGGTTTTCCCCTTTCCTGCTATTTAATTATCTGCCCTGCCTGGTGGATTCCTTCTGTTGGGGTTCCTATCTCTTTCTAGAATATCCTTCAGAACATTTTGGAGTGCTGGTTTGGTGGTCATAAATTTTTCTCAGATGTTCTTTGTCATGAAGTATTATATTTCTCCATCAATTTTGAAGATAGTTTTGTGGGGTACATCAATCTGGGTTGAAATTATTTTCCTTTAGAGCTTGAAATACATCATTCCAAGCTCTTCTTGAATTGAGGGTTTGTGCTGAAAGTCAGCTGTGATTCTGATGGGTTTTCCTTTATAGGTGATTTGTCTCTTCTCCCTAACAGCTTTTAAGATTCTGCCCTTCTGTTGAATTTCTGGGATCTTGACTATAATATGTCTGGCTGAAATGTTTTTTTTGATCATGTCTAGTTGGTGTTCTAAAAGCTTCACTTATAGGGGCATCAAATTCCTTTTCTCTTCCAGGAAAGTTCTCCCTGATTATGTCTTTGAACAAGGTTTTAATGTCATTGATGCTATCTCCTGCTTTTTCATTTATTCCAATTATTCTTAAGTTGTTTATCTTTTGAGTCATCTAGCAGCTGCTGAATTGATTTTTCCATGGTCCCTTGCTGTTTTTAAGAATTCTTCCTTTTCATGATCACTAATTGCAAGCCTGTCTTCTATATCTGAGATCCTGTCCTCACATTGGCTTAATCTGCTACAAATACTTTCAATGGAATTTTTGTTCTCTTGGATATCTGCTTGAATCTGCCTTATGGATTTCCATTTCTTTCCTATGCTGAGCATTCATGGTTTCTATAGTTTTCTTAAGCTCGTCTATTTTTTTTTGTCTGTATCAGCTATAGTGTCCTTAAGCATGGTCTTCAATGTGGACATTATCTCTGCAGTTATCTGTGAGATTATTTCTGTTTTAATTTTTTCCAGAGCCTCATTCAGTTGCTTTGTTGTTACCACTTCAGATAGGCAGGTGGGTGGCTTTCGGATTGTCCGACCTCGTTGCCCCCTAGGTTTGCCTTTGGTGAATTGGATGTGTGGGGTTGCATCTTGTTTAAGTGTCGTCTCATTTTTTTCCTTTCTTTAATTCCTGGGGTGATGTTTGCAAATTACCTATGGTAGGTTACTTTATTGCTAGTGTTTAAGATCTTTAGAAGATGACTACTTCTCTGCAGTATCTTCCAAGTGGAGCTTGCTTTTGGGTTTTGAGCTTTCTGCAGATCCTACCTCTTCAATTCGTTGGGTATGCGAAGTTGCTACCTGTATGGCCCAGTCCTTGATTCTTTGGTACTGTGCCACTGTATTTTCTGTGTCCCTTAGTCAATCTCAATCATGAAATATCAGGAAGGAAAGATGTTAGAACAATTATTTCACATTTGGCTATAATGTTAACTAAAGCATCAAACACTGCCTACAAAATGACAGACTGAGCTAACCAGTTATTTACCACTTTTAGCTGTATAGAGTTGCGGTTATATAACAAAATCTAAAACACACCAGAAAAATTATATGCAGTATACAAGTCCTATGTATGTCAATTTTTCCCTGAGGAGTTTAAATTTAAAGTGAGTTAAGGAGGAAATAGAGTGTTGGGAGAATAGGAAGGAATTAGATGTAAGGTTAGAGGACCAAGAGGGATCCCACTAAAATTGGGACACTGGTGCAGAGGACTGGTGGTAAAAAGAGAAGGAAGGGATAAAAGGAAGAACAGATCACAACCACAATCACAAAGAAGTTAGAGGTGCTGTTTACACTCATATAAAAACCAGAGAGAATAATGAAGGAAAGAGCAAATACACATACAGAAACAAAAAATGAAGATAAAAACAATAAAAGAAACAAAACAAAAATAAAACCCCACCAAAAAAAAAAACCCTTCGCCAGAACAAAAACAAATGAGTGAGAAAAAAATAAAAAATAAATTAAAAAGAATCAGTTCCAGGCGTTGGACTCTGCTGTAGGCAGGCACCGTGTGGTGACAGAGTCCTGTTCTGTGCAGGTCGGTGCCAGTAAGCCAGGAGCGGCCCTCTGGCGGGTGCTGAGCAGAGGCCCGTACTTTCAGGCAGAGACCAGTCTAGCTCGCCTGCCGCTCTCAGTGCCCTTTCACTATCCCTGGGTCTGAGAGGCACAGCATGCTGTCCAGAGCGCGGGTTCCCTGCACTGGTTTTCCACCGCTCTGATTCTCACCACACCCCCCACAATGGCGCCAGGCCAGTTGCTCTCTGGCATGGGACAGGTGTGGCTGAGAGACCAGTCTCGTTCGCCTGCTGACCTCAGCACCCCTTTCGTGGGCCTGAGAGGCCCCACGCTGCCCTGTCCGGAGCATGAGTGTCCAGCGCTATTTTTCTTTCGCACCGCTCTGAGTTTTGCCACACCCCCCACAATGGCGCCCGGCGGTCGCTCTCTGGTGCGGGGCAGCTGTGGCTGAGAGACACTCACCACCGGCCAGCGCAGTTCTCTGCCACTCCCCCGCCTCGCTGCTGTCTCAGGATCCTCCGTGGGGGGCTCCCTGGGTGCCAGCTGTCACCGTGTGTCCCGTAGAATTGAGCTTCTGTCGTGCTGCGATTCCTGGAATGGTAGAAGGTGTGCATGCGCGATCTGCTCCTTCTTCTTTGTTGGAAATCACCCTTCACTGGTGCCGGGGGTCCCAGATTGCACTCAGAACTTTTCTGGGTTCCGGGGAGGCATCTCCCCCCCCGCGCTTTCCCGGTCGCTATATTCCCGTGTTCCAACGGTAATTTTTAGAGAGAGTTTCGCTGCCTGCTTCTTACTCATCCGCCATCTTTTTCCAGGACTACTTGGTATGATTTTTATGATGCTTCAATTTTGCTGCTTGTTATTGGATTGTTAAAATTTTTTCTTCATTTAGTTTTGATAATACTTATGAATCTAAAAATCTGTCCATTCATGTTTCTCCAATTTGTTGGAATGCAATTTCCTATAATTGTTGCTAACTATGATTTTTATTTTGATGCTATCTATTGTGATTTCACCTTTTTCATTTCTCACTGGATTTGCACAAGTGTTTTTCTTTATGTAAGTTTGGCTTAGGGGTTACCTATTATGTTTATTACTTCAAAGAACCAACTCTTTGACTAATTGTTTCCTTATGTTGCATTTTTATTGTTAATTTCATGAATTTTTTCTGATATTTGTGATTTCCCTCCTTAATATTAGCTAGGGCATGCATTGTTTTTGTTTCTCAAGTATCCTGCCATTCCTCAATGTGTTATTTATTTGAGCTTGCTCTGTTTTTCTAATGTAAGCAGTGATTGCAGTAAACATACTTCTTAGTATGGCTTTCATTGTGTCCCATGAGTTTTGGTATGTTGTACTGGGTTTGTGTTTTGCTTCAGAAATTCTAATTTCTTCCTTGATTTCTAAGTGACCCATTGGATGATCAGTAGTGTGTTATTAAATTTCCATGTGTTTAAATTTCCTCTGGTTTCTTCTGCGATTGGTTTCTATTTACAATGTACAATGGTCTGAGAGAAAATATGGGGTGGATACTTGGATACTTTTATATTTATTTAAGAAGGCATTGTGGGGTAGTATGCCATCTAATTTGGAGAAAGTTCCATGTGCTGTTGAGAAGAATGTATATTCTGTTTTAGATGGGTAGGCTACTTTATTGATATCAATTTAGTCGATAATTTCAAGGATGTGTTTCAGCTCTGATATTTCTTTATTAATTTTCTCTTTAGTTGATGCATCTCCATGCACAAATGGAGTATTGTGCTAACCTACTATGGCTGCGTTAAAGTTTATTTGATCTTTTATGTCCAGCAGTATTCATTTTTTAAATATATAAGTTATTTAATACTTGGTGCACATATGTTTACAAGTGTTATATTTTCTTGCTGGATTATTCCCTTATGTACTATGTAGTGACTTTCTTTGTCTCTTCTGATCAGTATTAGCTTAAAGTTTACTTTAAGAGTAAAATTGGTACCTTTGCTTGTTTTCTTAGTTTTCATGTATGAAATGTTTTTTGATCCTTTGATTATTAGTCTAGTCTATGAAACACTTTTTGGATTAGATAAATTTCTTCAAAGCAATAGACTCTTGATTTTATTTTGTGGGTATTGGTGGGGGTCAACCTCAGGACCTCGCATGCCAGCAGGCGCCCATGCTGCTGAGTGATATCACTGTCCCCTTTTTCTGTATGTGGGTTCCGAGTCAAACTCGGGCCTTCACGCTTGCCAGGCAGGCGCTGACGCCACTGAGCCATCTCACCGGCCCTTGAATTTTTTTTTAAATGTAGTCTGCCAGTCTGTGTTTTTTAGTTGAGGAGTTGAGGCCATTAATATTGAGAGATATTATTGAGGATTAATGTCTAACATTGCAATCTTTCTGTTTTCATGACTTGTTTTTCTACTTCATTTGTTGTTGCTGTTCATTTATTCTCCTTTATGTTTTTATTCTGTCTGGATTTTAGCTTTGTTGGCTATGTTGTATCTGTCTATGATATTCTTAACTATTCTTGAGTATTCTTGAATGTTGATTTTGTATTCGTATTTGTTTTTCATACAATAACCTTAGTTTTCCATGTATTTTGAAGAAAATTTTGCCAGATATGTTAATCTGGTTAGCAAGTTGTTTGCTTTTAGGGCTTGAAATATTTCACAATGAGTTCTTCTGGCTTTTAAAGTTTGTGTTTAGCAGTCTGCTTTACCTTTGTATGCGATATTTTGCTTTTTCTGACCATTTTTAATGCTTTTTTTTAGACATCTAGCATTTTAATTATATTATTGGGGATCTCTCAGTATCATGGTAGTTGGTTGGTGTTCTCAATTGCATGTTGAACTCTTCATATTTGGGAAGTTTTCAATTATGATTTCTATGAACAACTTTGTTATTCCATGTATTATAACTTTAGTTTCTTTCTGGATCCAGTTAGTCTTAGGTTGGTCTTCTTAGTGTCCTCTAACTCTTGAATCAATTTTTCTTGTACTCTTATTTCTTTGAGTCTTCTCTGAGTAATTTGTCATAATTTTTTACTTTGTTCTGGCTTTCAGAAACTCTGCCTTCACATCCTACAATTTTTAAGTCCTAAACATTTCTGTACCGAGCATTTCTTTCTAATACCATTTTCATGTATTCTTTATCTATGGTAAAATTGTCATTCATATTTTTATCAGTTTTTGGTCAGCACCTCTAATTTTTCATTGCTTTCGCCGATCAATATTTCTAATTTTATATAATAATTCCATAAATTTTTGGCTAAAAAAGGTTTTAAAAATTATTTATTTAATTCACAGAGCTCTGCTACCTAATGTTTGTTTTACTTTACATCAGTGCAACCTGGATTTGCCTTGGGACAGTTCGGGGACTTGGGGGGCTTTTTTGCCTTATTTCCCATGTCCCCTCTGTGTATGTATACTTGCTTTTTTTCTTTTTAAACTTATTTTTGGTGCTGAAGTTTGAGGTAAAATAGGATGAGGAGAGCTTCTAATTCACACAAAGTTCTTTTTAGTAAGTTCTTTTCTGTGTTGCACTCAGCTGTATTCATCCAGAAATGGTACAGTATTTATCCATTCAGCTATTTAATTAAAGTGATTTGGACTTTTCCCATGTTTTGAGGAAAGAAGTACTTACAGTTGTAACAGAATCAACATGAAAAGTTCCACAGATCGGCTCCTCCCTCCTTCCACTGGGCAGGACCCTGCAGCATCTGGAAGGAACATAAGCCGTACAGTAGGGCCCCCAGCCAGGGTGCACACAATGGGCAGGTAGAACAAGTGGCATGAAATAATCAGAAGAGTAACAATACAAGCCAGCAGGTGGAAGGCCTCAACACAAGAGATAAAGCCATCTAACTTAAATCTACAAGCATCAACAAAGTAAACAAAGTAAAATAAAAGTAAAAAATAGAAAATGACAAGATGAAGAAGCAAAATGGAACCCCAAATGCCCAGTCCACCCTGGACAAGTCCAGAGAACAAAGAGATAGAGGAAACTGGAAGCCAACCACTGGAGCTCTCTGAAATGATAACAGCAGAAGTGAAAAAGTGAATGGAAAAGGTCATAGAAAAAATAATTTCTAAGGTGCAAAAATAAATGGCAATCGAATTGAAAGATGTTAAAACAGACATAGATTAAAAAAAAAAAAACAGGCGCTAAGGAAAATGATGGAAACCATAAATGCCAAACATAGAAAAGAAATGGAATCTATGAAACAGATCCAAACAGAATTCCAGGATATTAAAAACTCCACTGAAAGTATACACAACAGATTGAGTGAAGGCGAGGATAGAATATCAGATCTAGAAGACAGGACTGTGACTAGTAACTAGGAAAAGAAAGATATAAAAATAACAAAAAAGCACAAAAAATCAATCCAAGAGCTACTAGATGAAGCAAAAAGGAAAAACATAAGATGATTTTAGTCAGCTAGAAAGCTGGAGACAGCAAAAATGCCATTGAAAACCTCTTCATAGGAATAATGGCAGAAAACTTCCCAAACATGGATAAAGAATTTGACATACAAATAAATAAAGCACATGCAACTCCAAATAGCCATGACCAAAATAAATCTACACCAAGGCATATAATAATCAAGATTCCAGAAATTCAACACATGAACAAAATATTGAAAGCAGCTAGAAAAGAAAAGAAAAGAAACAAATCACTTATAAAGGAAAGCCCATGAGAATCACAGCAGACTTCTCAACACAAACCCTCAAATCAAGTCGAGCTTGGAGTAAGGTATTTCAAGCTATAAAAGAAAACAGCCTTCAACCCAAATGGATGTACCCTGAAAAACCCTGAAAAAATGGAGAAATAAGATAATTCCATGACAAAGAGTAATTGAAGAAATTTATGACCAACAAACCAGCTCTACAGAATGCTCTGAAGGATATGTTAGAAAGAGATAACAAAGACCACAAACACAAGAACATCAACAGGAAAGCCACCAGGCAGGGCAAGTATTTAAACAGAGGAGAAATACAGGGAACAACAGGAAAATAACATGAAAAAGATAAGCCAATACATATCAATTATAACCATCAATGCAAATAATCTCAACTCACCAATCAAAAGAAACAGACTGGCAGAATGGATCAAGAAACAAGATCCAACAATATGCTGGATTCAAGAAGCACATTTAACCAAAAAAGAAATTCATAGACCAAAAGTCAAAGGATGGAAAACAATTTGCCATGCCACGAGAACCCAGAAAAAATCAGGGGTAGATATTCTATTTGGAGACAGTGTAAAATTTCAAGCGAAAACTGATCACAAGAAGCAAAGAAGGTCACTACATACTAGTTAAGGGGACAATCCAAGAAAAGATAACAATTATAAATATCTATGCCCCAAACACTGGTGCGCCCAACTACATAAAACAAATATTAACAGATATGAAAAAACAAATAAGCACTAACACAATTCTAGTGGGGGAAATTCATACTCCACCCTCACAAATAGATAGATCAACTAGGCAAAAAGGAAACAAAGAAATATCAGAATTAAACCAATCCTGAGAACAAATGGACTTAGTAGATGTCTACAGAATGTTCCAACCCAAAACATCAGAATACACATTCTTCTCAGCTGCACATGCGAAGTTCTCCAAAATAGATCACATATTAACCCAGAAAACATACTTAAGTAATTGTAGGGGAATTGAAATCATCCCATGCATACTGTCTGACAATAGCACAATGAAACTGGAAATCAAAGACAAAGGAAATCACAAAAACTACATAAATGCATGGAAATTAAACAATATCCTTCTGAACAAACAATGGGTCACAGAGGAAATTAAAGATGAAGTTGAACAGCCTGTACACTTAAATGATAATGCCCAGACAACATACCTAAACTTATGGGAGTCAAAGAAAACAGTCCTACGAGGGATATTTATAATGATGAACTCTCACATCAGGAAAACAGAATGACCTCAAAAAAGCAACTTAATATTGAACCTCAAAGTTCTAGAAAAAGAAGAACAAATCAAACCCAAATCTCACACAAGGGAGGAAATTATAAATGTAAGAGCAGAAATTAACGCAATTGAGCCTAAGTAAAGAATACAAAGAATCAATAAATTGAAAAAATTGGTTCTTTGAAAGAATAAATAAAATTGATAAATCATTAGCCAACTTCATCAAAAAGAGGAAAGAAAAAACACAAATTCATGCAATTAGAAATGAAAAAGGGAAAATCACAATGGATCCTACAAAAATCTAGAAGATTATCAATACCTACTACAGGAACCTATATTCTAAAAAGTTGGAAAACACAGAAGAAATGGACATATTCCTAGACACAATTGCATTACCAAAACTAAATCAAGAAGATATAAAAATTCTGAATAACCCAATATCAACCAATGATATTGAAAATGAAATTAAAAATTTACCAACAAAGAAAAGCCCAGGCCCTGACAGATTCACTTTTGAAATCTACAAGAAATTTAGAGAAGAACTCATGCCACTAATGCTGAATCTGCTATGTGGTGTGAACCTGCGATGTGGCTCTGCTTCCCCACACCAATGATACATTTATTAGGTTTGTTCTACGTGCACCATTTTTCCAATTAATTTTATGATTCAGTGTGTAAGACCCTCCCCTTTACAGTACACATGTAGCTTCTGTGAATCTCCTCTGAGCACCTCTGACATGACTTTCTTGTCAACTATTTTGGATTTCTCCCATTGTGTTTTGAGGCCATTGAAAGTGGCATTCTAACTTCTTGTTTCTCATCAAAATGTGTTATTTTCCTTGTAAGGAATCATTTGATTAGAGGAAAAACAAGAACTTGTTTTTACTTCTACCTTTTCATTCAGGACATTAGTTGACAACTGGACTAAACAATGCTTACTGAGTAAATGTGAAAAATAATTAAATTATCCTAAAATTAAATATTAGTCAGTTAAACTAATGGAAAAGTATAGTCCAGCAATAAACTGCTGGAACACAGAACTGTATGTATTCACTCAGAAAACATTTACCAAATGACTTCTATGTACTAGGCTCTATATTGGACACCAGCAACATCATAATGAGCAAACTCATTCACTGCTTTGTATGTCCATGGATCTAAGATGACATGAACTAAGTTTTACACGCAAACTATGGTGGACACAGCACCAAATATTTTTCCGATCATCTTGATCTGATACACTTACCCACAAACGTAAATCTTGCCCGTGTTTTAACAAACACTGCTGATAGGTGTGATTCTCATTAGAATCTATCTGGTATATAATTTAATGTGGCTGACACTGGCAATTAAACAATGTCTGATTTATCTGTGCTTTTCAGAGAGACATGACTTCATAATTACCAAGTATAACTGTTTTAAATGTATCCTTAACTAATTTGGATATTTCCACTTCTATATACATAGTGTTTGCTGCTCTTTCATCTATAACAAATCATTCCTAAATAAACATGCCCTGTATTCAAAGTTGTTCTTAGACAGAGAGCCATAAAACTTTCCTTTATAATAGAATGCAGTATACCATAACAGACTAGATAGCTGGAGTCTCTATATTTACTAATTAATAAAAAGTCTTCTTTCACCTTAATGAGTGAGTCTTTGGCTTCTCTCTAACACTGAATATTCTGTAACCCTATATGTTATGTGCAGACAGTCCAAGTGGTTAAATGTGATTATTTTTAGAATTTAAGAATTGGGCATTATAGAAATATCTAAAATCAAATATCTGGTACCTATTTATCTACCAATTTATCTAATGTGAGTCTCTATATTCTAAAATTGTGGCAAAAGCTACATCAAGGAACAGGATTTTTTCTCAATGGCCCCCTAACCTATTTTAACAATCCATTCAAAAACCAATGACAACTACCTGTTCTTCAGAGTTTTGATGATATAGTATTCTTAAAGTAGCAAGAGAACAAGATGATATCTTTTTGTACTCAGTACGACTGGTGTGTTTATGCACTTTATGGCTCTGGGATTTTTTGTACTCAGTACGACTGGTGTGTTTATGCACTTTATGGCTCTGGGATTTTATTATGTCTGGGCAATTTTCCAGTAATTATGAACATGATGTTTTAGGACTTCCCTGGATTGAAGCATGAGTATTGTAGTCAAAGTTTGCAAGGGAATAGATTCAATACAGTACATACAATTTATAGGATTATTTTATAATATTCACCCAAAAAGACAAAAGCAGAAGAGTGCAAGCAATCTGTCCATGCACTAAAGACCCAAAGAATTCAGTTGAGGTCCTGGATCCCATGGCATTGTCCTGCACGAGTCTAGCTGAGCACCTAGAGTCCATGGCAATGTCCTCCATGAGTCCAGTCTCATTTAAATCTGTATCAAGATCTGCACTGGGAAGGCCCAAAATCCAGTGATGGAAGTTAGAAAGTCTGTGCCAGTGGGGTACAAGATCTGTGACACCAGGCTAAGCGATCTGCACTGGAGCCAGGAAGCAATGCTCAAGGTAAGGACCAGTGCTCCCCTGAAAAGAACCACAGCCATCCTCAGCAACAGTGAGGACACTAACTCCTCTGATGATAACAGCTGAGTTCATATCAGGAAAATCAGCATGACAAGATTCTCCAAGAGGATCAACAGCACACCATCTTCCCCTCCAGTTCTTCAACCACACTGATTCAGTTCAGGTGGGTGTTACAAGTTGATCATTAGTTAATCCACCACAAGTATATATCTGGAAAATGTCTTAGTCTACTCATAATAGCACTATTCAGGTAGTACTGGACAGTTTCCAATAGATCAGACTTTTGCCCAAAACACTGTAGAAATATGAAGTTTATTAAACCCAAATGAAGTTCCTGGTGCATGTAACCCCTTCACAAAGGATTAGGATGGACTTCTGGAAAGTCAAATGGGTATTGATTAAAACACACAGATGATTTTAAGAAAATTTCAATAATCATGCAAATTCCATGGATAATTAGATTCATTTTCCCCATTTTGGTCCAGGATGTTTCTCTAAACACTTTTTTTGGGGGGAATACTAGGCATTTCAGTGAAATTCTCAGGTCCAACAAAATCAAATAATAAAAATATAGATTTATTCACATTCTGATACATTCATACTCTTACAAATAATTTACATTATTATTTAAACAGTCTATTCTCTTCATCTTGACAAAGAAAACATTCTGAATTTCCCACTCCAAATTCTCAAGCCACTTCTCTATATATTCAATGTGTCTCAGAGCAAAAAATAATTTTAAAGGCTGTCTACATATGAACAAGAGTTGATTTAACAGGTAAAAATGAAGGACTTCTTGTTTGTTATTTGGCATTTCTAGCTTTCCTCAAGGTATCATTATTACACAATTCCTAGATAATTCTCAACTCGCTGTAGTCACCCATGCATACCCCATGCATAAAGAAATCTTGCTAAGGTTTCCAATGATATTTATGTTGAAAATTATATAGACAAAATTAAAAATTTCAATACACTATTATTGGGCATGACCTCAGCTCTCAGTTATATTTATTATTTTTTAAATTGGTGATAAAATTTCATTGCAAAAAGTTTAATTTCCTCTTCATTTCTGCAGGGCGTGTTTGCTTGATACCTTATTCTTGGCTGGCAGTATTTTTCCTTCAGCACTTTTAATACATTATCTCACTCCTTGACTGTAGGGCTCTGCTGAGAAATCTGTTGGTAGGTGTATTGAAACTACTTTATAAGTTACATTTTTTCTTATTTTTCCCCCTCTTTATATGTAGCATTTGGCCACCCAATTATAATATCTGGAGGTAGTCTTATTTGGGTTTAATCTAATTGGAGACTTTGACTTTTTGTACCTGGATATTCATGTCATTCTCCAGGTATGGAAAGTTTTCAATTATTTCCACACTTACACTATCTATTCCTTTATTTTTCTCTAATCCCTCTTGAATTCTAATGACATATACATTTCCCTTTTTGATGTGATTTCCATAAATTCTATGAAATTTCACCATCCTTTTTCCTTAGTATTTTCTTGAAGTTCAGTGAGCTTCCTTAAAAAAAAGCTATTTGAATTCTTTCACAGATGTTTTATACATCTCCATAGGGCCAATCATTTGCATTAATTTTGTCCATTTTGTGACATCGTGTTTCTTGATCCACACAGATGTGTGCTGATATCTATGCATTGAAGAAGAAGGTACTCATCCTAGTCTTCTCAGTCAGAATACCTGGGAACAACTTCCAATAGTAAACCTTTCCAGAAATTCTGAGCAGATCACCCATTGTGATCCCTAAGCCTACTTATGACAGCAATAACTCTTACAACACTAGGCAATTCCCTAAGCCAGGACTGCCACTGTTGTCAAAATATTGGGCTGGAATTTCATGACCACCAATGTTGATACAGTATTGGGCTGGAATCCAAGTGTCCAGCTGCTAAAACATGCCTATTGATGGAGGTTATTCTGAGCCAAAGGCAGCTATAGTTGGGTGGTTGGAATGCAAGCTAGAACTCAGTCTGTCTTGATAGGGTTATAGGAACCTGTAGGGTACCATGTAGATGTAGAGACCATGAGTACTATTCTGAGGTCAGAGGCTGTTAAGTCTGCCTGGTGTTTTTATCGTGATGGGCCCAGTATTTAGTTCCAAGACAGTTTTACATTTAATTCCTTTCTACATCCCCAAACAGATGATATCTTTGCTAGTTTGTCTGGGGTTGAAGAAGGAATGAGGTATTCAATGTAAAATTGTCTTTCTACCTTTTTCAATGCACCCTTCTTTATTGTTATGATTTAACAATGTACTATGATCTTTTACCTAGTTTCATTTGCTATTATGAAGATTTTTGTTTTTGTGGGCATGTGTGCATAGGTGCTCAAGATGGTGTTTCAGTAGAGAGCAATTTGATAGATTCTTACGCTGCCATCTTGCTTTGCCCTCTTACAGATTTTTGCCTCTTTCTGTTGAGCCAATTTCTTCCTTTCCCCTTGATGCCATTAAAATTCTTCTACCTTTATCCATCCTTTCATAAATAGTTGGCTTTTTTGTAATCTAGCCTTTAAATATTAAATTTCCTCAGTTCTTTATTCTGTGTATTTTCTTCTCTAGTGGATTATATCTCCATTCAGTCTTATGACTTTAGCAACTTCCGATATGCTGATTATGCTGAGATTTGTACTTGCAGTCCCCTAACTCCAGAATCTTCTATTCAACTACTTACTTAACATACAAAATTCAATATAATTTATGAAAGTGCAACAGAAAATGCCCAAACAGAATATTTGATATGTATTTGTTCAACATGTCCCTCAGTAAGTATTATTTATATTATTTAATAACTTTCCATTACATCACTTCAGAAACCAGTATGTCATTGACACCTCCATATATATCTTATCTCTATATTCAGTTACATATAGACTTCCATAAGTACTTCCTCCAAAATATATTCCAAATGGATACCAAGTTTATTTCTGTACCATGATATCACTTTCTTGAAGATGCCCTCCTTAAATTACTTTTGTCATTCTACTAGAGTATAAACTCAGAAAAATATATTCTTTATATTGTTACACATACAGTTTGCATTTTTATAATTATTAAGTAAAATAAATAGCAATTTATTTTACTGCATTGTAAATCCCATGAAGTTCTGGTATATGTAGCACAGTACTTGGTGCGCTAGAGGTGCTCATAAATGTTGGTTGAATGAATTATATCACGATAATTATTAGAAAAAAAATGACCATTTACAGTGACCCAGAAACACTTCTAAGGACTGTACATGGATTTTCTTATGTAACACCTTCAATGATCTTAGGAGGAAATTATTATTAGTAACTTCACTCATGTGGTTGAAGAAAGAGTTCCAGCTAATCTAAGAGTCTCAACTAAATTTACACCAGTATCAAGAGGGACAGTTGGAAGTAATTATTTAATTAATCCATTTGTTTATGAAAAACATTTGGGTTCATTTTTTATTTAAGAATGCTCATTTATTTTTTATTATTTTTCCTATTCTTTTCTTAGTATATGGGTGGGATATACAATAATTATATTCATCTTGGTGAATTGGTACATATACGTGTTACATCTTGATCATTTTTACTCCCCCTTGCCCTCTCCTGTCACAAGTTCCCTGGATCTCTTTCCTATCCTCAGAGAGTGTACCTCCTTGTTTCCCACCATCTCTTTTGTTCTTCATTTATATTTTTTTACTCTCATATTACAGAAAATGTGCAATATCTAAAATTCAATGAGTGACTTATTTCACTTAATATCATCATCACAAGATCACACAATTCTGCAAATGACTAAAACTTATTCTTATTTATGTCTGAGTAGGACTCCACTATTTATATAAACCACATTTTCTTTATTTGCTTATTTGTTGATGGGCCTATAGGCCACTTCCAAGATTCAGCTGTTATGTGTTGGCTTTAACTCTTTCAAAAACATACCCAGAAAAGTTATAACCAGGTCCAATGTAACTACAAATTTGAGGATTTGGAGGAATCTCCATACTTATTTCAGGAGTGGTTGTCTTTCTCACCAACAATAGCTAAGGTTTACTTTTTGCTACACATTGCAGAATTTGTTGTTTTTTTGAGTCCTTGATAATAGCCATTCTAGTAGGAATATGATGGAATCTCAGTGTGGTTTTGATTTTCATTTCCCTAGTGGCAAACGATGCTGAACATAGTTTTATGTACTTATTGGCTACTTGTAAATTTTCTTCTGAGTATTGTCTATTCATTTCAACTGCATGTTTTTATCTGGACATTTTATTTTATTTTATTTTTTGGCAATCTAAGTTTTGGAGTTTTTCATGCACAGTATTCTACATAATAGTCTTGTATCTGGTGGGTAGCTGGCAGAAATTTTTTCCCATTCCATAGGTTCTCTCCTCAGTCTGGTTGTTTCTTTTAATGAGTAGGATATTAATTCACTGTAATTCCTTTTGTTGATTTTTTTGCATAGTATATTTTATACTTGGTGTGCTGTTCATGAAGTCTATGCCTATGCTTATACCTTCAAAGATTAATACCAAATTTTTCCTTCAGGAGATTCATTGACTCTATTTATATCTAGATATTTGAAATTTTATTTTAGTAAGGGGAGAGAAACAAATCTAGATAAACTCCTCTGCTCATGGATAACCAGTTTTATAAGCATCACTTGTCAAAGAAGTTATCTTTTCTCAAAGGATATGTTTTTGGCCCCTTTGTCAAAAATCAGATGACTGAAGTTGGTTGGTGTTGTTCTCATATCCTCTTTTCTATTACACTGGTCAAAATGTCTGTTTTCTTGCTATTACTATGGTGTTGTTATCATTGTAACTTTGCAGTGTAACTTGAAATCCAGGATTGTAATGGCTTCTGCTTTACTCCGCTACTCCACTTACGCAGGATTTCTTGGGCTCTTCTGGATCTATTTTGGTTCCATATAAATTTTAAAATTGTTTCTTCTCATTATGTGAAGAATGTTGATGATATTTTGCTTGCAATTGCATTAAATCTACATAACTTTTGGTAACATGGTAGTTCTGCCAATGCTATTTCTGCCTATTTACAAATGGAGGATGTATTACCACTTTTTCAATTTTTATTTTTTATTAGTACATTCTTGCAGTATGTAATGAGTATGTTTTTTGACTGGGGAATTGGTACATGTGCAACACACATATTATTTATTTTTTTCATCGTGTCCTCTCCCTTCTCTGTCCCTTCCTCCTTATCTTGTACCTATTCTACCTCACAGAAGATCTATCTCCTTATTTCCTATTTATATATTTTATTTTGCTCTTTTTTTTCTGTTGTGTGTGTCAAACAAGAGTAATGATGCGATATTTAAGCTTGTGTGTCTGATTCATTTCACATTACATTATGGTCCCGAGGTGTATACATTTTCTTACAAATGACTTGTTTATTATTCTTTATGCCTGGCTAGTACTGATGTGTATAAATACTACAATTTCTTCATTCATTCATCTGTTGGACATATAGGCCCCTTCTAAGTTTTAACTATTATGAATTGTGCTGGTATAAACATAGGTATGCATGTATCACTGTAATATGGTGTCTTTATCTCTTTCAGCAGGATACTTAGAAGGGGAATAGGTGAGTCAAGTGGAATTTCTAGTATTAGTTTTTCAGGGAATGTCCATAATGATTTTCACAATGGTTGTACTTGTTTACATTCCCACCAGCAATGTAGAAGTTTTCCTTTGCTCCCACAGTTTCACAATCATTTATTATAGTTTGATTTCTTTTTTTTTTTTGTGGGTACCGGGGGGTCGACCTCAGGACCTCGCGCGACAGCAGGTGCCTGTGCCGCTGAGCGATATCACCGGCCCCTTTTTCGTATGTGGGTTCCGGGAGTCGAACTCGGGCCCTCGCACTTGCCAGGCAGGCGCTTAAGCCGCTGAGCCATCTCACCGGCCCCTATAGTTTGATTTCTTAACGGCGACCACTTTTTCTGGATTAAGACAGAATGCCAGTGTTCTTTTAATTTGCATTTCTTGAATGGTCAGATATGTTGAACATTTCTTCATGTATTGATAAATACATTCATGTATTGATAAATGCCTTTCATCCTTTTCATGAGATGTGTTATTTCATTTCAGTAGCTCATTTTTAGATTGGGTCTTTTATCTGGAGGAGTCTAATTATTTTGAGGTTTTGTATGTTCTAGATATTAGCCCTCTGTTGGAAGAGTAACTTTTTTCTCATTCTGTGTGTTATCTCTTCACTCTGTTGGTGCTTTCATTTGCTGTGCAGAGATTTTTAATTTTATTGATCCCATTTGTTCATTTTTGATGGTGTTTCTTGTGTGACTGGGCTTCTGTTCAGCAGAAAGGCCTTGCCTTGCTTATATCTTCAAGAATTTTAGCTATTTTATCTGGCAGCAGTTAAGTGTTTCTGTTTTACCATATAGATCTTCAATCCATTTTGATTTTAGTTTAGGACCTGGTGAGGTAGGGGTCTAAATTCTGCAGATGATGGAATCCAAACCCACATATCTCATCTTATTTCCATTTTGCAATGTCCTCTTCTACCTTTATTTCAAACCTATGCTTTCATTACAGAGATCTTTATTTCCTTGGTTATTTAAAATCCTAAGATTTTATATTTTGAAGCTATTGTGAGTGGGTTTTTTTTTTTTTTTTGCCTGATTCTTTCCTGTGGGTTCATAGATGGTGTACCGGAACACTCATAATTTTTGTGTTTAGTTTGCATCCTACTACTTTGAATTAGTTTTTAGTCCTAAGGATCTTTAGGTTGAGGGTTTTTTTTTAATGTTTTATGTAAAGGATTATGTCATTTATAAATAAGGATAATTTGACTTCTACTTGAATGCTATTATTTTTTCTCTTGCCTGATTTCTCTGGCTAAAATTTCAAATAATATAATGAACAGCATTGTGACCGTGGACACCTTTACCTCATTTCTTATTTTAGAGGGGATATCTTATTAACCCCCCAATTAATATCATGTTAACAGTGGGTTTGTAATAAATGGATTTTATCAGTTTAAGGTGAAGCCATTTTATAACTATTTTCATGAGAGTGATTTGGAAAATCATGAATGGTTATTGAGGTTTTTCATAGGTATTTTCTATATGTATTGAGGTGATTATGTAATTTTTATTCTTATATTTATTTATGTGTTTTATTAAATTTCCTTATGTAAGTATGCTGAACCATGCTTTCATCCCTGGTGTAAAGCCAACTTGGTCATGATATATGAAAATATTTTACTTTAAAGAGAAAAACCAATAAAAGCTATGATACTAAATTTCAAAATGAGATAACTGGAAAGTAACAATGGTTAATTTTTGTGTATTGTTATCTTCAAAGTAGGTGTTCAGATTAATAGATATAGGAATAAAAAATTAAACAAACAATATAAGCAAGAAACTTTCTTTTCAATGAATTAATAGGAATTGTTATTATAATAATCTTAAGTGTCTTTTATATTTATTTTTTTTCCTTTTCCCTTCTTTCTTTTCTCCTTTGTCCCATTCCAGTTTCTCTTTCCTTTTGAACAATATCTATTGTACATTTTGGATCTAATTTACTTTTTCAGCTTCTTACACTATGGAAACAATATGATGTTTACACATGCGAGACTGAATTATTTCATTTATGAGTATGGTCTCAATTTGCATCCATTTACCTATTAAAGACTCAAGTTTATCCTTCTTTATAGCTGAGTAGTACTTTATCGCATAAAAATAGCACATCATTTTTATCCATTCCTCAATTGATGAGCAGTTTGTGTTGTTTCCAAGATTTAGCTATTACAAATTGTGGTGCTATAAAAGGAGTGCAGTATTTCGCTGTGGTATGGTGCTTTTAATTCTTGTGGGAAAATACTCAGAAGGGGAATACTTGGGTTGAATGAGACCTCTAATTCTAGTTTTTTGAGGAATCTCCACACTGATTTAACCAGTGGTTGAACCAGTCTACATTCCCACCAACCGTGGAGAAAAGCTCCTTTTTCTCCACAGCTTTGCCAGCATTTATTATTGTTTGAGTTCTTGATGATAACCATTCATTCTGAGGAGACATTTAATATCAATGTGGTTTTAATTTGCATCTCTTGAATGACCAATGATGTTAAACACTTTTTCATCTATTTATTCACTATTTCTATTTCTTCATCTGAGAAGTGCATATTCATCTCAGATGCCCATTTTTGGATTGGGTCTTTAAATTTGGGGGATCTGATTTTTTCAATTCTTTATATGTTCTAGATAGAAGTCCTTTGTCTGATGGACACTTGACTCAAGTATTTTCCCACTCTGTGGATTGCCTATTCATTCTGCTGATGATTTCTTTTTGTGTTCCATAGCTTTTTAATAAGATGAGATCACAGTTTTTGATTTTTTGAAATATTTTCCGTACAGTTTGGGTTTTGTTCAAGAAGTCTCTGCATGCAACTATGTCTTCAAGATTTCTACCTACTTTCTCTTCCAGTAGATATGGTGTTTCTCTTTTAATATTTAGATCTTTCATCCATTTTGACTTTAGTTTAGTGCATGGTGATAGACATAGGTCTAATTTTAGTCTTAAGCATTTAGAGAGCCAGTTTTTCCGCACCACTTATTAAAGAGGCTATCTTTCTCCCAGTGAATATTCTTGTGAATATGTCTGGCTCCTTTGTTAAGGATAAGTTAGCTGAGTGAGTTTGTAGTTGTGTCAGCATCTTCTAATCTGTTCCACTGATTATCAGGTCTGTTATTTTGCCAGTACCATGCTGATTTTATCACAGTAGCTTTGTAGTATGATTTCAAGTCTAAGATTGTGATTCCTCCTGCCTTGCTTTTGTTGCCTAGAATTTCTTTTGGTATTCTAGGTCTCTTCTTTTTCCAAATGGATTTCAGGAATGTTTTCTCTAGTTCTGTGAGGTATGCTAATTTCAGTTTGATCGGGATAGCATTAAATCTGTACAATGATCTTGACAGTATGGCCATTTTCACTATGTTGGGTCTTCCTATCCACGAGCAACGGACATCCTTCCATTTTTTATATCCTCTTCAATCTCCTTTTTCAGAATAATGCAATTTGCAATGTATAGATCTTTTTCTTCCTTTGTTAGATTGATTTCTAAGTATTTTATTTTTTTGGGTGCTATTGTGAAGGGTGTCATTTCTCTAATTTGTCTGTCAGTGAGTTTACTGTTTGTGTGCAGGAATGCTATTAATTTCTGAGGGTTGACTTTTTATCCAGCTATGCTATTGAACTTGCTTGTTAAATCTAGAAGTCTTTTGGTAGAATTTTGGGGGTCTTCTATACAGGGAATTTTGTCATCTGCAAATAATGATAATTTAACTTCTTCCTTTCCTATCCTTATTCTTGTATTTCTCACTCTTGTCCAATTGCTCTGGCTAATGTTTCCAGAACTATATTGAATAGGAGTGGTGATAGTGCACATCCTTTTCTTGTTCCTGATTTTAGAGAGAAAGGTTTTAGTTTTTGTCCCTTTAGTATGATGTTGGCTGTTTGTTTGTCATAGACAGCTTTTATCAGATTGAGGTAAAGACCATTGATTCTGATTTTCTGTAGGGTTTTATCATGAATGACTGCAGGACTTTATCAAAAGCTTTTTCTGCATCTATTGAGATGATCATGGGACTATTGTCTTTGGCTCTATTGATATGATGTATTGCATTTATTGATTTGCATATGTTGCACATTCCCTGCATTCCTGGATGAGTCCCACTTGGTCAAGGTACATACACTTCTTGATGATTTGCTGCATTCCATTTGCTACTATCTTATTGAGGATTTTTGATTCTATGTTCATTAGGGAGATTGGCCTGTAGTTCTCTTTTTTGGTTGGGTCTTTCTGTGGTTTTGCTGTCAGGATTATACTTGCCTCCAAGAATGAGGGAGTACTGCCACCCTTTCAATTTAATTGAACAGTTTGAGGAGTATTGGCATTAAATTTTCTCTAAATTTCTTTTAGCATTCAGCAGTGAATCCATCAGGACCTGGGCTTTTCTTTGTTGGTAAGTTTTAATTACATTTTGAATCTCATTAATTGATATTTGGTTATTGAGAATTTTTATATATTCTTGATTCAGCTTTGGTAATTCATACATATCTAGGAATCTGTCCATTTCTTCTGTGTTTTCCGTCCTATGAGAGTAAGATTTTTGAAGTAGATGTTGTTTATCTTTTCAGTTTTCACAGGCTATGTAATGTTTTAATACATTTCTTTCCTTGATGTGTGAAATTGTGGCTTCTCTTTCCTTTTTTGACAAGTTTGGTTAAGGGTTTATGAATTTTATTTATTCTTTCAAAGGACCAAGTCTTCAATTCATTAATTCTTCATATTGTTTTCTTCATCTCCATTCAATTAATTTCTGTTCTGATTTTTATAATTTTCTCCCTTGTATGGGCTTTGGGCTTGTCTTGCTCTTCTTTTTCTAGAAGCTTGAGGTGCAATATTAGGTTTTTTATTTGTTCTCATTCTGTTTTCCTGATGTGAGAATTCACTGCTATAAATTTCCTTCTTAGGACTGCCTTTATTGCATCCCACAGGTGCTAGTATGTTGTATCTGCATTTTCATTTATTTGTGGATATTGTTAAATTTCTTCTTTAATTTTATCTTTGACCCATTGGTTGTTCAGAAGGGTGTTATATAATTTCCATATGTTTATTATCTTTTTGAGGTTCTTTTGTCATTAATTTCCAATTTCATTGCACTTTGGTAAAATAATATTCATGGGATAATTTCAATTCCTTTGCATTTACTTAAGCATGTTCCATTAGCTATATGTTGTCTATTTATATAACCCTCCATATGCAGCTGAGAAGAATGTGTATTCTGATGATGTTGGGTGGAACACTCTCTAAACATCTACTAATTACATTTGTTCACAGGTTTGGCTCAGTTCTGCTATTTCTTTGCTGATTTTTTGTCTGGTTTATCTATCTCTTTGTGACAGTGGGGTGTTAAGTTCTCCTGTTACTATTGTGTAATTGCTTATTTGATTTTTCATATCTATTAATAATTGTCTTACATAGTTCTGTGCTCCCATATTTGGTTCATATGTATTTATGATTGTTATCTCTTCCTCTTGAAGTTTTCCCATAACAGGTATGTAGCGACATTCTTTATATCTTTTAATCATTCTTGCTTTGAAGTTCACATTGTCTGCAAACAGAATAGCTGCCCCTGCATTTTTCTGGGTTCCTGTTGCATGGAGGCGTGTTTTCTCTCTTTTGACATTCAGTCTATGAATTCCTTTTTGACTTAAGTGTGTCTCCTGTATACAGCATACTCTTTTATCTTGTTTCCAGATCCATTTTGCCAGTCTGTTTCTTTGATTGTTGAATAAAGGCCACTGACATTGGCAGTTATTACTGATATATATTGGCTTATCATTGTCTTGAGATTTTCCTGTTCTTTTTTCCCTACTTTTCCCCACTCTTTAATTGCTTGCTCTGCCTGGTGGTTTCTTTTCCTTGTTGTTCTTGGAATTGTGGTTATTTTTATCTCTGTCTAGAATAATTTTCAGCATTCTTTGTAGGTTGCTTTGGTGGTCATGAATTTTTGTTGTTCTTTGTCATGGAAGTATCTTATTTCTCCATTATTTCTGAAAGATAAATTTTCAGTGTACATCAAACCGGGTTGAAATTTGCTTTCTTTCATACCTTGAAATACGTCACTCCAATCTCTTCTTACTTAAGGGTTTGTGTTGATAAGCCTGCCATTATTCTGATGGCTTTCATTTGTTGGTGATATGCTTCTTTTCTCTAACAGCTTTTTAGGTTGTTCTTGTGCTGACTTCCTGGAATCTTTATTATATGTCTTGCTGTGGTTTCATTTTGCTCATGGCTGTTTGTAGCTCTATATGCTTCATTTATTTGTATGTCAGATTCTTTATCCATGCTTGGTAAGTTCTCTGCCATTATTTCTGTGAAGAGTCTTTTTTATGGCATTTGTGCGGTCTACAGCTTTCTGATTGACCTCAGTCAATCTTATGTTATTCTTCCTTGCATCTTCTTGTAGCCTTTGGATTGATTTTCAATGGCATCTTACTATTTTTAAGATATCTTTCTTTTCATGATTACTATCTGCAATTCTGTCTTCAATATCTGATATTCTATACTCTCCTTCTTTCAGTGTGTTATATATGCTTTCACTGGAGATTTTAATCTCTTCATTTCTGTTTGGATCTGTTTCATGGATTCCATTTCTTTCCTACATTGAACATTTTTTGTTTCCATGATTTTTCTGAGCTCATATATTATTTTATTTGTGTCATCTAATACCTTTGATTTTAAGCATCATTTTATTTTGTATCTGAGAGATTATTTTCTCTATAGGCTTTTCTACTTGTTTTTTGACTTCTGTTGCTATCATTTCAGAAAGTTCCAGTGTTTGACTTCTGATTTCATCTATCTTATTGTGTTCCAGTTTTGTCCTGGGTGCGCTGGGGCTCTGGGGTTGTATTTTGCTTCTGCATCTTGTCATTTTCTATTTTCTCTTTTTAATTTTATTTTGTTTTCTATCTTGATGCTTGCTGATTTCTTATGTTAGATAGCTTTGTTACTAGTATTGAGGCTTCCCTAGCAGATGTCTGTTCTTCAGGCATGCCCTCTAGAAGTAGATGGTTCTTTATAGCTGTTCCAAGAAACTACCTTCCCAATTTGTAAAGGATGCAAGTTTACTATTTGGCTCAACTCTCAATCCTTTGGTACTACCCTGTCTTCATTATTATGACCTCATATAATCACAGTGTTACCAAATAGGAGAGAAAAATATGTTTATAACATGTATGACATCCTAGCTAATGTAGTACAGTTAGTAATAACAACAGCTTTAAGTACAGCTTAACTACTGACAAACTATGGTAACCATTAACCTGCTACCTCGGACCACAGGAGCAAACGCTAAAGTTATATAACAAAATGAAACATATACAATGCACTTTTATGCAGTGATTTTCCCCTTAGCAGAGTGATTTTACCCTTCTGCCAATGGTAGTGGTGCTGTTAAAATTCATAGGGGCAGGCTAAAGTAATGAATGAAGTCAAATATAGTAGAGTCAAGGCTGGAGGTTAAACTGTGACCACCCAAGTTTTTTGAAACTGGAGGACACAGGAGGGAAAGAATTAAATAGAATGTGGAGTAGTAATCAGAAAGGGAAGAGACAATGTTTATGCACTTGAAAGTTTAAATTCAAGGAGTAGTTGAGGAAATAGAGGATCAGTAGGAGAAAACAAAAAAGAAAGGTGAGAAATTTAACGGTGAAAAATAGAAGGAAGAAGAGAACAAAACAGAAAAGTAGAGAAGAAAGAAAAAAAAGGAGACCAGAAAAAGAGAGGAGAGAAGGAAAAAAAAGGGACTGAAAAATAAACTCAAAATACAAAACATTACAGGATGACATCCAACCAGACAGGAAAAGGATAGCCAGTCAGACAAAGAAGGGAGAATAAAAGTAGTAAAATACCTCTGGTGTTTACAGTCCTGTGAGTGTCCATGTCAGATCCCAGAAATGTGCTGTGTACTCCAGCCAAGATTGACATGGGAATTTTGTTGGGTATGGAGCTGATCTTGGTCTTTGGATGTGGGGGCTGGGACTGGGCTTCTGTTGGTGGAGTTCTACAGATCCCAACTGCTGGTTGGTTGTTCCTGCTTCATACAATTCCAGGTTGCTGATCTCACTGATTACTCTGCCCTCCAAAGATGTGTGTGTGCCTGCACACCTAGTGCCAGCTGTCCTGGGTCTTGCTGTTCTGGTAACTCAGCCTGCCAAAGGCATGTCTGCACCCACATGCCCAAGGCCCAGCTAACCTGCGTCTTGGTGCTCCACTTGCTCCACCCTCCAAACGCGTGTGTGCTCCTGTGCACATGCAGCTCAGTTGTCCTGAGTCTCAGTGTCACCTATGAACATTTTACAGTTTGTTGCACTTTGTTAGCAAGTATGTTGTTGGGGACTTTTGCATGCTAGTTCATTAAGGAAATTGGACTTTTTTGTTGAGTCCTATTCTACTTTTGGTTATTGGGTAATTCTAGCTTCAGTGCATGATTTTCACAGTATTTCCTCACTTTTAATTTCATGGAAGAGTTTGAAGAGTATTGTTATTAGTTCCTCTGTGAAGTTTTGGTAAAATCCAGCATGGAGTATATTGGGTCACCAGTTGTTCCTAGTTAATAGGGTTTTTAGTACAACCTCTACTTCACTGACTATTATTGTCCTGTTTTTCTTTTTTATCCGTTTCACTCAGTTTTAGGAATTTTCATATGTCTAGAAATTTCCCTATTTCTTCTGGAGTCTCCAACTTATTGGGACATTTTTCATGTACTTTTTTTTATAATCCCCTGGTGTTTGGTAGTGTCCATTGTAATTTCACATTTTTCATTTCTAACTGCATTAATATGCATGTTTTCTTTCCTTCTTTTCATAAGTTTGGCTAACGGGTTATTAAACATTTTTTTTTCACAGTAACCAACTCTTTGATTCATTGATCCATTTTATTTTTTATAATCTCAATTTTATCACTTTTCCCAATGAACTTTATCATCTCTTTTCTTCTACAAGTTTTGTAATGCTATTTTTCTTGTTCTTCTATGACTGTGAGATGCATCACTATGCTGGTTATTTGGGAATCACCCTATTTTTTCTAATGTGAACATTCACATTTTTGTGTAGTCTTCTAATATTTCCTTAATGCCTATAGTTCTTAAATAGTTTTTTTATTATTTATTTTGATTCATCTAGCAGCATTTGGGTCCAGCTTTCATGGTGTCTTGTTTTCATGGTATTATTGAATATATGATTTATTACATCAACCTTGATTTGTAGCTCCGACACTGTCTGCTATTATTGGTCATATTTGATGCCAGAAGTTTCAGAAGAACTATTTTTATTCTGAATTTCTGTGTGACTTCTTTTTTATGATATTTAATTCTTTAGTAGAATAGTCATTTATATCTTGTATTATTATTTTTTAATTCAGTCAACATTTTGTTTGTGTTTTTTTAGCCTCATTGAAGATGCTGTTAAGTCTTTATGTGCTCATTTGCATGCTCTTTGAATTGAGGATATCTTAACAATTTGTTTGTTTCCTTTTGGATCTCTTAATTTTATCCATTTGGTTGTTGAGTTCTAAGCCTGTGATTTCCTCTACTTCAGTGACTAGGAATTTAGCTTTTAAAGAGTTAAGTTTTGGAGTTATCCTGCTGCCTTGTCCTCTCAGATTTCTGTTGTTTGTATCTGGAGGAATGAGAAACAGTGTAGAAATATTCTGTTGCTACTGTGGGGATCTATTCAATTAGTATATGATTTCATGTGATATGAATTTGATTTTGGTTGTATTTTTTATGTACCTCCTCAGCCTATTCAATATTATAGATCAATGAGAAAACCATTACCAATTATGTTAGCATCAGTATAGCCAACCATATATTGGTTGTGTAATTTATAGCTTTTTTCAACAATTTTCACATTTTTTTAATCTAAAATTTCTGTGATACAGAACTGTTGAGAAGTAGGTTGGGATGTAGAGGAGGAGGGGAGGAAGTAAAGGAGAAAAACCGTTCAGAAAGCACAAAAGGAGAAAAAAATATAACAGCAGATGAAAAATGGACAATAGATAGATCTATGTTGATATTATTTGTAAAACTGCATTGGAAAGTGGGTAGACAGGGTTTGAATGTTTATGAGGGTGAGAAGAAAGGAAGAATGTGGGGGGAAATATAATTAGAGACTGAGGAAAGCTTTAAGGGAGGCAGAACTAATTCATATACAGATAAAATTCTTGTGTTTCAGTCCTCTATACATATTTTTTTGATGAGGGCTAATCTGACATGCCCATGAAAGACACCACATAAACTGTGACAGTAAATTTCATTCTTAGTTTCATATACAGAAATGGATAAAGGGTAAAAAAAGTGGAAAAAGGGAAAAATGAAAGAAACACACAAACACAAAATAAAGAGTCCTTTCGATCTTATTTATACTGAAGTTGATATTCAGACAGTGTGTTCTTCCCCTTCTCTTATGGCTTCTTTCTAGATGTTCCTTCAAAGCCTCAGGTGGCTTTGCAGATGTGTCTGGATCTAGAGTGTGTGATGCTGGGATTAATGGTGTGTGATTACTAAATTAGTGTACTGATTGGTTTGGCATAGTTCTGGGTGTCAATAATGGGAAGGCCCACCCGGGGTGTTAGTGGCACCAACCAAAGGGTGGGAAGCCTGGAAGGTTGTCACTGCTGTTTTGCTACTTCACTGCTTTGCTGTCTTCTGCCTGCCCTGAACTGTTCTGTGTGATGCCCCTCTGCCATGCCACCCCGCCTTGGATTCAGCCAAGTATGGACTGAAATCTTTACAGTTGTAAGCCAAAAAAACCTTTCCTCCTTTAACTTTTGTCGCTAAGTATTTTGTCTCAGCAATGAGAAATGTAACCAAATGGATGTCAGTACTGACCGTGGGGTCATTGCGCTGACTGTACCTGATCATGCGGGTTAGGAGCCTTTGGAACTTTCTTGTGGGAAGAGTTTGGAAAGGTTTGGAGATGCCAGCTGAAGAAACCAGCCTAAAATTCTTTAACATATACTTGAGAAATTCTGGTCAGAGTTGAGAGGACCAGAAGGTTGATAGAAATGCTGCTGGTGGCCGGTGAGATAGCTCAGTGGCATAAAGGCCTGCCTGGCAAGTGTGAGGTCCTGAGTTTGACACCCAGTACCTTCATACAAAAAAAGGGCTGGTGATATCGCTCAGCGGCATGGGCGCCTGCTGGCACGTGAGGTCCTGAGGTCGACCCCAGGTACCCACAAAAAAGAAAAACAAAACAAAACAAAACAAAAAAACAAAAAAGGAAATGCTGCTGGTAAAGACCAGGCTCAGGAGTTTTCTTCTTGGAAAAAGGACTACACTGGCTATTGGACTCCAGATCATATGTGCTATGCTTTGGCAGAAATTTTGTATTTTGCTCATGTCCAGAGACTTTGCCTGAGACAGATTAAGGGCAGCAGACTAATAAATCTTGCAGAAGAAATTTCAATTCTAATTCTGAGGTGGTGGTATGGCTACTTTTGGGAACTTTAAGCCAGATCTATGTTGAGAATCAAGAGCAAAGAGTCTAGTAGAATGATTTAAAATATTTTGAGTTTGTCCTGAAAGGATGCTCCAGTAATGTTGTAGCCTACAAAAATGGACCAGAAGAAAAAAAAAAAAAAAAGAAAAATGGTCCAGAGAAGAACTTGGTTGTAGAATAAGAACAGAACAGAAGAAAAGATGGCCTGAAGACACCACAAGATGCAGTAAGATTTCACCATTTGCAACCTAGAAATTGCATAGGTTAAAATTGTTGCTTTGAGAAGGGACCCCCAGGGCACAATGAGCTAGAATGGCAGTGGCCTAGAGAATTTGTTCCTTGGAATTGTGTTCATAGGGCTCAGCAATCCAGACACTCAGTCCCTATAGCCAAGAGACAAGGAAGCCTGGATTCTGCTCCAGCTGGCAGCAGATCTTGGCATCACCCACATGGTGCTGGTTTTAGGTGCATGCAGAATGCAAAATTTGTCTGATCAGGAAGGCTTCCACCCAGATTTTAGAAGAAGGCCTGGGAGGCCAGGAGGTGTCCCCTGACAGGGTAGTGTGTAAAGCTGTTAGTGTGAAGCTGAAGGTCCAGTGGAGACCCCAGGAGAATAAAGAAGCTAGGAACGTGGCTCATCCAAGGAAAGATGAAAGGAGTGAGCAAAGCCATTGTAAGAGAGAAGCCGAGAGATCTGCAATCACATGCAGTGCCATAGGAGTGGAGCTACCCAAGCCCTTTTGAGTTCACATCTTGCCACAGACAGCCTCGGATGCTGAACATGGAGTTACAGGACTTAATTTTTGCCCTGATGGATTACAGACTTGCTTTGTTTTCATTGCATTTTGTCGTCACTGTAACTTTAGGCAGTATATGGCAAAAAAGCCTTCAAAATACAATGTTAAAATATATGCCCTGATAAATGCCAAGACACATTATGATTTCAATTTAGAAATATATCCTGGAACTCAGTCGCCATGTCTATCCCTAACCCTGAATAATCATTCGGGTGGTGTTGCATTTATGGTTGAATGGAGAGAAGGGAGGTGGCTCAGACAACTTCCCTGTTTTAGCATTACAGAAGCATGGGTAATCATTAGGGTTGTATGGCATTTACAGTTGAAGGAAGGGAAGGGAGCGACTCAGCTCCTTTGTTTCTAACAGTACTAAAACCTTGACAAATCTGAAGCCTGAGATAGCAACTTTTTACAACAAAACCAAAGGCAAAGTAGATATTGTTGATGAGTTATACAACAACTGTGATGTCACTTGAAACACAAAGCATTGGCCAATGGGTGTGTTTTATTCAATCCTAAACATGTGTGGCATAAACAGTTTGATAGTTTACAAAGAAAATAACAAGTGCAAAATATCACAGAGAAATTTTCTTAGAGGATTGGGACTGAACTCATAAATATATATATATATATATATACTTTTTTGTGTGTGTGGGTACTGGGGGTTGACCTCAGGACCTCACGCGCCAGCAGGCACCCATGCTGCTGAGTGATATCACTGGCCCTTTTTTCATATGTGGGTTCTGGGCGTCGAACTCGGGCCCTCACGCTTGCCAGGGAGGTGCTTACACTGGCCCAAAAAAAATCATTTACAGCAGAAGAAAAACAAAATGTTTCTGCCCATGGAACTATGCAAATAGTCTGTGGAGCACACTGGTGAGCTGACAGATGAGCAGGCAGGTGCAACATTACAAAGACCTACTACTACTAGTACAACAACAAGAAAACCAAAAAGATGTCACTTGTGCCCTACAAGAAAGGACAGGAAAATAAAACATGTGCTATCAGTGTATGTGATACTTGTGCATGGAACATGCTGTTTTCATGTGTGAAGACTGCCTTGGGTTTGATAGTTGAAGCAAAGATTATTTCTATGGTAGACTTTTGTTTGTATTTACATTGAAGTTCACGTAGGTTTTTATTTCTGATGTTATATTTTAGGTTTTGTAAGCAAGTAAACAGCCGATGTGAAAATGTCAATGTCTATTCTAAGCAATCATTATATATTTGATATTTTATTTCATTGATATCTCACCTCCTACCAAGTACACATTGTACAATATAGGAGGAAGCTCCTGACAAAAGAGGAAGACAAGAGAGGTGACAAGAATGGCCTGCCACACAGAAAAGGAAAGCTAAGCACATGTACTGTCAGTGTAAGCGAGATGTGTGTATGGAACATGCAGTTTTCATGTGTGAAAACTGCCTTGGATGTGACAATTGAAGCAAAGATTATTTTTGTTGTAGAGTTCTATTGGTATTTTCATTGTAGTTCATACAGGAATTTATTTGGGATGTTATCTTTTAGGTTTTGTAAGCAAGTACACAGCTGATGTGAAAATGTTGATGTTTATTCTAAATGTGCGATACATATTAAGAATTTAATACTTTAACTTATTGATATTTTATGTTCCTGTTAAGTGTACATTGTATAATATAATAAGAACCTCCTGAAAAAACAGCAAAACCAGTGAGATGTCAGGTATGTCCTATAAAAAGGACAGGAAAGCAAAACACATGTGCTGTCAGTGTAAGTGATACATGTGTATGGAACATGCTGTTGTCATGTGTGAAGACTGCCTTCGGTGTGTCAATTGAAGCAAACATTATTTCTGTTGTAGAGGTCTATTGGTATTTTCATTGTACTTCATATGGGAATTTATTTCTGCTATTGCATTTTTTAGACTTTTTGAGCCGAAAAACAACAGATGTTGAAGATTTTGATACTTTTTTACAAACACTCGATGAATATTAAAAATTCAATACTTTATATTTGGATATTTTTTCCTGTTAAGTACTCATTGTTTAATATGATAAAACTAATAAAACAAAAATTAGTAATTCACCACAGAAATATTCTAATGAATGAAACTGAGTACTGTACACCCATCACAATGTGCCTTTAGCACCAAATTGGCATTATGCCCTGCAAACTTAGGATCCTCCCACTGAAGACTCCCACAATGCTGGGATTGAAGGAGTGCACCACCATGCCCAGTCAAAATGGTTTTTCTTACAGACAACAAAACTGAAAAGAAAACTGTAAAGAATTTACCAAAAAAGCTACTAGGCTTAGTGAGTAAATTTGGTAAGGTCTTAGAATACAAGATTTGAAATCCTTTCACCATAATATCAAAAAATGGGAACTACTTAGTACTAGATTGGGAACAAAGTAGTACTTGATTTATCCAAACATGGGGACAAAATAGTGCCAGATTTATACAACAAAAAAAATTTGCAAAATGTTCCCAGGAGAAATCAATACAGATCTAGATAAATAGACAGGTACATTACATTCCTGTGATAAGAGTACAAACATTGTTAGCATGTTAATTTTGGCCATACTGAACTAAAGATCCAATACAATTTCACCGAATGTTTCATAAGGATTTTTGTAAAAATCAAAATAACATTAAAATTTATATGGAAACATAAAGAACTGAGAATAGACAAAATGATTCTGAAGAGATAGAACAGGATGGATGTGATGGTGCATGCCTTTAATCTCAGCATTCAGAAGGCTAAGCCAGGAATATCACTGAGAATTCAAGGTCATCCTGAAATACCTACCAAGGTCAAGGTCAGTCTGAATTACATAGCTAGACCCTGTCTCGAACAAAACAAAACAAAACAAAACAAACAAACAAAAAAAGTAGAGCAAAGACAACCCACAGTACCTGATTTCAGAGACTCACCATTGAGTATAAAATTACAATAATCAAGACAGTGTGATACTGACATAAGAACATATAGATTGAATGACCCATGTACGTAGATCGATCGATTTTTGACAAAGATGCCAAGTAATTCAATATGGAAACAATTGTTTAACATAAGGTTATAGAACAACAAGCTACCTATATGGGAAAAAACATGAATCTCGACCCACACCTCACATATCATTTGCTGACAGTAACATGAAAGACACCACAAACGTAAAATTGAAAGCCAAACCTATAGCCAGGAACAGTGGTGCATGTCTGTAATCCCAGCACTGAGGGAGGCTGTAGCAGGAGGACAACAATTTTGAATCTTTCCTGGGCAACTTAGCAATACCCTGTCTCAAATTAAAAATAAAACAGACTCAGGATGTAGCTCAGTGGTAGAGTGCCCATGAGTTCAATCCCCAGTATAGCCAAAAAGAAAGCCAAAACAATAAAAAAGACAGATTGCTAAAAATGCCAAAAGATATGAACAGACAAAAAACAAGGACATATAAAAGTCCAATATGAGCATGAAATGATATTGAATGCCACTGGTAATCAGAGACATGTAAATTAAAACAATAATGAAATACCATTACACATATATCAGAACGGCTAAAATTTTAGAAACCGGTAATAACAAATATTGTTAGGGATGTGGAGACACTGTAACACACATTGCTAGTGAAAATTAAAAATATTAGCCAAATTTTGGGCAGTTTATTACACAGTTAACCATGTACATACCATATGGTCCAGAAACGAAACTCCTAGGTATTTTTCTGAGACAAATGGAAAATTTATGTACATAAAGACCTGTACACAAATCTTTACAACAGCTTGATTCATAGGCCAAAAATAATGCAAATGTTTACAAACAGATGAATGAATAACCAAATTGTAGTCTAATCATACAATGGAATAGTATTCAGCAATAAAAACACACAATGTTTTGGTACACACAAAAACACCAACGAATCTCAAAATTACTTCCTGGAAAAAGAAACCATACAAAAGAGAACACACTGTGTGATTTCACTTATATGGAACTTCAAAAAAGGACGAATCTCTAATCTGTAGTGACAAAAAGTAAATCATTGATTGCCTAGGGCTAGGGGTCAAGGTTTAAGGACTGACCAAGAAGAAGTAATGAAGGCTTTCTACATCTTAATTGTGCCGGTTGCTACATGAAATTTATTTTTGACCAAACTCTTTGAACATAAACTTGGCATGGGAAATACATATAACTGGCAGCTATACAAAATTTTTATTTCTTGGTAATATTTTGCTTAAGCTAAAACATTGCAAGAGTTTTAGTGCACTGTCCATATATTTAAAATAAAAAACATTGTTTATTTCTCACTCCTATCAGTTTCTGAATTTCCCATTCAATTCTAAGTCATTCATAGTTCAGTGCCAGAGGCAAGGAGATTCAGTTGGTTTAAATGTATTATAAATGTATTATAAACGTATTTATAAATGTATTATAAATGTATAAATGTTTAAATGTATTATAAATGTATTATAAATTTATTATAAATGTGCAAAAGACTTTTCCCTTTGCATACCTGAATACAAGCCCCAGGTATTCAAAAGGCTGAGGCAGCAGAATTGTAAGTTCAACAATAGCCTGGGTAACTTAGTGAGACCCTGTCTCAAAATTAGCTCCACATGCATCAGGCCTTGATTTCAATATGGTATGTTCACCTCCATATATATTTACATTTTCAATCCATGTTTTCATTATTACAATAAAAAGTTTCCAGGTAATCATTAGGAAAATTGCCTAACTAAAGAACAGATCCTTTTATTATTTTTCCTATATACTTATTTACATCATTACATGTTTGTGATATATATTCATCGTGGTTGGTGCATATACATTGCACATCTTACTCCTTTTTCATCCTTTACCCTTCCTTCCTTACCCTCTCCTCTACCATACATCTTTACTAAAACAACATGAACAAACAAAATATATCCCACAAGTACAAATTTAGATGAAAAAAGATGCTAGCAGAAACAAAACGTCAATAAAAGTTTGAAAGGTACAAGGTACCTGGACAAGAGCCAAATGACATAACAGAATAGAGAAAGCTGAGACAGAAGTGCTTGCAGAGAAGGAATTCAATAGGCATCAGATCTGATGAAAGTCCGAACATTCCTCTGTTACTACAAATAGGAAAGTGGAATGAAAGCAAAGGACTCGCTAAAAGGCTGTGTAAACAAGCAACAGTAAGACCTACCAGATTCAAAAATCATCAGTAAAAGTCAGGTGATGATTCCTCTTCAAAATTTCTGAGAAATAAGGTTCTAAGGGAAATACAGGATCCAAGGAACAGGGGATGCAAAACAAGAGACAGGTAAAGGAATTCCCAGAATAACAATGAAAAGCAGGTAAAGCAGACCAAATTGGAGTAGGAAAAAGAAGCTTCAGCAGTGATAGTTCAAAGGAAAAAAAAAAGGAGAAGAAGCTAAAATTGGTCAATTACGTGGTGTTTGACCTTACTGAGGAGTTTTGTGGTTCTGATGGAAAACTGGGAAATAAACGGATAATATCTATGTAAACAAAAGACAGAGAAACAGTGCAAACATTAAATCTAGGAAAAGCAACAAGAGAAAGACATGCAAAGAAATGTAATCAGTAGAAACTATATGTGCGTGTGTGTGAGAGAGAGATTGTGTGTGTGTGTATTTGTACTATATAGGAAATACACACAATATAGAGCTGCTGTGAATATTTACCTAGTTATAGTCATATCAACACTGGCTGAAGTGTTTAACTAAGAAGTGTAATATATTCTTCCTCAGAATGACAAGAGGGAAGTATGCCTTTGGTGAGTAGTAGAAGAGAGCTAAATCCATAATTTCCACATCAGGAGTAATATCTAAAAGTGACCAATTAAGCAAGAAATAGTATAAGCACATTAAAGAGAAATATAACAGGGAAAAATAAAAAAAAGTTAAAAGAACAGCTAGTCATTGCCTCAATGAAGAGTTTTCAATATAGCCTTATAGGAATAACTGACTTTAACGAAAGGTTATGCTTTAAATTTCACAAGAAAATAAGTTAGAAAAGACACATGATAAACCAAATAATACATAAAATATTTTAACATATTACATTTTATCTGAAATAAGACAGAAAATATAGCACATACCACATACAATGATCATATTTATGTATAACACAAGTACGCATATGCATATCAAGGATAAGAATAAAAAACTCATAATATTGGATTGTAATGGATTTTCAAAAAAGGCTATTACTTGCTGAAAAATATTAACTAAAATTAACACCACAAAAAAGACAACCAGATTTAAAATACGTCTTAGTGTGATGTAAGAGGAGGTACACATTACCACCTGTGAGCATTTTTGACAAAAACTGAACTTAAATCTGATCAGGCCTCTGCATCCAACTACCAGTTTATAGGAAATATAAAAACCAATGAACTTCACCACAGGGTATGCTTTCTTCAAATATATGTAAAAATGGGGAAAAAATGAAAACCACAAATTCAAATTAATAAGAGATATCACATCCAAATGCTACATATTCTATATTTTAAAAAACCACCACTATATTTGTGAGCAAATGAGGAAATTACATGTAATAGTATTGTAGTAATGTTTAAAAGGTCCTTATCGTTCAGCAATATATTCTCAACTAATTTCAGATGAAATGATATGGTTTCTGGGATGTGCCCTAAAATAATCAGAAAGTAAAATAGATGAAACAAGACTGGCCCTGTTAGTAATGGATGAAGATGGGTTAATGGACACCTGGAAGTTCACAGTTTCATTATACTTGTTTATTTCTAAATGTTTACAATATAAAGTTCTCTTAAAAGCTGAAAACTTTTATGTGTTAAGAAATAAATTTTACACCTTTTTCTACCTAAGAACACCACAATCATTTTGGTGACCATTCAAGAATATCAAATCTTTCCACATACCTAATTATACTGCTAATATAGCCTAAAAGTGATTTTTACATTCCATAAAATACTGCCACTATAAAAAATCAATTTTAACTGGAAATCTGCAGTTGACTACAACATTCTACTTTTCCTATACTGAAATATATCCATGACATGAATCTATGAAAGTCATAAATCAAACAGAAATATACTGATTACCTCTCTCAATTTCTCTCGCTCACGCTCCCTCTCAGCAATTCGTTTTTGCCTCTCCTCTTCTTTAAGAGCATTTTGTGTTTCTGTTCTTAGCTTATCGTCTTTATGAATCTTACAAATTTTCTTTCTGCCTTTTCAGGAGACTTAGAATCGCTGTTTTCATCTTCCTCTTCCTCTTCCTCCTCCTCCTCCCCTTCCTCTTCTTTTTCTTCTTCAGAATTGCTCTATGGAATTTTAATCACTGGAGGTAAACAGTACAAAGTTTTGTAACTTTCCTCAAAATTTAGGCATAGTCACTTACACCATTACATATATGCTAAAAAGCTTGAAAAGCTGGGACTCAATCAGACACTTCTACAGTCATGTTCAGGGCATCATTATTCACTATAGCCAACAGGAGGAAACAACTCATATGTCTATCAACAGATAAATATATGAAAAGAAAATGTGTTGTACGTATACAAAGATTTATCCAGAATAAAAAGCAATAACATTCTGATACATGCTGTAAGACTGATGAACCCAGAAATATTATATCAATAAAATAAACCACAAAAACCCCCACAAATGTGTGGTTCTACATTTTTCAGGTACTTAAAAAGAGGCAGGCAAAAATTTACGTAGAGGTTAACTGGGGATGGGGAATAGAAGGGAAATGAGAGTTAATATTTAATGGGTCTGAAGTTTCTGCTTCCAAGTATAATTAAGGCCACTAAATAATACACCTTAAAATGTTTAAAAGTTAATTTAAAAAAATTGAATTCCTCCTCCTAAAGAGAATACAATTAACAGAATCAAACCTATTACAGCAACTTTTGCCTTAAATAAACCCACCTAAAAACAAGAAACTCAAATTGGTTAATCTCATTGCTAGAAGAAATGTATTCGTATGTAACTCATTACGCAGTATACACTGTTTTATGTCTTCCTGAAATAGAACACCTTACATGATTTTCATGGCCCTATCCATATAAAACAATAAATTAATATGGTTTGAAATTTTCATTAGAAACAAAGGTAAAGGAATATTGATAATATGTTATTGCTTATATGTATCCACTTTTTAATATTAAAATTACAATTTTGTTCACCCATATTATAATACTTGTATGTATTTAGATATTTAACAAACTAATCTTTCCGTAAGTATAAGTGATAATAGACCATTGGTATGTAACTAATGAATGGAACATCGAGATAACAATATACTTAGTATGGTGTACTATAATAATTTAAGAACACAATCAATATTGTTACCTTGTTTTCACTAGATGAATCTTCCTGAACCTTAATGTGTTGCCTTCCTTCTTCTGTTTATAACTCAGTTGATTTTCTTCTAATTCTGCTTTCTTTGCAGACCTGAAGAGAATTTAAATGAAAAATAAAATATTTCATGAGTTTCCTGCAATAAATTATATACTATTTTAGAAAAACTACACCTTTGTGTGCAGTTCTAAAAACAAAGAGGAAACTAAAAGGCAAAAAAAAAAAATATATATATATATATATATATTTTTTTTTTTTTTTTTTGTGTGTGTGTGTGTGTGTGGGTACCGGGGAGTCGACCTCAGGACCTCGCGCACCAACAGGTGCCCATGCCACTGAGCGATATCACTGGCCCTTTTTTTCGTATGTGGGTTCCAGGAGTTGAACTCGGGCCCTCGCGCTTGCCAGGCAGGTGCTTACGCCGCTGAGCCATCTCACTGGCCCAAGGAAAAAATATTGGCTATTCCGTCAGACCCCTCACTTCAAATTTTAACACAAAGGATGAACATTTTAAGGTATTCAATGGGAAGTTTTGGTATTTGAATAGTAAGATAGATTAAGTACCAGATCCTGTAGTTTCAACATTATGGGAGGTTGAGGCAGGAGGACTGTGAGTTCAAACACAGCGTGGGGAACTCAAAGAAAATCCTTTTCAAAAATAAAAAATACACTAGGGAGACAATACGATTAAAATAAAAATAATAAATAAAAAAGGGCTGGAAATGTAGCTCAGTGTAAAGGCCTTAGCATCACCAGAAAAAAAAAAAAAACTATGAAGTGATATCAGAATTGCTTTTTCTGATGAGACAGAAGTGTATGACGTGTATAAAAAATACTATTGCTAAAAAAAAAGATTACAAAAGTTTGATTCTATTTTCATCGTAATAGGTCACAAGCACAAGAAATAACAGCAAGAATCAACAAATGGGATTAAATCACACCAAAAAGCTTCTATACAGCAAAAGAATCAATCAGTAGAGTGAAGAGATAACAGAATGGGAAAAAAAATTGCCTGCCATTCCTCAGACAAAGGACTAATATCTAGAATGTACAAAGAGCTCAAAAAAATTAAACCACTCAAAATTAAAGATCCAGTCAAGAAATGGGCAAGAAAAATGAACAGACACTTCACAGAGGAAGAAATACAAATGGTTAAGAAATATATGAAAGAGTGCTCATCATCTCTGGCCATCAGAGAAATGCAAATTCATTCAATGCTAAGAGTCCATCTTATTGCAGAAAGAACAGTAATCATTAAGAAATCAAACAACAAAGGCTGGCGAGGTTGTGATGAAAAAGGAACCCTCCTTCACTGTTGGTGGGAATGTAAACTAGTACAACCATTATGGAAATCAGTGTGGAGATTTCTCAAAGAACTGAAATTAGAAATTCCATATGACCCAACCATCCCCCTGGTAGGAATCTTCCCCAAAGAGCTTAAGGCATCACACTACAGCAATACTTGCATACCAGTGTTTATAGCAGCACAATTTGCAAAAGCTAAGTCCTGGAAACAGCCTGTATACCGATCAACAGATGATCGGTGAAAGAAAATGCGATATCTATGTATAATGGAATACTGTTCTGCTGTAAAGAATAACAGATTTGAGACATTTGTAGGAAAATGGACGCACCTGGAAAATATAATGTTGAGTGAAATAAACCAGACACAGGATCTCAAATACCATATGGTATCTCTCGTTTGGGTGGGGCAAAGTACAAACAAAGAGAATAGTAAGGATGGGCAAAAGGGGACAAGGAGATGGATCTCTCGCAATAGGATAGTGGTCCAAGGGAAAAAGTGTGAGGGGTGAGGAAGGGAAGGGGAAATAAATAGAATAAAGATGAGACATGCACAAGAACCTAAGAACCTCAATTAATGTAACTATTATATGTCCTCACATGAGCTAAGATTAATAATATTAAGAAGAGTGAAAAATTGGATGGAGGAATTGGAGGATGAGGGAGGGAGGGGGAGAGAATGGGAAGGGGATATAAAAGGAAAGAAGATGTGTAATGCACCTGTAACCACACCCCAAGATGACTGTAAACTGCCTGAATGGCAAACATGTAGTAAGAAAATTAAAAAAAAATTACAAAAAGATGGCAGGGGCTAGGGCAAATGTATAATAGGAAATTATTGTTTAATGAGTACAAAAGAGTTTCAGTTTGATGAGATGAAAAAGTTCTGGAGATTGGTTGCAAAAGCAGGTGAATATATTTAACACTACAAAACCGTATGCTTCAAGTACATTATCCAGACTCAAGGGAGTACTACTGAGCTATAAAGGATAAATTTAACTCATTTTTAGAAAAGTAGATGAAAGTTGAGACCATAATGAGAAATGAAAGAAATCAAACACAGAAGGTTAGATACAGTATTACATGGTTTCTCTTATATGGGAAACCCAAAGTATAAATAATTGAAATAGCAAAAGAAAAGATAGATGATAGGAAACCCAGAGGTAGACTTTGGAGATGGAGAGGGCATATGAGGATGGGGGAATTGGAGGGGTAGGGGAGAGTAAAAAGGATGAAAATATGATGTGTATATACGCCAATTTCCCACAACGAATGTATTTATTATGCATAATAAACGTATACGAGAATATCAGACATATTAAGACGTTTTTTTATCATGAGGTTATTAGTCTGGTTGTTGTTTCTGTATTACAAGTATGCAAACACATACATGTTTTAAAGTAATTTTTTAAGTTATTAAGGTGGTAAATTTTATGTTGTGTATATTTCAGCATCATTAAAAATAGCCATTAGCAGTATACAAAATCAACACACGAAAATTATTAGTGTTCCTGTACAAATAAAGAACTCACTAAGGGAGAAATCAGGGAATGTATGCTGTGCAAAATAGCTCTCAAAACTTTAAAATACTTAGGCATCAACCAAACAAAGGAGGTGAATACCTCTACAATGAACATTAAAGAATGCTGAAGAAAGAAATTGTAGAAAACTTCAGAAAATGGGAAGATATCCCTTGTTCACAGATCAGAAGAATTAGTATTGTCAAAATGGCCATACTACCAAGAGAGATCTACAGATTCCGTGGAATCGCTATTAAAATGCCAACAACATGCTCCACAGAACTACAAAAACCAAAGCTGAATTTCATGTGGCAATAGCAAAGACTCAAAACAGCCAAAAAGTAAAAAACAGAAAACCTCTTGAACAAAAGGTACAATGCTAGAGTCATCACTACACTGGACTTCAACCTAGTCTATAAAAACAACATAGTACTGGCACAAAGAAATTCAAATCAACGAAATAGAACAGAAGACACAGAAAATAAAATCCAGAGAAATACAGCCATCTGATTTCTTTTCAAAAAGGACACAAAAGTATGGTAGACAAAAGATAGTCCCTTAAACAAATTCTACTAAACAAACTGGATGTGCACATGCAAAAAGTTGAAACTAGATCCTTATCTCTCACCATATACTAAAATTATATCAAAATGGATCATAGGGTTCAGCATCACGGTGGGCTAGAGCGGGCAGTGCTCACAAGATGTTCAGAAGATCCTCACCAAGGTTTGCAGGAACTTGGATGTCAGGGTGCGGTGGAGTGGGGATAGGTATATGAACAAAAGCCAACATTGGGTAGGTAACTTGAAGGAAAAGCCCATCAGATGAAATCTAGTAACTTGGGGATTTTGAATAAGAAACAGGGCCACTTCTCATCCCAGTACTGCTTACATGCCAACATGCCATCTTGGCAAAGTTCAAATCAGCTTGAGAGAAGAAGCTGAGCACAGTTGCTGCCAGGCTGCTTATCGCTGCCCAGCCTAGGGGCTGCCACCCTGTGTCCACCTTACCTAACTCTCCTCCCACAGGGGTGGTACACAGTGACAATTTATTCTCACTAAGGAAAGCGGAAGCCAGAGAATTACTCAGAGGGCAGTGGCTGAGTTAGGACCAGTGAGTCCTAGGGACACAGAGCACTGAAGTGCACTGGCCTGGGCAGGGACCCAGAAGCAGACACTGAGGGATCTGTGAGACAGTGAGAATCACAGGGGCTTGCTGCAAGTAACTGCGACCAGAGGGAACAAGAGGTGGAGAAGGGACACGGGAGTGTTGTCAGAGCAGTTTCTCACCCACCACCCTCCCAAACAACAGTGAGTTCTGGGCCTGTGTGCGCTCCCTCCTGCAGATCCCCAACCGCTACTGAATTCCATGTGAAGGGGTCTTTTCTGTCTATTTCATCACTGAATTCACAGGGTGGAAACAGACCCCTTGTGAAGTGGAACATCTGGCACACGGGATCACTAGGGGTAGAAAAAAAATTCAGATCACGGCCATGGAGGCTATTTCCCGCTGACCATAGAAACCCCTAAATACCCCAGGTATAACTGAAATGAGACAGGTGTGGCGGCCCACATCTATGATCTCAGCATTCGGGAGGATGATGTAGGAGATCACCATGAGTTCAAGGCCAGCCAGGGCTACATAAGAGAGTTCAAGGGCAGCCTGCACTACATAGTGAGACCCTGTCTCAAAAAAAGAAAAAAAATAAATAAAAAAGAAAAAGAAAGAAAAGAAAAGAAGAGAAGAGAAAAGTAACAAAAGAAAATAAAAGAAGAAAAGAAATTTGGTAAGCAGGAGTATCGCTCTGACCAAGGAATACAGGGGATATAGGAAAGCTATCAGAACGGTGTGCAGGTGCAGGGATGCTGTCTCCTGCCTGACCACGGGGGAATGCTGAATTTGCTGTTCAGAAAAATCCTGAAGTGTCTCTGAGACATAACTGCAAACGGGGAGCATGGGAAGCTGAGTCAGGTGAACTGAGTGGATCAAATACCAGAGCCTGCGGCAGAATCACAGCTGGGGAGCCTGAAGTTGCTACGGTTGCTATTTGTCAGTGGGAAGAACACTGGCAACTCACCTCAGCATTCTGAGAACACCTGATGCTCCCGAAAACAGAGCCCTTCTATGTTTGTCTTGTGAGGGATTTTTTGTGTGTATATGTATGTATGTGTGTGTGTGTGTGGGTTCAGCTGTTTGATTTTTTTGGCTACAGGCCTTTGTATCTATGTGTTTATGGCTATGGCAATGTGTATACATTTTCTACGGTTGCTTATAAAATGCTCCACGTACTTAATTCCCATAGGCCCACTTCAAAGATTGTTTCCAGATGTTATCTAACCTGCTTGATCATTAGTTCAATGGTTGGATACAACCTCCCATTTCATCTCTCACCTCCTATCTACAAATCCATCCTTCCCTTATCTGTGTTATTTTCCCCTCACACCTTCTCCCATCTCGTAGTTCTTCCATCATATTTTTATTACTTGTCTTTTATCCTATCCCTTTCTATCTATTCCTTTCTTTTATACATAAACTCTTAAGATTAATCTAAATGCTACAGAATGTTAACATTTCACATTAGGTTTCCCCTTCCCCAGGGGTTGTGTCACAGGGTTTCTAAAATAACTGTTTCCGGTAGCATATTGATTGGACTAAATCTCCCTGTATCTCTTTCATTATCATTTTAAAGTCTCTCCCCCCAGTCTTTCCTCACTTACCCTCTCCAACACTGATAAGTCTCCCCACCCTCCCCTACTTTTCTTGTAAATGAAAGCTATTATAAAAATCTAACTTTTCCTACTTTTTTATTTTAGCATGTATATGTTTGTGAGCTAGTGTATATGGATGCTAATGATCACTTTTGTTTCTCTACTGTCTTACATCTACCACCAGGTTTTCCATCATCAAAAGTCATTGCTTCAGTCTTCTAACATAGAGTTTCTGCTAGTTTATTAACTGGATACAATCGCCATGAAGACTTTCCTACGTTCTACTGATAAATCAGTTCCCTTTCCCTCTACACCAACACATATCCTGCCAAACTCCCTCCTTCCCTGGATCTTTCCAGGTATAAAAATAATACCATCGAAACTACTTTCTCTTCTTTCATTTGCTTTTGTTACTTTTCAGTCTCCCTCTGTTTTTCTCAATTTTTCTTCTTTTTTTTTTTTTTAAATCCTTTGCTCTGTTATCTTCTCTTGTCTCCCAGAACTTTCTCCACCATTATTAATCCTTTGTATTCCTGGCTTATTGAAAGAGGATACAACTTGCTAAACAAGTTTAGCACTCCACTACCTGTAAATTATGTATGGATATATGATTGATTCTTTGGATGTTAGTATTACCGGCAGCTGTTCTCTCCTTGCCATTCTGTGCTAGGAACCAATGTTTTTTCTTTGAATAAGTGGAGTAGGTGTCTGTGCACTAAATCACATCCAAAGCGAAAGCCACATCCCAGGGACAAATTCACTTACTGAAGTGCTCTCTGCTAGAGTGGCAGAGCTTTCGAGCCCTACTGATCGACAACATTTAACAAAGAAGTACAAGAATCATGAGAAAACAAAGCAAAACAATGCCTCAAAAAGTGATTATTGCCCAAGACATGATCTCACGAGCACCACACTGGAGGGAAGTCTCAGGCAAAGAACTGAAAAGCCAAATGTTTGAAGAGATCAGAGAAGAACGTGGGAAGAAATTACCAAGATGTTCCATGAGCTCAAAGAGGACATAAACAGATAAAGGATTTAATTAATCAGATTTTCAATGAGATTAAAGAAGACACAAAACACTGATTGAGTTAAAGACCATGATGAGGAATAGGAATGGCCACCTTAGTAAGGAACTACCGATTCAGCCAGGCAGATGGCACACGCCTACAATCCCAGCACTTGGGAGTTGGAGGCAGGAGGATTGCCGTGACTTCCAGGCCAGCCTGGGCTACATAAGTGAGCTCAAGGCCAGAACAAACAAGCAGACACAAAAAAAACTACAGAGTCTAGCCAAGTGAGCTGTCTGATGCCTCTCATCCAGCATTCTGGGAGGCTGAGGCAGGAGGATGGCAAGTACAAACCCAGCCTGGCCAACTCAGTGACTGAGCAAGACCCAGTGTCAAAACATAAAACAGCAACCAAAAAACCACTATATAAAATGCTGGGGTCAGAGCTCAGTGTGAAGGCCATGAGTTCCACATATAGCCTGCCCTCCCCCCCCAAAAAAGAAAGAAAATTTGTGATTATGAAAAGGAATCAAGCAGAAATCCTGGAAATACAAAACATAATGGAAAGCCATGCCTGTAGAGAGAACCAGTAGGGGAGAGAGCATCAGGACCTGAGGACAGGAATGGGGTCACTGGTACTTCGGTCCTTGCCATTAATTGGTTTTGGAAAGCACAAGTATCAAAAACAAACTGTTTTGGCTGAAATGGGGAAGCAAGTTACAAGACAGTGAACAGCAAAAACTCCTAGCTTGTGTGTCAAGTACTGAACAAATGATGCATAAGAGAACAAACTTTTGGCATCAAAATAGGTCAGGTACCAAAATCGGTAAGTTTCAAAGCACTTGCATACCAAAGATGACTATAGTAGATCGTTTATTCAGTGATATTCAAAAACAAGAATCCATGAAAGGTGGATACAAGAGCTCCATGATGCTAAAAGACCAAACGGATGAATTACCCGTGTCAAGGAAGGGGTGGAAAAGGAAACTAAAGTTATAAAGATCTATTAGCAAAAATCACCGCAGAAAATATTCCAAATCTAGAGAATGAAGTGAACACTCAAGTAAATGAGGCACTTTGAACCCCAAATAGCTATGGTCAGAAGAGAACTCCATAAAACATCATAGTCGAAATTCTAGGATTCGTCATAAAGACAGAATGAGAGCCATTGGAGGCGGACTTACCGGCGGGCGCCGGAAGTGCCTCCTCCGAGAGTGGCGGCAGCGGCAGTGCGGCCGCGGTGGCCCGTGGACTGCTGTGTGCTGGCCCTCTGGGTCCCCCGGAGTCGGGGCTGACAGAAGACATGCCATGTGGTCTAAGGGGCGATATGACTATGCAAGACTTCCCAAAGAAGAAGTACAGCCTTGGTGTCATCCCAGTGATGGCTACCATAGAGTACTTAATATTGTGCCGAAGAAACCACCACGGCTAGAAATGAAACCACCACTGCTAGGAAGGAAACCACCACTGCTAGGAAGGAAACCACCACTGCTAGAAATGAAACTACCACTGCTAGACAGACCCGGTGAAGGAAGCTACCGTAGATATTACAGTCATGTTGGTTCCCGGGAATATGACGAGGGCCGCAGTTTTTCTGATGATCGAAGAAGTGGTCCGCCTCAGAGAGGAGATGAATCTGGCTATCGATGGTCACGATACGATCATTTTCCAAGCCACCAGAGTGATTACAGGGGCATGAGAGGTGGTGTTAGAAGGAAAACTTTCCACTCTTCCCATTACACGAGAGAACGGTCTCCTCATACAAGGGATCCTCCTTTTTCCGACAATCAGCTGAGGGCCCAAAGGAATCCCTAAGCAACAGATGCATCTCCAGTGTCAGTAGCAGAAGCTACTCTCCAGTCCGAAGCAAAACGTACTCTTCCCACCAGTCTCTGCATAGCAGTAAAGAGAGACGGGTCCACTCTTCGAAAACATCAAGATACGCTTCACGCTCAAGTTCTCCAGCAGGTCCTTCATCAAAGGTGTTAGATAAAGCCAGCAGGCTAACTGAAAAGGAACTTGAGGAGGCTGTAAGCAAGTGGGCTGAAGAAAAGCTGGAGACATCAGAGGAGAGCATGTCCGGGATTTCTGAGTTCGAGGTGAAACCTACAACACCGTTATTCATTGAGCAGCCAGAGGAGCCAGAGACCGATGCAGCAGACAGCGCGGAATTATTTGAAGACGGTCAGCCCAGCAGTCACTCAAAAGCAATAGCATCGAAAATCAAAGAGATTGAACAGTTTTGCCGACAACGCAGCGAAACTTTTGCAACGGTGGTGAAAATGTTGATTGAGAAAGATCCTTCCTTAGAAAGGCCTATACAGTTTGCACTGAGGCAGAATTTATGTGAAATAAGCGATCGGTGTGTTGAAGAACTCGAGCATTTCATTGCAGAGTATGATACTTCCGGAGGACAGAGTGGTCATGCAAAAAAATGTTTCTAGATTTCTTTCCTGGACTGTGTAAATCCTTAATATATGGCATTTTTGTGGTAATGAGAAATACTTCAGGAGTTTTCAATATCAAATAAACACCTAACACGGTCTGTTTTAAATATTTTACTTAGAAGTTTTGTTTACATATAGGAACTACAAATCCGTATTCATCTTCCACCCCCAAAATGATGGTCAGTTAATTGTTTAAGCTTTGAAGAAGCAATCCTGGTGGGCAGTTTTCTGTGCTTACTCACGTTGCATAATCTCCCAGGTGTGTGATTTGTTTGGTCCCGTGTGTGTAACTTACATAGATCATTCCACCTAAACATTAGTAGTCCTTTTACATTTCATGCTGAGAGATACCGTGTGGAAATACTGGAATTCTGAGTTGTGATTTTTATTAACTTGTTTCTTGCTTGGCTTAGGCTTGCTAAGTTTTCATATGCTAAAGTACACTATCGTAATTAAGTGAGTACTTTGGTATCTTAGAGGATATTTGCTTTGAGAATAATTCTCGTTCAGTGATAACACAGCACTGAAAATCTCTAAAAGACATTAGAATAAAATATTTTTTCTTAATAAATGAACTCACATATCTCGTCTATTAAAATACTCTTAAAGCTGTTAACTACCCTCATGTGGTAGTTTCATGTACAAGACTAAGAGCAGGAGAAATCTGAGATGGAAGGTGAGGAGTATTTGAAAACCATTTTGATCAATTGAGGAAAAGCTTTAAATATATAAGAGTGCAGGGGTTTTATTTTTATAAGCCCATAGTCTCCACCTAACAAGTGATTAATACAATGCTTAGAATGAACTCATTTATACATTTTGCAGGGGAGGGTACTTTGTGATCTTGTGAGTTCTTTGTTCTAGTGACTTTGAGAGGTACTTAGTCTTTTCTAAGTGTTCTTGGGAAAGAACACTGCAAATAGGCAGTGAGCCCAGCACAGTACCCCTTACCAAGCAGTCTGGGTAAGTAGTCCTTCATGAGTGAGCCGTCAAATCACGGGTTAGTTAAGAATCTTAACTGGGACCATTGGGCTAGTTCACTCATTTCCTAGTCACTTCTCCCACCCCAATAGCACTGAATCAAAATATATGATTTTGTGGCATTAGTTAACAAATCATATTTTATCATTATTACTCAAGTTGTTATCTTCTTGTCTTCCTATTTCCACTCTTTCGACATTACTTTTAGTAGCCTCTTGATATTATCTAAAGTGCTACTGCAGAGCACAATAAGATTATCTTAGAAGTGGAAATAGCAGTAGAGTTTTAATGGATCCTATGCCTAAAATATGTATGATGCCATTTCACAAATTTAGAAACTAATTTAGGACAATGTTTAATTTTTAAAAGTTTTCTAAGTGACACCATCTTGAACTTTTATTTTTGCCATTTCGATGTTGTACTTATCTTTTATAAAACATAAGCCAAATGAAATCTCGTATATTATTTCTGATAGTCTTCCTTCTATAAGGAAGACTATAGAACTAGTCTTTGGAAAGACTGAGAAGGTGTCCCCAATTCTTTTTTCCTATAAATATTCTAGTCCCAAGATTCAGTTCCTTTAGTCAAGATGTCATCAGTTTAAAAATAAAACCTGAGAAACTACCAGAGGCAAAACAATTGTTCACTTCGTTAAAATTTATTTAAAATTTTTGCTAAGATATATTTAGATGTAGGTCCAACTGGTAATTTCTTCTTCCATTCCCTCAAATTACATTCAACATGCAAAGTTGTTTATAGCTTGCCTTTGGCATTATTCTGCTAGGCTTGTCAGTGTTAATTTTTTCTAAATGTATGTTGAAGCCCGATTTTAGGAAAATTCAGATGTATAAGAGGATGTATTTTGTGAAGTGTTCTTTATTGAAGACATTTGTTTATAAATTGTCCAGTGTTTTTGCATATACCCAGTTGACGTGTTAAAATTTTCATTATCCTTCCATAAAACCGTGATGATCCACAGGGGGAAGCAGACATTGTAAAGCCTTTTTTTAAAGAAGTAAAAAACAAAGCAACTAAGTTTAAAAAAAAAAAAAAAGAAAGCCATTAGAGAAAACATAACTCATAAAGGCAAGCCTATCAGAATAATGACAGATTTCTCAACAAAAAATCCTTAAAGCAAAGAGAGCTTAGAGTGAAGTTTTTCAACCACCACCCGCTAACAAACCAGGTCCCAGCCAAGATTTTTTTTTTCCTGTGGGTACCGGGAGTCGAACTCAGGACCTTGCGCTTGCCAGGCAGGCTCTTATGCCGCTAAGCTATCTCACCGACCCCAGCCAAGATTATTATCACCTGCAAAATTAGCCTTCAAAGCTGATGGTAAAATAAAAACCCTCACAAACAAAAGAATCTAAAGAAATTCATAACCACCAAACCAGCATTACAGAAAATACTCGAGGGAACTCTAAACAGACACAGCAAAGCAAACATCACCAGGGGCCAAAGGACATAATACACCTAACTGGAAGAGTCTTTAAACAGAAGGAAAATAGGAAGGAAGCAGCCATGAAAAATTAACACAATAACAGGAATGACACAAGCTGGCACACTGGAACAAAAACAAAGCCTAACTATGTGCTGCGTGCAAGAGACACACCTCATCCATTAAAAAAACAAGCAAACAGATTGAAAAAGAAATGCTATACAACACTCCAGGCCTTGTGATATGGCTCAGCGGCATAAGCGCCTGCCTGGCAAGGGCGAGGTCCTGAGTTTAACTCCCGGTACCCACATAAAAAAAAAAAAAAAAAAAAAAAGACAATCCATATAATCAGAACAGAAAAAGTGCAGGAGTATCGATCCTAATTTCACACAAAGTGAACTCCAAGTCAAAACTGATCAGAAGAGACAAAGAAGGTCACACTACACATTGGTAAAGAGAATAATTCAACAGGAAGAGAGAATTTTGAGTATCTGTGTACTGAATGTTGGTTCACCCAATCTCATAAAACAAAAACTACTAGGCATAAAAGGCCAAAAGAACAGATGCACACCAATACATTCATAGTGAAAGACTTGAATACCCACTCTCACAAATAGGTCAAACAAACAAAAGCTCAAAACATTTTAAAGCTTACAAGTACAGATAGGCATCTGTGTTGACATAAACACATAGTCTCATACAAAAACAAATAACATGCGCATTTGCTAAACTATACAAGAGTCATGATATTCTGGGGAGAAAAATCTTAGAATGGTTAGTATTATCAAAAAATATGCTAAAAAAGCAGCAAAAATTTTTATATAACTAGTAATCCAGATCAGTAGATGCACATCTTGTGAAAGCAAACACATCTTTATTTTTCTAATTCTAAGACCAATCATTAATGTTAACTGACAAATTACTATTTGCAGAGTTGGAAGTTACAAGCCTTTTACTTATAACATCTCATTTAATGGCCACAATCCTCAATTAACGTATGGATATTGTGCTCCTCTATTTTATGTTGAACAAACTGATACACAGAATATTCATACAGATAGAAAAAATTAAAACCAGATGTTAGATTGAAGGAGTCTATCTGCAAAGTCTCTGGTACTACACTATGACTTCCTCCTATAACAACCAAAATTTTCAGTAAATAGTGGTTTTGCACAGAGAAATACCAGCCAGGTTAGAACACTGTACAGCTATATGGGAAATGTATTTGTATTTTTTAAATTAATAACTTTAAAACTAGCTTCAAATCTAAATATTATATATTGTAATAATTAATTTTATTGGTTATGATAGCCATTCTTCAAATAATTTGCAGGCACAATCATTCAGATTAATTCTTAAAATTTTTAAAAAACATTGTAATATTTACCTTGTTTGGGGTCGCCGTTCATCTTTGGAATCACTAACTTCTTCACTAACTGCTGATTCCTGAAAAATCAGGATCTTCTGAATCTTCGCTGCTCATGTGAATTAAAAAATATATTAAATTATTAAACATTTTACAAAACAAATAAAATTCATTTAATATATCAATTAACTTCACATTATAACTTTGGTAACTGTAGTAACATCAGGAATGCACATGAATGCACATCACATCATAAAGCAGTGGTTGTGAACCAAAGGCACGCGTGCCGCAGCAGGCTGTTTACATCATTGAAAGCTCTAACAGGTTCAACATCACTGCCATATAGAATACACCAGTTAATCATTTAAGTGGTACAGGTTGAACATTCCTACCCCAAAAATCTGAAATCTGAAATTCTCCAAAATACAAACTTTCTGAGTGTCTACATGATTCCACAATTGGAAAATTTCATATCTGACCACATGTGATAAGCCACAGTCAAAATTTAGGCACACAAGGAATATCATATAAAATTACCTCAGGCTATGTGTATAAGATATATATAGGAAATATGGTTTTCCCCACTTAAGCTGTCTATTCCTTTATTTTTCTCTAATTCCTCTTGAATTCCAATGACATATGCATTTCCCTTTTTGGTGTGATTTCCATAAATTCTATGAAATTTCTTCTTTCTTTTTCCTTATCAGTATTTTCCTGAAGTTCAGTGAGCTTCCTTAAAAAATGATTTGAATTCTTTCACAGGCAGTTTGTACATCTCCTTAGGGCCAATCTTTTGCATTAATTTTGTCCATTTTGTGAAATCATGTTTCTTGATCCACACAAATGTGTGTTGATATCTAAGAATTGAAGGAGAAGGTACTCATTCTAGTCTTTTCAATCTGACTACCTGGGAACAACTTCCAATAGTAAACCTACCCAGAAATTCTGAGCAGATCACCCACTGTGGTCCCTAGGCCTATGTACAACAGCAATAACTCTTACATCACTAGGCAATTCCCTAGGCCAGGACTGCCACTGTTGTCAAAATTTTGGACTGGAATTTCATGGCCACCAATTTTGATACAGTATTGGGCTGGAATCCAAGTGTCCAGCTGCTAAAACGTGCCTATTGATGAAGGTTATTCTGAGCCAAAGGCAGCTACAGTTGGATGCTTGGAATGCAAGCGAGAACTCAGTATGTCTTGATAGGGTTATAGGAACCTGTGTGGTACCATGTAGACCTAGAGACTATGGGTACTCTTCTGGGTTCAAGGACTGTTAGGTCTGCCTGTTTTTTTTTGTTTTGTTTTGTTTTTTTAATCATGGTGGGCCCAGTATTGAGTTCCAAGACAGTCTTACATTTACTTCCTTTCTACTTCCCCAAGCAGACGGTATCTTTGCTATATTGTCTGGGGATGAGGAAGGGATGAGGCAGTTAACGTAAAACTGTCTTTCTACCTTTTTCAATGCACCCTTTCTTATTGTTATGAGTTAGTCACATACTATGATCTTTTACCTAGTTTCATTTACTACTATGAATACTTTTGTTTTTGTGAGTACGTGTACATAGCTGCTCAAGATGATGTTTCAATAGAGGGAAATTTGATAGAGTCCTACGCTGCCATCTTGCTTTGCCTTCTTAGTAGTCTTTGCCTCTTTCTCTGGAACCAATCTCTTCCTTTCCCCTTGATCACATTAAAATTCTTCTATTTTTATCCAACCTTTCACAAATAGTTCACTTTCTTTATCTAGTCTTTTTTTTTTGTGGGTACCGGGGGGTCGACCTCAGGACCTCGCGTGCCAGGAGGCGCCCGTGCCGCTGAGCGATATCACCGGCCCCTTTTTCGTATGTGGGTTCCGGGAGTCGAACTCGGGCCCTCGCGCTTGCCGGGCAGGCGCTTAAGCCGCTGAGCCATCTCACCGGCCCAGAGGTAGATGATGTTGCTGATAATTGATGTTAATCCTATAGTATGTATTGTACAGATAAAAAAAGCTAAGGCTATATAACTGAACTTGTTGAAAGACATAAAGCCATTTTGTGGAAGAGCTGGCCATGAAACCACCAATTATATGACCCAGAATGTCTGAAATGAGGCACTAAAATACCAGCCCTTTCTTTATTAATACACAAATTAAAAAATCAATGTTGTTCTACTATTTTTCTGAATGCAAAACAAACAAAAAGGAAAAATAAGATTATCATTCTACCCCGGTACCCACAAAAAAAAAAAAAAAAAAAAAAAAAAAAAAAAAAAAAAAGATTATCATTCTAGAGAAATTTCAGTTGGAAAAGTAGAGAAAACTTGTGTCTTTTTCCTAAATCAACTCATAACTATAACATAGATATATTTTATTAGTAGTAGTAGTAGTAAATTTTTGTGATACATAATAAATACATTCATTGTGAGGAATTGGTACTTATACAAATTACATTTTGATCCTTTTCTCTTTTTTTTTTATATGCGGGTACCGGGAGTTGAACTAAGGACCTCGTGCTTGCCAGTCAGGACTTTATGCCGCTGAGCTATATCACCAGCCCTTAATCCTTTTCATTTCCCCTTTGCCTTCCCTTCCTCCCTTCTCCCCCAATCAGCATGGGCATTCATTATTTATTCCATAATGCTATAAAATACATCAAGTATGGACTCATTCCATTATAGTGATAAAGAAAGTGATTCAGTATGACAAAGCCTAGGTAAAATTTCCATTCACTAAACATTGGAAAATATCTCATTAGGTACTGCTGGTATGAGGTATATTATATATTTTGCCTTTATACATTAGTTACTTATTGTAAGTAAGTCATAGTAATTTACAACAATCTGAAACAAACACTATTGTATGCAAGCATAGCAATGACCTCAGAAAATTCTCCTTTTGAATGAGATAGATGAATTTCCCAAATCCTCAAGATAAAAAAATACAATTTAATGTATGAAAATAGTTATATTTTCATTCAACTTACTGAAAAATTTCAAATTTAACATTAGTAATTCCTTAGGCATTATTCACATGATTTTTAGAAAATCTGTTCTATACTCTGATATCAATAATCTGTGAATATGGCCTTCATATTAAGTGCAACTTAAAGATGTCATTTGGAAAACAACAACTTTCTTTTTATTTGGGGAAAATAATTCAAAACAAATCAATAGGAGAATAACAATAGTTATCATATTGCATATTGTTATCTTCAAAGTAGTTACTCAGAATACAGTCATAAAAGACAAATGAGACATTTATAGGTAAATGGAGGCAACTCGAGAACATCTTTCCTTTTTAAATTGTGAATTGGGGCCTAAAAGAGATCTCCATGAAAACAAGATTCTTGAAACTTAACACAAATTGTCAAAATCAAATATTTTGAGGGGGAAGTACTAAAGTAGGTGCTTTCTTGGGCTTTCTAGTGATTATGGCTTTATGATACTACAAAGAATTTTTATATAATGGGCATAAATTTTTCCACATAAGTTTTCTGAGAGGCAAGAAAAATGGTCTCTATAAAGGAACTACACTCTGAAATTCATTAAACAACAGTGCTCCATAAAGGATATAATTTTAAATATAACTTTCACAGGAATATGAATCACTTTATAGTTTTATGTCATCGTGGGTTGTATTACTTTGTTTAAAAAAGTCCGCAGCAGAAGTTTGCAGTTTTGGAGAGATTAGAAGTGATTAAGAGTGTATCTTATGTTATTTTCTAAGTGACCCTGCAGAGAAATAATTGCAACGTTTTTCTCCTGCAGGTAGTCAGCACTAAAATAGTTATTCATCAGGGAATTCACAGCACTATTATAATTCCAATTAGCAAACCATACATTTAAAGCTGTTATAAACCTCTTCAGGAAATCAGCTGATGACACTGAAAAGTGATTGTGAAACTATGATTCTTGCACAGCTCTTTACAGAGCTGTTTGTAAATTGTCAACCCAACTCAAGCAATTCCAGGTCATCAATCATAAAGTTCTGCATTAGAGTTGGTTAATTGCAGCCCCTGTTATATGCAGCAGGATCTGTATAGTATTTCTCAATGGCTGAATAGTGCCAAAGAATACTGATTATGCTAATTTGAAGACAAAATTTTATAATAGAATATGCTTGTTTCTTTTTAATTATTCTCAAAAGGAGAATCATGAACCTTATTTAAACACACAAAGCTAATTCCTTTCCAATCTGTTTCTTCTATTGTTACACGGGTACACATAATTTATTTTGCTAACAAAGTAAAGAATGATACTTGATGCCAGGTATGGTGGTGCATGCCTGTAATCCCAGCACTCAGCAGGCTGAGGCAGGAGGAGTGCTGCAAGTTTGAGGCCAGCCTGGGAAACATAGTGAGTTCAAGGCCAGCCTGAATTTCATAGTGAAACCCTATCTCAAAAAGACAAAAATTAGAGAGATGCAAATTAAAACAATGCTGAAATTCCATGGTACTCCAGAGAGAATGGCTATCATCAAGAAATCACCCAATAACATGCTGGAAGGGCTGTGGGGAAAAAGAACACTTCTCCACTTTTCATGGGAGTGTAGACTGGTGCAACAACTGTAGAAATCAGTGTGGAGATTCCTCAAAATCTAAAAGCAGAGGTCCCATTTGACCCAGCTATTCCCCTTCTGGGTATCTTCCCAGAAGAATTAAAAACATCATACCACAATGACATATGTGCACCCATGTTTATAGCAGCACAGTTTGTAATAGCTAAATCTTAAAAATAACCCAAATGCCCATCAACCAAAGAATGGATAAAGAAGATGTGCTTTTTTTTATATAATGTAGTACTACTCTGCCATAAAGAGGGATAAATATGAAGCATTTATTTGTAAATGAATGTAACTTGAGAAAATACTCTGAAGTGAAATAAATTGGACTCACATGTGTAAAGATCACATTGTCTCCCTGGTGTGAGAAACTAAAAGAGTAAATAAGGACCAAAATATGCAATAGCTATTGTGAAATGGGAAGAAATTTTTTGAAAGAAAGAAGAACTAGTGTGGGGGAAAAGGGAAAGGAAGGAAGAGAAAATTAAACAAAATGATTAGAAAAGAGGATAAAATGGAAACAAAGTTTTGTGATAGGGAGGGGAAGATAGGTTGAAGGGTAGAGAGGGGATTGGGAAAACATGGAATCAAAATATATCATGTACAGGTACAGATTCCCTGTGGTGAATATGATCATTATGTATATTTATAATGTACCAATAAACTGAATTAAAAAAAGATACTTGTGGATCTCAAATGTGCTTATTACATAATCGTGTGTCCAAATGTAAACACTTAGCATGTCCTTTTATTCACTTCAGAAAAAAATAGTTAACTTTTTATCCATGGCTCATGGACACATCATTTCATGCCTTAATATAAAATACTGTCTTTAATATGGTTCAGTAGTTTTAACATCGCAGTGCATTAATATGCATGCTGTCATGTGACCTTGTGACATACTACTGAAGTAGGTAGAGCAGGCATTATAGTTCAACATGGATGGTAACAGTATAATTGAAAATATAGCAAAGTACATAGTGTTCTGATTAGTATATTCATTCACTGTCTACATATTTCTTGTATGATACATATATACACTCAAAAATATTTAAAAGTCCTCTTAGAACAAAAATGATGAGTTGAAGTTAATCCTTTCCTCAGAAATGTATACTAATTTTGATCAATTTCAAACAACTAATTTCTATTGATGAAATCTAGAGTATAGAAATATGTAAGGAGACACTAGAAATAAGCCATACTATTAGTGAGTCCTTAATAATTTTTAATATTCTCAAATCAAACTGCTTTCTGTAAATGGCTTAATGTAATTTTAAAACTTAAATGTTAAAAGCAATCATTTAATTGAGTATCTGTAACTCCATTTAAACATATGTTAGGGGATTTCTAACAAATGTTTTTAAACACTGGAGCTAAATATGTTAGAATAGGTAGAATAAATGCAGGCAATTATTTTCCATTTCACATAACTATTAACCATAATGGGAAGTTCTATCGATATGATGTAATAGACAAATACTATTTAGAAAAACAGTTTATAAGCTGTGGATTGCACCTTCAAAATTAACTTCAACTGCAAATCTATGTCATAGTAAACACAGAATAAATTTTAGTTTTGGAAAATGGCATTCTATAGGACCTTAAAGTTGGTGCTGTACATGAATAGTCATTATGGATAAAGCTTGGACAACTATGATTTAAACAAAATTTATCTTGAACTTGCTTTTGACTGCTATCTCAGATCTCTTACTAGGCACCAAGTGTGTTCCTGCTACATGAGATTGTACAGCTGTGTATTCCAAACATATCCCTTTTCTATATATATATATATATATATATATATATATATATATATATTTTTGGTACCAGGAATCACACTCAGGGCCCTGTGCTTGCCAGGCAGGTGTTGTGCTGCTGAGCTACATCCCCATTCCTCCCCAATAAAACATTTTGTATTATAACTCACTCCTTCTGGACCTTGACAGGTCATGCCATTAATTTAGCTTGTAATGTATTTCTCCTCAGTTGTATATTTAAATTTTCACAGGAAAATTTTGGAGAGAGTTGTTTAAAGCAGCAATTCTAAGTATGAGGAGAAATTTGGGTTTGAGAGTGATATTGCCCCATGAATCCCACCAGCTGGCCATTTACCTACTACACCTAAGCCCTGTGTGAACCCTAATATTTCTGCTTCAACTAAGATGTGAAGGATTTCCCACTGGATTAATAGCAGCAGTCAAATAAAATCATTTTGATTTTGGCACATATTAAGAGATATGCTGAAAATAAAAAGAACATCTGAAACTCAGACGGGTTGCTTTTTAAAAAAGAATCCTAGCTCTTTCTCACCCAATAAGTGACCTGCTGAGCCTAATATTTGTTTATTTGAATGCAGCCTAATAATTCCAAATGATCAGAAATTAGAAAAAAGTCATCATTATTGTATACTCAGAATCCATATAATACCTAAGACACTCATACTTCATTTTCTTTTTAAAATACTCTGGCCACTCTGGCCATTTAGTCCAGCTCAGGCAAAATTTGCCAGCCTCTTTTCTTAAAACCCTCCAAATAAGGCACAATCCCAGGGAGACTGTATTATCTAACCTGATTGCCATGCTAACAAATTTATATAGATGGTTGAACTTTTAATGAGTCAAGCAAAAGTTCTTCCTTATAACTGACACACAGAAGTATTTGTTAATAGATTTGCAGCTCCTTTCAAGTTCTCCTGTTAAGTTATTCATGTGTATAAATATGTAAGTTTCACATTAAAAGTAGCTACAAATTGCTGAAAATGAAAAAAGAAAGAAAGTAAGAGAGAAAGAAAGATAAAAAGAAAGAAAGACAGAAGGTTCTCTAATTCTCTTACTCTCTAACTTGGAGCTCCAGACTCAAGAACCACTAGTGCCCTCTCCAGGACAAAAGAAAGACAAAAGTCATCCTATCTAGAGGGAAGCAGCCAACAAAGAATTATGAGATATTTTATAACACCTCCTTAAAGACAAAATCTCATCTATAGAAAAAAAAAACTGTTAGGAAACAGACTTTCATGAGTTGCACTGCTTCTACATAAAAAGCAATAATACTGACTACAAGCCCTATATACACATAAGCGTTACTTATTTATTCTGAATGTATGCTTAAATATATTTTACCACCATGAAACCACAGAAATATAAGATTGCAAAAGAACATGTGCATGAACATGATTGTTTCATATTCTATGTCCTAAGTGGCAAAAAGTTGATGAGAAATAATAATTTAAAATTTGGAAACCTGCTTGAAAGTTTTCTCATATCAGAATTCATACATTCCATGCACAGAATCTTTTGTTGTTTATAGATATGCAATTTTCCATTGCAAGGAAGAAACCTATAAGAAAACTGTAGATATGTAATAAAAAGATTGTTATACACACAGACACATACACACACACTCATGCACACATTCACTTTTTCTGGTACTGCCTTATTTCTCTGTGTGTAACTTAACTTGATCTTCCATATTATTTGGCATGAAAAAATACTGCTTAGTGGTTTCCAAACATTCAAATATATTTTCCTAGAAGAAATATTTGCCAACATTGAAGCTATTCAAAAGGATTTATATCTCATTTGTAGTATAATAGTAAAAGATGACAAAGCTCCAAGGATATCTGAAACATTTACTGGAACATAACAAAATATTTTTTATACTTAATCCACTCAGGCTGAAACACTTTATTATGGCAGCCTTAGAAAAAATGATGTATTTACTAGTTATTTTAAATGTATATTTATTTTATAGTCTAGGTATGAAACCTCAGAACAAGTAAGTGGAAGCCACACACACATTGACTACTTTGAAGGAAAAGGGATCTAGGTATCTGAAATTTTTTGTGGTTTTAAGAAAGCAAAATTTTTCTGTCACAGTTAAGGAAATGTATTGTTCAATCTCAAATAAGTATCTGGTGCCTGAACCACAGAAAGCATGAATCATGTTTAGAAATGTACCTAGGTGAATTCAAGGAGATATTAGGCAAGACTCTTTCCAATTAGACAAGACTCTTTCCTCTATGTAAAGATGACTCATCATAGCTTCCAGTTCATAGAAGTCTTGTCTTCCTTTGAACTTGCTTAAGTGGATGCAGTGGGCCGAATTTCATTCTGTGGCATTTGGCAATAGTTGATTAGATATTTTCTAGCTCTTTTCTACCTTACTGGGCTGCCATTTTCCTTGTTCTTTGGGTAGAGAGAGCAGACTATTTTTGGAACTCTTTTTTTAGTTCCCTTGTTGGTGTTTCCAGGTTATCAATTTTTTTGTCCAAATCTTGAATATATTAAGTGAAAGAAATACAGGAATCTCACCTCTGTAGAATTTCTTCAGATCCCAAGGTCCATAGCACATCTGCCTCCATCTTTTCTCCCTGATGCAATCTTTTTATGCTTGCTTTATATATGATGTCCTGGATTTTCTGTTGTAGTTAGTGAATCCTTATTCCTGAAGTGGGAGAACATGCTACTTTTGAGATGCTTAAGACATTCCTTTGGAGTTGTTCAGTAAGCACCTGGAGTTGTGAGTTTAGGGCAATGTCTGAAAAGGAGATATAAATCAGGGAGGAATAACAATATAGGAATTTAACACTGTTAACTTGGGTATAGCTCCTTAGTGTATTACAGTAAATAGAAAGAATAAACACAAAGACTTAGTACCGAGGCACTACAGTGTTCAGAAATTAAAAAGGTGAAGATCTAGAATGGGGTGCTGAAAGAAGCAATCAGAAAGCCAAGAAGAAGTTCAGGAAATAATAACTTATAGATGCCAAATAACATTTCTTGCAATTAGACCATGATCACCTGTGCTCACTTTGCTAAAAGATCGAATAAGAAGAATAATTAAAATGGACTATAAGATGTAAAAACAAGGTTACCATTGAGGGGTTACTGCATTGCTGCTTAGTGTATCCATTACTTATTATTATTTTCATCAATTATATTTCCTAATAATTGCATAATCTCAAAGAAAGATATAGAACAGCCACAAAATATGTAATCTATTTATAACATCCTTAATTTTTGTGGACTTAGTTTCACGAATTTAATTTTTAGTCATTCGTTGCATAAAGTGTTATGTTCCATTTTGAAGTTACTTAATATTTCTTCTCCTGAATAACTATTTGTTTTTAATTCCTGCCCATCGTTCATAGATCTGTTTTTTGTGTTTAAGTAATATAGAAATGCTACCAGGTATCCATAAGGCAATTACAATATTATTTTAAATCTAACCTCACACTTCCATAAGAAATCACCATCCAAACCCAGGATTCTGCCTTGATCTCATATCCTATCTTCATCTTCAGGCAGGTTCTCTGAATATAATCAATAAGCATCATTCCTCATTCACACTGTCAATGTGGCTCCTTTCCTTCTGGCCACATTTCTGTCATTTGCAGTTTGTAAATTATGCACACTACTCCCCATCTATTAGCAAATATTTGGAAGTCCTTCCTCTGAACCCATAGCAGGCCATATGTTTACAACTTTTTGAATGATATACCTGATCTGAAGCCCTTAACCCAAGTGTACAATTGGAATAATCAGCCATTATTTATGTATATCTACCACTGGCCCGAAACTTCACACTGTTCCTAACTCTATCCCTGCTCCCAACACCAATCACCCTAACATGGACTGAGGAATCAGGCATTAAATTATATCCAACCTACTCTAAAATAATATTGCTTTGTACCTGCTCATTGTCCTAAACATGAATATGATTTCATCCCAGTTACTAGGTCTATCTTTTTCATATGGGAAAGATAATTTTCTGGGAAATTGAAAAGCAATTAACATCAAGACAATTTGAGTGGAAAAAATTCTGGCTATCTGATTTATCTATTCATCTGTCATAAGGATGGGGCTAGTCTAGCCCTTTGGAACTCACATCTCATGGCAACCTCCCCTGGGTAATGAACATAGAGCTATAGGATTTAATGTTTGCCCTACTGGGTTTCAGTCTTGCTTTGGTCCTATTTCTTCCTACCATGCTATTTCTCCTCTATTGAATAGGAATATTTACTCTGCATGTCTGTTGTCAGTAATTGACTTTCATTTTAATTTTTACAGGGGTTCACACCTAAGAGTTTGCCTTGAGTTTCTGAGTAGACTGTATTTGCACTTTACACCACTGTTAATGCTGTTAAGACTTTATGGACCCTCAGAGATGAGCTAAATACATTTTGAATAAAGATAAATTTTACCTTGAAGTCCAACTTGTCTGAAAATAGGATAGATACTTCTTATGGCTTGTATTTAGATGTCTCCCCTAAGCCTAATGTGGTTATACTTGGGACTTTTACAGAGGTGGCTATATCTAGAATGTGTGACACTGGCATCAATTCATGGTACAATGCTAGGATCAAGGGCACCAGAATTAAGGGTGTGAGTTCTACCCCACCTAAGTAGTCTGGATAAGATATAAGTGATAGGAAGAATGGTGGTTGTCTATTGCTTTTCTACTTTCTGCCTTCCGTGAACTGTTTCTCCTCTGCAATGCCTGTCTGCCATGCCATCCTGCTTTGGAGCCAGCCAATTATGGTCTAAAACCTCTAAATAAACCTTTCCTTCTTTAACTTTTGATGTCGGGTATTTTGTCTCAGCAATGAGAAAAACATCACTAAGACAATATTCCCGCAGGCTTTTGGGAATGTATGGAGTATTTTTCCACTCTTTTATTTTGTGTCTATGTGTTTCTTTGTAGATGAAGTGTGTCTCACTTGTCAACATGTGGTTGAATTTGGTCTTTTGATCCAAAGTGCCAGTCCGTATCTGTTTTTCATTTTGCATGGTTTGGTTTGGTTTGGTTTTTTTGAGAGAGGGTCTCAGTATGTAGTGCAGGCTGGCCTTGAACTTGCTTATATACCCCAGGCTGACCTCAAACTTATAGTGATCCTCCTGCCTCAGCTTCCTGAGTGCTGGGATTATAGGCATGTGCCACCATGCCCAGCTCAGTCTATGTCTTTTTGTTGAGTAGTTATCACCCTTTATTTTGAATATTATTATTGTAAGATAGTTATTGAATCCTGTCATCATTATTTTTCCAGCGCTAGTTCATTTAGTTTTTTTTTTATTTGCTTAAATATTCTCCTAGTTAGATGTATACTTTCCTGTCCATAATTTGGTGATATTAGATTTACTGCCTCTGTGTAGGATTCCATTGAGTAATTTCTGCTATGCTGATTTCATGGTGATAAACTTCTTCAGTTTCTTCTTGTCCTGAGAATTCTTTGTTTTTCTTTCAAATTTGAAATATAATTTTGCAGAATGTAGTAATCTGAGTTTGCAATTGTTTTCTGTTTGCACTTGGAAAACTGTTCCACACTGTCCTGACTTACATGGTTTGTGCTGAGTAATGCACTATTATTATGATAGGCTTGCATTTATTATTTACTTGATGTTTTAGGTAATAGTGTCTTCATTATTTTCCTGTCACTATGACAAAATTCCAGGAACCTATCATTTAAAAGAGAAGAGATTTATTTGGGCTGAATATTTCAGTGTATTCCTTGGTGGCTCAAAGCAGGAACAGGATGGTAATAAGGCATGATGTAGTAAAAGATGCATGTTGGGTGCCGACAGAAAATGGAAGAGTCAGAGACAAGAATATTACCTTCCTTGTCATGCACTCAGTGACCCATTTCTAACAAGGCCCCTTCTCCTTATATTATATTCAGCTACTGAACTCATCAATGGATGAATCCACTGATGATTATAAGATATGCATGATTAAACTGCCTTCCACAAACATGAGAATTTTGGGGGACAATTTAGATCTGAACCAAAACATTCCTCCCTTGGTCCCCAAAAGATGCATGCCCATTTAATTACAAAAAATAAATTTTGTCCTTCCATAAGAGTTGACAACATAACCATTCCCATACTGCTGAAAATTCTTGGTCCAAAGTGTGCTCTGAGACTCAAGGTAAACTCTTTGCTGTGAATCCTTACAAAAATCAGACAGAAAGTTAAACATTTCCAACATACAATGGTGCAGATTAAATATTCCCATTCCAAATAGAAGAAATACAAGGGTAGAAAGGAATGAAGCCAAAGCAAGACCAAAAACCAGCAGGGCAGATATTAAATCTCATAACTCTATGTCCAGCACTGAGCTCAAGTAGTGTTAGCACTTGAGTTCCAAAGAGCTTGGATAGCCCTGCACATATTGCATTCCTGGCTCCAACCCTTCTGTCTTGGGGCTTGCTCACTATCTGAACCTAATCTCAACAGACATTCCACATATCTGGCATTTCCAAAGTCTCTCTCATTATGTCTTGCATTGCCCTCTCTGAGGTTGCTTACCTGACCTCAGGCCATCCTCTGAAATTTGGTCATAAGTCTCTATTATCACATAACTTTTGCATTATGCATGGCTTTAAAACCAGTAGTAGGTGGATCATGCCGAGGTCTGCTACCAGCTTAAGCAGTACCCAGGCCCTCAAGAATCATGGTAGCATAGGACTATGAGCACATAGATAGCTGAACACTGGTAATGGAATCCTGGGGAACAAATTGCCTACAAGTTCTTCCTGGTAAATAGGCCCATGGTTTTTCTTCCCATAGGAAAGTCTCACGGTTTTGCACTATTGAGCTGTAAAGGGTGGAATCTTGTTAATTCCTGAAATACCTTCATGCCATCTTTCCTACTGTCTGGATGCAAAGTAGTTGGCTTATTTTAGTGTCATTTTGTAGCAACTATGCTCCACCTTCGCACATGTTTCTTTATGATAAAACTGCAAACTTTTCACATACATTGCTTTTTCTTGATTTTCACTATAGATTTAGCTAAAAGCAGCCAGTAGTACCAGTACCACAATCTGAACATTGAGCTTCCATAAAATTTCCTCTCTGAGATGTTAGTCAAACATCCTTAATATGAGGCTCTTACAAATTTCCCAAACTCTGTGTCCTACCAAGGGTGAAGAAAATGTATTTTGCCATGGTGTAACACACATGGCCTCTATTCTAACTGCCAATTGAGTACTTATTCCCCACTAACACTTCCTAAGTCTGGTCTTTACTGTCTACATTATTTTGAGAATTCTGATAATTTTAATAAGGCAGGTTCTTGTTAAGTTGTTCTGGCTGGACTTGAACTTACTATGTAGCCAAGGCTGGCCATGAACTCAGGGTGATATTCCTACCTCAGAGTCTCGAGTTTTGGAGTTTCAGGCATGTGCCACCATGCCTGGCCCATCATTCTGGCTTTCAAGCTCCAACCAGAATCTGTTATCAAACTTGGATTACACTTTCTTTGGATTTCTTTAGCCAGCATCTCCAAGTATTTCAGCTCCTCTTTCAGCACCCAACACCCACAATTTAAAGGAGGAGATTATATAAATATATATATATATATATATATATATATATATATATATATATTGTTTCAGTACATATTTGACTGTATCCAAGGAAAGAACATAATGGCAGAGAGGCATGGCAGAGGAAGAAGTGCTCAGACTAGGGCAGCCAGGAATCTCAAAGAGAAAAAGATGGACCCAGGACAAGAACATACTCTTCCATATCATGCCCTCAGTAACCTACCTCCAAACTGGACACACCTCAAACCAGGCTTAATATTTCAATATTGTGTTTGGTGACTCAAACCATTAGTGAATAAAACCACTGATGGATATAATGCTCATGTGACCCAATAATCTTCTACATATGTGAGAATTTTGGGATGCATTCTAAATCTGAACTAGAACAAACATCTTTTCTCTCTTTAGCTTGAATTTCTGGGATTTTGAAAACAATGTGTAGTGGAGAGTTTCTCTTTTCAGTCATTTGTGGTTCTAAATTCCTTGTGTACTTGAATATTGATTTTCCCTTGTTATGGAAATTTTTTTGCTTTGATGTTAGTCGATGTATTTTTATACTTTTGGTGTTTTCTTCTAACCTTTCTGTAACTCTTTTAGTTCTTAAATTGTTTTTTAGTCATCCACCAGCTGCTGGATCCAGTTTTCATGGTGTCTTTATTTATTTTTTTGAGGGTATCTTTGAGTGTACTACATACTACATCGATCTTGTCAAGTTCTGTCAGTCCCTTCTCTCATCATTTAGGCTGCCAATACTTTCAATTGAATTTTATATCAAGTATTTTCACTTGATTCCTTTTCATATTCTCTAATTCTTTACTAAACTGGTCATTCATATCTTGCATTGTCTTCTGTAATGCAATCAAATTTTGTTTGTGTCTTCTATAATATCTTTGAACCTTTTGTTAATTTAATTCTTCATGTGCTTATTTATGTCCTCTTTGAGCTCACTGAACATCATATTTGCTGGTTTCTTCTTTGATCTCTTCAAACATTTTAAATATTTGTGTTCTTGGTCACTTTGTCTCTAAAACTTCTTTAGCTTTAAGGCCATTCAGGTCAAATTTTGGGTGGTTAGAATTTTTTGGAGGCATCTTGTTGTCTTATTTTCTCATATTTATATTGCTTTTATCCTGAAGGTTAAAGGTTAATTAGAGTAGAAATGTCTGTGTCACTGTTGTGAAGATCTCCTGACTTAGTGTATGTCTCTCTGTGATGTGACGCTGACTTTGGTTATATTTTAATATCCATGTACCTATTCAACCTACTCAACATAACAAGATTGGTTCTTTATACTGCATTACAAGAAATGAACAACTATGGGTCAAATGAACATGTACAGAACCAAGCACAAATCAATCATACAATTTAAAACCTTCTCAAAAAATTTCATACTTGTTTCAATGACCCAAGAACAAATGAAATAGTATTATAAGGAGTATTTTGAGATGAACAGGATGAGAGAATGAGATTAGAAAAGGAAAGTAAAGAATAGTTCAGAAAGAAGGAATGAAGAAAAAAGAGACAAGAAAAAAGTGGTAGGACTTTCATGATAACAGTTTTGTATCTGGAATAGAGAGTGTGCTCAGAGGGCATGTGAGAGGATTTTTTGCAAGGGCTGCAAGTAAGAAGAGTGTGGGCAGTGTACTTTGTATTGAAGGAAGGTCTAAGAAGATAGTAACCAATTCATATGTGAATAGAAATCTTGATTATGAATCCTCCATACACAGTTTTGGGTGAGCATTTATGTAATATCAGCATGATATGTCTTGTATAAACTAAAGCAATAATAATTATTATTTTTTGTTCACTTATACAAAGACATCTAAATGTATGTGCAAGATGGAAGGAAAAAAAAAGAAGAAAAGACACACACATACAATAATGAAAGACTCCTTCCAGTCTTGTTTATAGTGCAGTCAGAATTTGTACAATCTGCTTTTCACCATTAGTTCAAAAATGGGGAGAGTTGACTTGCAACACATATGAGGTGTTGATCTCCAGTTCTCTGTGGTAATGATTAGTAGGAAGGGTATGTCATTGAATGCTCTAGAAGGCCTCCCAATGTCTGGTTCTCTTATAGCCAGTAACTGAAGGGGCTGAGAGTACAGATGGACCAAGAACACTGCCTTGCTTTTCTTCTGCAGGAGGAGGTTTGCTAGGTTTCAGGTGTAGTCAGGCATCTAATCTTCTCCTTATCTCTGTAGGGGCTTTCTTGTTCTCCATTCCCTTATCTCCATGGTAATCCCTGCAGGTGTTTACTTACATATTTACCTCTCTGGGTAAATACACCATGAAACACCTTCTGTCCATGCAGCCCCTCTCCTTTGTTCTACCCACACCAAACTCTGTCTGCACATTAAAAACAGTCCCTATCCAACCTTAAAATTCAGTGGCATTTAGTGCTTAGTGGTGGACTGCCCTTCTGCTTGGAATTCATTAGCATTTTGGCAATAACTGTAAGGTTACCTGAGTGCAGAAGTCAGCAACCCTTGGTGGACAGTGTGACAGAGAAGCATCAAGCTTTGCATCACTGTAGTGGCAGTTGCTGAATGGATTATCATATGGGCACAGACCTTGCCAGTGTTTAGAGTGTTGGTGGGAGAGTAACCACTCTGGCACTTCTCTAGTCATTTTTCTCCACCCTGAGATCACTTGCTGCATGTCCCTGCAACTCACTGCCCTACAGCTCCCTCTATTCCTGGTTCCATGCTTTTAACCAGGACCATGTCCTTGTTCCTTACTGAGCAAGAATCTCAATCCAAACTCAGCCACTGCCATCTAAGTGATTCTCAGACTTGCGTTTTCATTTGTGCCCGGATCTTAGGGGACCCTCTCTTGTGAATAGCTTATTCACTGGGCTCCATCTCATACAAGACAGAAAATTAGGACAGATGGGCACAGGATTCTGGTGCTAGGCTGGGCACTGTTTGAAGCAGCCCAAGATTCCTTGCTGTGCATTGATTCTTCCCTCAGTGGGTTAGGTCTTTTCCCAAGACAGTATGTTTTCTCTACCTAGGCTGTAAGCAGTGCTGGGATCCAGAGGCAGTCCTGCTTCTTTTTGTAAACACACTTGATCCTGGAATTCATCTGGGAGCTGTCTCCTTCAGGCTGCCTTCCTGCATTTTTATTTTGGTTTGCTTCTCTTTTCTGAGTACATGTGGATCTTGGTGAACATTTTCCAATTACCTCATGAGTCTTTGCCTGTAGCCTTGTGTTATGCCTTGTACCTATATGTCCTCTCAAAGCCTTCTGTGCTCATAGGTGGGGCTTTTCAGAAGTGGCTGGATCTAGGGTGTGTGATACGGATTATGGGTGTGTGATAACTGGATCAGTCCATTGATTGAATTAGTACATGATTATAGGTGTGTCTGAATTGATTTACTGATGACAGAATCCCCACCCTGGCACCAACCAATATGCTTGCACCCTGGATGGACTATAAAGGGACATAAGGAAGTCAGGTTCATTGCCTCCTTCCTTTCTTTCATAAACTGTTTATCCTATACCATGTCCTTCTGCCATGCCACTATGCATTACAGCCAGCTGAGTATAGGCTGAAACCACTACAAACTGTTAACTAAAATAAAAATTTCCTCCTTTAGCTTGTAGGTGTTGGATATTTTGTTCCAGCAAAGAGACAAGTAACTAGGATAACTTCCATGATGTCTCCAAACTTCTGATTAGGAATATTGACATTATAATAATATCCTGGATTACTAAATGGTCTAACTCTGTATGAGCATCTTTACAGGAGGAATGCAGCAGTATTATAGTTAGTAGAAAATGTGAAAGTGGAAGTAGTACATTGGAGTAATGTGAGGAAGGATTCACAATGCATGGGTTTCTGATAGCCTCTAAAAGCTTGAATAGGCAAGGAGCCTCCAGCTGGAATAAAGCTCTGACCACACCTTAACTTTAGTGCTTCTGAACCCACAACTATAATAAATATGTATTATTTTAAGCCACAAATTTGGTGGTAATTTATTATATGTGTGACAAGAAAATAATGAAAGAACTACAAGCTATTAAAATTCCACACTGCCCGAATTGCTCATTGTTGTCATAGTGCACATGGGTACATTGCTTTATTTCTATACTTTATCTATTTAAAGAAATCTTGGGAAAATTTTTGCTTCTGTATCATCAGTTTCTGTACTTCAAATGTTATGGTTATGATTACGACAAATCTTATGGTTAGTATTTGTTACACTTTAGATATGTTTATGGTTATTTATAGATGTGATTAGTTGTAGTTGGTTGTGATAAATTATGGTTAGTTACACTTAAAGGAATAGCTGTTATGATTGGTAAGGCTATAGATAGATTGATAGCCACTGCATAGCTTTGATTACTAGTTGTGAATGTTCACTATTTCTGATTAAAAACATAAATTATAAATTGTTATGAATATGACTTATGACTACAAATGAACCATAGATACCAGTGTCAACTAATAACTGGTTATTTTATTCAATGTGTCTACTAACCAATCATGGGAGACGATAAGTAACTACTAGCTAGTCATGGATACTGGCAGTGAGTACTGGTTTCATTCACAAGTTTGGCTACGAAGTAATCATTTTCAAAACTTAGTAACTACTAATTAGTTAGTGCTACTTTTTAACTACTAAAAACTTATAGTTAAAAATGATATGATTGACACAGTATGTTTACAAGTTGTAACTAATAACTAGCTGTGACTGGTAGTTTATGAATGGTAATAAGCCATGTCTATTCATCTATGACTTTTAACATTCTGATTGTTAATAATTGACTACTGACTGATTTTGGTCACCTGTTACTGCTACTTCCTAAATACTCATGGCGATTAAAAACTAGTTATGAATCTTACACTTGCATTATAATTATTCATGATGCTTTGTTTAGTTAGTAGGGAGTTATGATTGCTACTTTTTGACAGGCAACTATTTACAGTTGCTCATTATAACTATGATTACAGTGAGTTACAATTATTTTGAGTTACAGATCTTTATGAGTGTATTTATAAGTTGTTACAGTTATAGAATTAACTGTTTGATTTAATATTATTTGGTATGGAATGTCTTCTGATAACAAAATTATCTTGATGACATCCAAATTCTTGAAAACCTTCATTCAGTGGGCCTAATTTATTGAATTATTTCCTTGTGACTCATTTTTATCTATAAAGAATCTAAGATCTAAGGCATATATATAAAACTCTAGTAAAAATCTTGCTCTCTTCTTCCATTTGCTGTGGTCAAACTCCAGAAAATACTCAGGAGACAAAACAATAAGCATCTGCACACTCTTTATTCTTATAAAAAACTGTTGCCCACATTTGCAGCTCCTTTCCCACCACAAAGTCAAGAGATTTGAAAAACTCACAGCAAGAATTCACAATAGCATTTCTAAATCCTCTAAACCAATCTCTCTGAGATTCTAGCCCATTGTTTTATCCACTTGGAGCATTTTAATATTTCAGAAGCATTTTTGCCAATCTGGGGGAAAGAGAGCAATGTAATAAAGTAGAAAATATCTCTTGCCTCTCTTTCAAGGCCACATTAATTTTATTAAAGCTACATTAAAAGCTTACTTTCTTGGGGGCCGATGAGACAGCTCAGTGGCCTAAGCGCCTGCCTGGCAAGCACGAGGGCCTGAGTTCAACTCCCGGAACCCACATACGAAAAAAGGGCCGGTGATATGGCTCAGTGGCATGCACGCCTGCTGGCACGCAAGGTCCTGAGGTCGACGCCCCAGTACCCACAAAAAAAAAAAAGCTTACTTTCTCCAAGAAGTCTTGCTAGATTTGTCAGTTCAGAATTCATCACTGGAGCATCTAAGTGTTTCTAAGAACTAAGGTATGCCATATATGTAAAATCAGCTATAATTAATTTTACTAATAACAAATTGTCAAAGTTTAAGATAACTCAATTTTTTTTTTTTTTTTGTGGGTACCAGGGGTTGACCTCAGGACCTTGCGTGCCAGCAGGCGCCCATGCCGCTAAGGGATATCAGCGGCCCTTTTTTCGTATGTGGGTTCCGGGAGTAGAACTCGGGCCCTCGCGCTTGCCAGGCAGGCGCTTACGCCGCTGAGCCATCTCACTGGCCCAATTTGTTTTGATATATGTATGTATGTTTGTGTGTGTGCCTATAATCTTGCATTATTCAAAAAATACAGTGACTTTAGTTTCTTTAATTCTGCAAGCTACTCATGCACTTCATGTTTCTTACAAAATCACATACACAAAGTCAAGAAATAGATTATTGACAAAATAAAATCCATTTATCAGGTATTTGGCTTCAATGTTTGAATCATAGAGAATTAATCTACCTTTGCTTGGATACTTAAGAAGTTTTTTCACAAATAAGCATATTACATGATTATAAGTAGAACGTGTTCATCATTCTTATTAAAAATTAAACACCTACAACACTGATGAAAGTTAATATGTAAATTGTATTAATAATAAAAATATGAAAGAACAGCACCAATAATCATGGTGATAGTAGTAGTGAGAATAAATAAAAAGAAAATTTGATGAATGATTATGTACTGGGCAAATAATTACTTAAAGTTTTCATGTTGCTTTTTTATATTTGACCATCATGACAAAGAGGTGATGAATAAATGCAATAGTTCTCCAGCTCAAATTTTTTGTGGTATTTGAGAAAATATAAAAATTCACTTAGAAACAAATGAACCGGGCAGGTGAGATGGCTCAGCAGCGTAAGTGCCTGCCTGGCAAGTGCGAGGGCCTGAGTTCGACTCCTGGTACCCACATATGAAAAAAGGGCCGGTGATATCGCTCAGTGGCACAGGCGCCTGCTGGCACATGAGGTCCTGAGGTTGACCCCCACTAACCACAAAAAAAAGGAAACAGATGAACCACTTGAATGTTAAAGCAATAATAACATAAATATTCACAACAAATCACATAAATAATACCATTTAAATATGACAAAATTTATATTTTAAACTCCTCATTTAATAGACAAGTAGCTATTTATTTCAGCAATTTTTGGACAAGCTAATATTTTCTTCCCTTGAAGTTAAATTTCTCTAGTTGTATTATTAGGAAAAGCTCATGGGAATGATGTATGAGAAAGATTCAAAAAGCTTCCAAAGTCCAGATTTTATGTCCCCTTTCTCTGAATAGGATAAACTTTTAAAAAGAGTTCAGAATTATTACTAACAGATGTGCAACCTAAAATTGACAGTGTTTTTATTTCTATATTCATATTTTGATTTTAAAAAAATTAAAAGTCAGTTCATGAGAAATAATATTTATTGAAATATATTTTAGTAAATGTAAATATAAGTGTCCATTTGTAAAATGAGTAGAGGGTAATAAATAGTGTAGCCAAAAGATAATATACAAAAATAAGTGGGTTCTTTGATCACAAATATCTATACATACATACAATGAAAACTAAAATAGAATAAAGTAGCATAAAAGAACACATACAATTAATATGCTTCACTTGTTATATTTCTGCAATAGACCTAGGGCAAAGAAATATAGTTCTTTTAAAAGGAACAGAAAACTGGACTGCATATTTTATTAGAATCTGTGTAAATGAATAAGGAACATTTTATTAGGGAGGTTGTTTAACAAAGATTTGTGGATTATTTTATTTAGTTCTCAAAGTACTTTACATGTAAAGTTGTTATTTTTAATATATTTTACATACTTTATTACCTAAATATATAAAAAAAGATCAGTTATATTATCATTACATTTATTTCCACATCCATCAATTCAATTTTATTTGTGAATGAGTTCCACACCATAAGTAATTATTTATAAAGTGATAGTCTGAAAATTAATTATTACTAATTTTAACACTTTACAGATGTTTCTGTTTAGTGCTCATGTATCAGTAGTTGCCTTATGTTTGTTAGACTTGCATGCTTCAAATATATCAAGTATTTCTTTTGTTGTGTGTGTGTGTGTACCAGGGGGTCGACCTCAGGACCACGCACGCCAGCAGGTGCCAGTGCCGCTGAGCGATATCACCGGCCCCTTTTTGGTATGTGGGTTCCGGGAGTTGAACTCGGGCCCTCGCACTTGCCAGGCAGGTGCTTAAGCTGCTGAGCCATCTCATCGGCCCTATATCAAGTATTTCTGATGGCTGATGACCAATATTTTTCTGCCTAGATGACATTGGATTTCAGTCTGCATGCACTGTTAACCTCAAGGGACCTGATCAAATGAACCTCAGGAAATTAAACTAATAAAAATAAATCATTTTTCCTCAGCAGGTAATCAGATACTCAATTAAAGGAGATTTTAAAATATGTTTTTTATATTTGGCTTACAAATGTAGTACTAGTGGTTACGTTTGTACTACTGATACTACCATAGTACTTCAAAGAGGAAGAGAAGCAATCATTATATTCCATAACTGATGATAAACAAGACATGCAATGTCCAAGGAAAATTAAGTCACTGATAGAGTTTGTCACCATATTTTATGAAATAATATGAATAGACACATTTGAAATCTGAGAAGCAACAAATTGATACACTCAGCACAGCATTCCATTAACAAACATGAAAATTTCCTATTCACAATGTACTTAATTAAAAGTATGTGCCATTAATTTTAGTTCTGTTAAGTGTACTTCATTATCAATATTAAATTAATTTTCTGTAAATGATAGGCCTCCAAGTTTAAGTGTTTCTAGAAGATATTTAGATATCCTGGCAGCTAAGTCATCATTATGAGAGCTATAGTTCTTAGAAGGGGGGAAGTGGGGGAAGAAAGGGGACAAAAAAGGAATTAAGATGTTTTATGTAAATGTACCAACTTCTCACAAGGTGTATAAATATTATGTACTATAAAGATAAACTAAAAATTAAATTTAAATTATACATTTGAACAATGATTATATTATTGAATAAATCTGTATTTACTATACTAAATTCAAAATTGGAGAAATGACATTCTTCACTTAGAAATACTTGGTTCTTAGTAGATATTAAAACCAAGAGAAATAAAAGGAGAAAAATCAGTGTTTTCTCTTGGAACTAGTGATAATAGTTGAGAAAGTTTATGGAAGTGAGGATTAATTAATACAGGAATGAAGAATATCATGAAATTTTGAACAAAATAAATTATTACAGTAAAACATAAATTGTGATTAATCACCTTCAAAATTTCTTTAATTATATTTAACCTATTATATTTTTCATTTTCTGAAGAATGTTCTAGAAGTCCTGTTTCATGTGTGCCTTTAATTGTGGTGTCCTGACTGCCTCTATGTCCTGAATTGATTCAAAATGTTTACCTTTCATTATCATTGGGAAAGAGATAGAAGGGGCATGGTGCAAGATCTGGCGAATGAGGTGGATGGTGACAAACTTCATAATGACACTCACAAAAGAGGACTTCAAGAACTGATTCAGAAACAGGTAAAAACAATGGGAAAATGTTCAAAGCCAGGAGGAGTATTTTGAGGGGCATTAAGGGCAATGTGACTTCAATTGTAATAATTTTTTTAATATTAAACATTCACTATTAAGTTAGACCACCCTTGTGATTCATTTGTATGTATAAGCAAAGCCACTCATATTTCTTGCATTGCCAGGAAATGTAAAAAAAAAAGGAAGAAAATGTCTAAAGTCTCACTATCCCGTTCAAGGTCACACATTCAATGACTGGAAGACCTCTTATTTTATTTATTCTTTTATTTTTTTGTGGGTACCAGGGGTCGACCTCAGGACCTCATGTGCCAGCAAGCACCCATGCTGCTGAGTGATATCATCGGCCCTTTTTTCGTATGTGGGTTCCAGGAGTCAAACTCAGGCCCTTGCGCTTGCCAGGCAGGTGCTTACACCGCTGAACCATCTCACCGGCCCTGGAAGGCCTCTTATTAACCCCCACATCTTACAGTTTCTACCACTTAACAGTAACAGTGCTTGGGACTAAGCCTTTAACACACAGCCACTTGGGGGCTATTATAATTCTAAAATATTGCATTCTGCCCATCATTCTTTAAGACTCATATCCATATCATAGTAAATATCACATTTATTCTAGCCCCCAAATTCCCAAAATCTTCACTGAGAACCAAGGTAAACAGTGACATGTAAGAATCTGCAAAATAGTTACAATCTTCAAAGATAAAATGGTGGGTTAAGCTCAAAATAAATGTGCCTCCTCAAAGAGGAAGGACACAAAAATAGATGGACTAGATCAAATCAAGATCAAAATCAAAAGGCAAATATTAATCCTACATATCTATGTCTGGTGTCTGAGGCACACTGCCCAACTTTGCTTATTTCATCCCATACAGCCTGCATTAGGTTAGCTTTTCATTTGCTTGCAACTTCTATCAGAAAGCATTTCACACAAGTGGCTTGTCTAACTTTCTGGTGTCTCCATTGCTGATTTACCTCCACTTTCATAGCTTACACATCCTTTCAGCAGCTATTTGAAGTGAAATACATTTCTGCCCCAAGAACACATACAGAAAAACACACACGTGTGGGCACACACACATACACACTCACACAATCTTTCCTTTGAAATCTCAGTGGAAGCCTCCATATTCCCATTGTTTGTGCATTCTGCATTCATACAAAGCCAGCATCACAAGAAATACTGTTATGGTTTGGATCTAAATTATTTCCCAAAGTCTCATTGTTCAGAGGTAGGGATTTTGGAAGGTGATTGGATCATGGTTGCACTATATTCATCATAGGATTAATCCATTGTTGAGTTCATTGCTAAATGTGCTGTTAGGATGTGGAAACTAGATAGAGGTTACTGTGGTGTATACCTTTACTCTCTGGCTTTCTCTGCTTTGCTCAAAATGAGGCAAATAGTTTTCCTCCATCATACATTTCTGCCATCCAATTTCTACCTTGGAGCCAAGCAACCAGAAATTGAAACTTTTGAAGTTCCAAACCAACATAAACTTCTCTTTAAAATGTGTGCACCAGGTTTTTTTGACCCTGAAACAGAATATCTGATTAATAAAGAAAATTGATACAAGAGGAGTCAGATCATTTTCTTGACTGTATTTACCTATGTGGTACAGTAGACTTTGGTACTTGTTTGTGGGAAGAGACAGGAAAGGTTTAGAGAGTTGGGATAGACAAACCCTACAATACTTTAAGCAGGGCTTGATTGTGAACTCTGGTAGGAGCTCAGATGATAACAATGCTGATAGGAACGTGGAGAGGAAAAGCTGTGCTCATAAGGTTTAAGATGGGAATGAGGGTTCTAGTAGGAATTGGACTAGATACCATGCATGTTGTTACCTTTGGGCAAATGAACTGTATATATTTTGTTCATGACATAATAATTTATATGAAACTGAATTTAAATGTTACAGATTAATTAACCTGGAGGAAGAAATGTCAAGGAAGTTCAACATTTTGTTTGTGGCATGTGTAGAGCTAGCTGCTTTTAGTTAAGATTTATAGTGAGAATTGAGAGCAAAAAGCAGAGAAAAACAATTTGAAAAACTGTGTTTGATTAGAGAAATTGTTCATGTAAAGTTGTGTGTAAGAAAATCACAGATATTGATGACATTAATGATGTTATAAGAAGGCAAGTATTTTGCATGATGACAATAGAAAAGATGCCTTAAGTACCTCTCAGAAATTTGAGAGAGCCCACTCATAGAAGTTATAAATGTATGAAAGTTTAAAGTACTTGTAAAGACTGTGATTTGAGAAGAACAATCCAGGACAAACAGGGCATTCAGGGCCACCTAGAGAAATATTTCCCTGATTTTAGCCATCCAAGTACTCAGAGACTTTTGCAATTAAGATGCAAGAGGACTGGCTAATATTCAAGCTGATAGCAGACACTATCATCATCCATGTGGTCCTGGTTTTACAGGAATTCACAATGTAATAGTCATGGGATTCTGGAGGCTTCCAACCAGATTTGACAGGAAGTCCTGAGGGCCAGACAAAAATGGGTGACTGGATCAAAAACCTTCCAGTACCTCGTGAGAAGAAGATTCATGAAATTGTATGAGTCAAACTGATAGTACAGTGGAGATCCCAGGGAGCTAAATATATCAGAAATGTTCAAGACCTGCTGTGGAAGGTTGTAGGTAGTGAGCAGAGCTAGCTCAAGAGAGATTATGTGAGCTGCAAAAGACAAGGCCACAGAAACACACCTGTCCAAGCCCGATGGTGCTCACAACTTATCACCACATATCCTAGGTTCTATATATGGAGCTATAAGTTTTAATGTTTGCACTGTTAGGCTTTGGCCTTCTTTGGTTTGATTCCCTTCAATGGCCCCTTTCCTCCATTTTTGGAATGGGAATATTTAACCTGTGCCACTGTGTGTTGAAATATTTACCTTCTTTTTTATTTTTAAAGGTGTTCACAGTAAGATGTTGCTGTGCATCTCAGAGTTTTTGGATTTCAGCTTTTGAGTAATGCTTGAACTGTTAAGACAGGGGAACTCATGGAGATTCACTACTTTGATTTTGCATGATAAGCTGGATATGAACATTTTGGGGGCTAGAGGTAGCATTCTATTCTTTGGATCTAAAATGTCCCTCAAATGTCTCATGTGTACAGAGGAGGGGCATTTGGGAAGTGATTTGATCTCAGAGATACTATACTGATCAATGGATTAATCCATTAATTAATTCATATCAAAATGTGCTGTTAGGTTCTTAGGCCCAGCTATAGGAGGTGATCACTAGGAGTGTTCCTCTTCAGGGTGTATCGCTCTCTTCAGCTTACTTGCACTCTCTCAAGAGCCACTGAAAGGTGCACACATTTGCTCAACCATACCCTTTTCCCTGCCATTTCTACCTTGGGCACAATAGACAATGATCTGAAATGTGTGAATCTGTAAGCACAAAGCAAACTTTTTGTTCTTGAAGTTGTTTGTGTTAGATATTAGGTCTCAATAACAAAAAAAATACAGAGATTCTGAGAAGATGGTAGAGTGAAATTAACATTGGTGCTACTCAGCCATTGAGAAGAGTCAGCTCAACAAAGGAGAAACTCAGTGTGCAGCAAAACAAATGAGAGAAATTGCATCTTACTTCAGTGAAAACCTAGTCCCATTTGATCCTCTGCAGATAATTTAACCTAAACAATAGGGATTTTATAACCTCAAAATAATGAAGTAGCACCCAAGAGGCAAGGCTACAGGGTTATTAAGACAAGTTTCCTTCTTTTTTGTTTATTTTAGAGAAAAGAAATAGAACAAAATTTCAAAACAACATAATAGGAGGGTAAAATGGTTAATACATTGAGCATTGTTATCTTTAAATTAGTTACTCAGGGTACAAGATATTGGCATTCAATAGTCCAAACAATATTAGCACAAACCTTTCTTTTCAATGAACTAAGTGAAATTAGTAGTGTATCTATTTAACTATCTTGTATATTCATATTTTTCTTTTCCCTTCCTTCTTCTTTCCATTCCCCCATCCCAGTTTCTCTTTCCTTTTGAACATTTTCTTCCTGTTTTACAATATCTATTGTACATTTTGGATTTTATTTACTCTTTCAGCTTCTCATACCAGGGAGACAATGCAATGTTTACACATGTGTGTTTATTTCGCTTATGAGTATGGTCACAAGTTGCATCCTTGTACCTATAAAAGTCTCCAGTTTGGGCCGGTGAGATGGCTCAGCGGTGTAAGTGCCTGCCTGGCAAGCACGAGGGCCTGAGTTTGACTCCCAGAACCCACATATGAAAAAAGGGCCGGCGATATCGGTCAGTGGCATGGGTGCCTGCTGGCACGCGAGGTCCTGAGGTCAACCCCTGGTAAACACACACACACAAAAAAGTCTTCAGTTTATCTTTATGGCTGAGTAGTACTCCAATGTATAAAAAGACTCCATCTTTTTTATCCATTCCTCAGTTGATGGGCATTTCCATGATCTGTCTATTACACATTGTGCTGCTATAAATATGGGTGCACATATATCACTGTGGTATGCTGTTTTGAATTCTTCTGGGAAGATACCCAGAAGGGGAATAGCTGGGTCAAATGGGACCTCCAATCCCAGTTTTTTGAGGACTCTCCACACTGATTTCCACAGTGGCTGTACCAGTTGACATTCCCACCAAGAGTGGAGAAGTGTTCATTTTTCCCCACAGCCCCTCCAGCATTTGTTATTGGTTGATTTCTTGATAAAAGCCATTCTTTCTGGGGTGAGATGGCATCTCGGTGTTGTTTTAATTTGCATCTCTCAAATGACCAGTGATGTTGAATATTTTTTCATATATTTATTTGCTGTTTGTATTTCTTCATGTGAGAAGTGTGTATTCATCTCAGATGTCCATTTTTGATTTGGATCTTTAAATTTGGGAGGTCTGATTTTTTTTGAGTTTTTTGTATCTTCTCGATAGTAATCCTTTGAGGAACAGCTGGCAAAGATTTTTTCCCACATTGTGTGTTGTCTCTTCACTCTGTTGGTGGTTTCTCTTGCTGTGCAAAAGCTGTTCAATAAGATGAGATCCCAGTTGTTGATTCTTTGTGATAGTTTCTGTGCGATTGGAGTTTTGTTCATAAAGTCTTTGCCTACCACAATCTTTTAAAGAGTTTTACCTATTCTATATTCCAGCAGATGTAATGTTTCTGTTTTAATATTTAGATCTTTGATCCATTTTGTATTTAGTTTAGTGCACGGTGAAAGATATGGGTCTAATTTTAATCTTAAGCATGTGCAGAGCCAGTTTTTCCAGCACCATTTATTAAAGACTATCTTTCTTCCAGTGAATATGTTTGGCACCTTTGTCAAAGGTAAAGTGGCTTAGTATGTGCGGAGTTGTTTCTGCATCTTCTAATCTGTTCCATTGATCTCTGGGTCTGTTTTTTTGCCAGTACCATGCTGTTTCTATCACAGTAGCTTCATAGTATAATTTCAAGTCAGGGACTGTGATGCCCCCTGCCTGGCCTTTGTTTTTTTTTTTTTAAAGTGAAATAAATAGAACAAAATTTCAAAACAACATAATAGAAGTGTAACAATGGTTAATACATTGAGTATTGTTATCTAAATTAGTTACTCAGGGTACAAGATATTGGCATTCAATTGTCCAAACAATATTAGCACAAACCTTTCTTTACATTGAACTAAGCAAAGTTAGTAGTGTATCTCTCTTAACTATTATATATATATATATATATATATATATATATATATATATCTTTTTCCCTTTTTGCTTGGCCTTTGTTGCACAGAATTGCTTAAAACAAGTTGCTAAACATTTACTACCCACACCAAAACAGAGATGAGCAACACCTCAGAAGACACATCAGTGAAGAACACCAGCATAGTTTGAATCTATAACATTTAAATATACACTGTACAGTCAAAATAACATACGTACACAAACTGCCTGCCCACACACACTTTGCTGTTTAAAACAAACCTGGCTCAACTACCAGAAAGAATCCATTCTTGTAAGATTTACAGAAAATAGAAAATCATTTAGGCTATGAAACAGTATGTTTTCTGTCTGTTCCCATTGTTCACAAAGGAGGTACAAGGAAAACAGCAAAACCCACTTAGAACTTGTTATGGCTTAGGTATAAAATATCCACAAAAATTCTCATTTGTGTGGAAAGTGATTTGGTCATTGGTTACTGTATTCTTCAGTTAATTTATACATTGATGAGTTCTGTATCTGAATGTTCTGTTAGGAGGTGGTGCCCGGTTGAAGTTAGATTACTGGAATTATGATCTGGAAAGCTATATCTCCCTCCTTGTTTCTTCCTTTCTCTTTCATTTTCCTGAACCCCATGGATTGAATACCTTCTCCTTTGTCCCTTGTAATATTCAATTTCTGCCTTAAGTCTTGGCTGACCATGGAATTAAACAGTTGCCAAAATAAACCTCACCTCTTTTAAATTGTAGGTGATGGAAATTTTGTCCCAGTGATGAGAAAGTGATTAAGACAGATTTTGGTACCAAGTAAATGGGGTCATTGTTGTCACTGTATCTTACAATGTGGGTTAGAAGTCTTTGGAGCTGTTTTGGATGCATTTAAAAGGTTTTGGAGACGTGCCCTACAGAAACTTGAGAATGCTGTGAGCAGAGTTTGATGGGAGATTGTTCTGGTCAGATCTGAGAGCAGACAATAAAAGACAGGCTTCGGAGGTTTCTTTTGGGAACAAAGAATTCATTTAATGTTGAATTAGAGGCCATATGTGGTACACTGTGGAATAAAATTTCTCTTCATTTTGCCTATGTCCTGAGACTTTGCCAGATAATGAGGTTAACAACTGTGATCTAATTAAGCTAACAGAGGAAATTTAATGGCAGCACAATATTCAGTCTGTGTCATGGGTACTGCTGACTACATTTTGCTATATGTTCAATGAGAATGAGGAGAAAATGACAAAATAAAAAAAAAGTACTGGGGCCAGTGAGATGGCTCAGTGGCATAAGCACCTGCCTGGCAAGCACAAGGTCCTGAGTTTGACTCCTGGCACCCACATATGAAAAAAGGGCCAGAGATATCGCTCAGCGGCACAGGCACCAGCTGGCACACGAGGTCCTGAGGTTGACCCCTGGTACCCACAAAAAAAAGAAAAAAATACAGAAAATTCCCAGTTTTGCTGGAAAGGAAGTACCTGTGCAGTTGTGACCTTGGATAGTGTAGATGCTAAAATTTAGAATTAAAAATAAGACAAGTACTTTGCATCATTACAATAGGAAACATAGCTTAAAAGCACCTCAGAAATCAACAGGACTCCACTTTTCACAGGCTCAAAGTGCAAAAGCATAAAACTTTCATTCGAGTAGAGTGCCTCTGGGCCACCTGCTGTAAAAGGTGAACAAGGGCATTGATTCTCTGGGATTCATTTCACAATGCTCAGCTACTCTAGCACTCAAAGGCCACTTTGGTGATGACCCAAGGGGAACCCACTACTGCTTTAGCTGACAGCAGATGGTGGCCTCATCCAAGTAGTAATAGTTTTACAGGCATGTAGAACTCAAGAGACATAAGGTCATGGAAGCCTTTACCCAAATTTCAAAGGAATATCTGAAGGGCCAGGCACTGTGCCCCTGAGATGGCAGTGTGTGAAGCTCTGAGGTTTTTTTTTTTTTTTTTGTACCAGGAATCAAACACAGGACCTTTTTTTTTTTTTCTGGGTACCGGGAGGTCGACCTCAGGACCTCGCGTGCCAACAGGCACCCGTGCCGCTGAGCGGTATCACCGGCCGCTTTTTCATATGTGTGATCCGGGAGTTGAACTCGGGCCTTTGCGCTTGCAAGGCAGATGCTTACGCCGCTGAGCCATCTCACCAGCCCGAAACACAGGACCTTTTGTTTGCCAGGCAGGTGCTGTGCTGCTGATCTATATCCCCAGCATGAAGCTCTGCAAGTGATACCAAATTGCAGTAGAGACACAGGGAAGTTGGACACAAAAAGAACTTTCAACATCTGCTGAAGAAAGATACAATCATTGAGCAAAGACACCTCAAGGGAGAGACCATGTGGGATATAACAAGTAATGTCATAGAAGCAGGGCAGCCTCAGCCCATTGGAGCTCATATTTCACCACAATCTGCCCTGGGTGCCTTGCATGGAACTACAAAATTTAAAGTTTGCTCTGCAAGGTTTCTGTCTTCTTTTGGTTCTTCTATTTCTCTCTTTTAGAATTGGCATATTTGTGCTGCCCCGTTGTACATTCCTTTTTTTATTTTTATAGGACTTCACAAATAGGAATTTTCTTTGAGACTCGGAGGAATCTTTGGACCTTTACTTTGCAGCAATACTGCAACTTTTAGACTGGCAGGTTTTAGAAATGGGCTAAATGTGTATTTTCATAATAAAATAGGCATGATCCTTTTGGTGCCAGGATCAGAATGTTATTATTCATATATAAAATAGTCCATAGATTTCACATGTGTGTATAATGTATTTATATCATGGCTTACCATGTTTATAAGGGCATTCATCTATTGATGAGTTCAGGAACTGAGTATCATATTGGGAAGTGATTCTTTGGTTGGAGATGGATTACTTGGTGCTTGACATGAAAGGGTAGAGAGTATCTCTCTACCTTATTCATCATTTTTCTCCCTCCTTCCTGCTATGGATTGAGTAGTCTGTTCTCTGCCATGCTGCTCTGACATCCTCTTTCTGTGTTGAAGCCTGCTGATTATGGACTAAGTCAGTGAATTATGAATGTCTACTCAAAATATTAAGAGAACACTATCCTAACAGATGCAGGATTTTCAAAAAATTTAAGAAATATGGAAATAATGGTAATATGACTCCTTCAAAAATGAATACATCTATGTTAACTGATCCAAATGCTACCTAAGTGGATAAAACTGCAGAGAAATAATTCAAAGAATCATTATGAAATTATCAATAATTTCAAATATAATACAAACAACTGATGAAAATAAAGAAAATTATACGATTTCAATAAATAAGGACTCAGAAAAAATCAAACAGAAATATTGCAAATGACAATCTCTATAAATGAGATAAAATATTAATGAAAGTTATAGCCAACATATTTAATAAAACAAGACAGAATCAGAATGTCAGGGCTTGAAGACAAAGTAGACAGATTATTATGATTAGATAGTAATAAAGAAAAAATTAATGAGGCATTGGAAATAACCAAAATATGAACAATAGAAAAACAGCTGTAATGAATATATAACTTTCAAAATATTTTTCAATGAAAGTGCTCTTAATTATCCAATTAAAGACAATGACTGGCAAATTAGATTAACAAGAAAGATGAAACAATGCACTGCCTGAAAGAAACATACCTCATATGCAAAATCATTTACATTCTGAAAGTGAAAAAAAGGAAAAACAATATTCCATGAAAATGCTATAAGTATTAGTCAGCTTTTACAGTGCTGGGATAATTTACCTGACATAAACTATTTAAAGGGAGAAGTTCATTTGGCTGACAGTTTCAGAAGTTTCACTCAGTGGTCAACTGATTCCAAAAACAATACATCATGATGGAAGATCATGGTGGAGAGAAGTGGATTGACTCATGACCTCTAGAAAGCTGAGGGCAAAGGAAGAGCCAGAGAAAAATGAGCAAGAAAAGAAAAATAGTTTCCAAGGTCATGACCCCATTATGCACTTTTGTTTAACTAGACCTCAGTTTCTAATAGCCACTTCTTATAAAACATTCTAAGTGATTTAGCATTGAGGATGTTACTGTACTTATAATCCAATTATGTCTCCAGGATTTTCTTACTCAAGTTGACAATAACAACTGGCACAAATCCACTCATCTTGACACCTAATAATGTTTACATAAACCAGGATTAATTTCTACACAAACACCATAAAAAATGTTATAATTTGGTATAACCATAATATACTTTATACTAATTTTTCCTCAAAGACAACATACATTTCATTGTTTGAAAGTCCAAGTTCAAATTCTCCTCTGAGACATAAGGCAATTTATTAGCTTTGAGCTCCTGTAAAAAGGAAAAATCAAGTTACATGTTTCCAAGATATAATGGCCCATGGTAAGTATACTCAATACAAAAGGTTAAAAAAAGAAGGGATAGAAATGAATCAGATTAAAGTAAGACAAAAACCCAGCAGAGAAAACGTTAGGTCATGTAACTCCATGTCCAGAATTTGGGGCACATGGTGGTGAGATGTGAGTTTCAGAGGGCTTTAGTAGTCCTACTAATATATTTTACTCTTACAGCCCACACAGCCTTTCTTGTGGGCTGGCTCTGCTTGCTACCTGTTGTTTTCCACAGTAGACCTACTTTTTTGCCCTTTTCCACTTCCTAGGATTTCCAAGGAAGTTTGGCCTGCTTCCTATATCCCACAACTTAAACTTTCTCAGGGATACATTGCCTAGCCTTTCTTTAAAATCTGTGGATAACCTCCATAAACCCTCAACTCTTCTTTTGTCATGCCTGGAAAACTATCTTCATCTGCATGAGCCCAAACGTCTGCCACCAACATGAAATGTATGTAGCTGGGTCCTTTTGAACACTGGCTGCAATAACCCATAAGCTCATGAAGAGCTAAACATAGTGAAATGAATACTGGAAAACCAATATTCTAGACAGCAATTTTAGACAAGGAGCCCAGAGACTTCCTTCTCAAACAATCACACATTTGTATCCTGATGCTATGATGGGTACATCCTTTTAATCCCTGTGATGTCTTCAAGGCAGCTCTATTTTTGTCCCTGTTCAAAGCATGTGGTTACTAGTTAAGCCATTAATGTCATTGGCAATCACACCTCCTTTGACCTCATTTTAGACATGGTACATTTGCGTCAAAACTTAAGTTTTTCAAAGGGAGAAATGCACTGGTTGAACTGAGCAGTGGGTGCTGCGTGCTACAACAGCTGGTGCGTTACTCCAGTCCAAGCAACTGACATACCCACTGGAAAGCATGCTTAGTCAGTTGCCACTTTAGGGAGGGGGCAACTGAGCCCAGGACTCAGAGCATTTGTGGGTTGGCTTTGTATCAGGGCTTCCAGTGTTAAACCACCATAGTGACAGGGCAAGGGACAATTACAAGAGACATCCAAGATCAAGAAGCAATGGGCAGGCAGGCAGGAGTCAACAGAGTGTTAAAAGCTAAACAACTCAGTCTCCAACTCCACAACCAGGTGTCAGGTTCAGCCTGAACTTCCATGGATTTGAAAGTCCCAGAAAAAACACCACACCCTAATGCTACTGCCAGCTTCCTGAGATTATCCAGCATCCCAAAATAATACTACTGCCAGCTTGCTGGGATTATCCAATGATGATTTGGGCTCTGAACACTTCCTTGTCTAACAGCAAGGGCAGAGTCATGTATTTAATTGGACACTGCTACAAAACTATAGACTTCAGAAGGTAATTGTTATGGTTTGTTTCTGGATGACCTCCCAAAGCTTCATGTGGTCATGGGAAGGCAGGCTTTTTGGAGACAGCTGAATCTAGAGTTTGTGATTGGTTCATTGACTAGTGCTGGGATTGGCAGTGTGAGTGCTACACCACCCTGAGGTGGGTAGCCTGTATACAACATAAGGGAAGAAAAGAGGCTTGGTCCTCCCTCTATATCCTTTTGCTCTTGTTGCTTTTGGTATCTTCCACTGTCATGAACAGTTTCCCCTCAGCCTTGCCACCATGACTTGGAGCCAGCTGATTATGGACTAAAACATCCACAAACTGTGAGCTGAACAAACCTTTCCTCCTTTAACTTTGGGTGCTGGGTATTTTGTCTCAGAAATGAGAGAAGAGTAATTAAGACAATAACCAAAAGGATGAAATCACAGACAAAATTTATTTTTCTTTTTTCTCTGATTGGTTGTTTTCATTTCTTTTTAAAGGTGAACATTGTATTTTTTGTTTTGTTTTGTGCCTTTTTTTGTTTTTTATTCTTTCCTTCCCACTTATCTTCCTCCCTAGTTTTCTAAAGCTTGGGTAATATTCCTCTGTGCTTCAGCCTAGCTTCTAATCTCTTTTTCTTCTTCTATTTCTCAATTTTTTCCTCTTCTCCCTTTAAATTTTGCCCTCTTAGGATAAAATTGTACTATTGAGTGGATATTTACTGTATATAAATTTTTCATTTGTATTAGATTTTACTATATAAATATAAACCTTGTACATATGGTTAAAAATGGCAAATTATTAGCTGTCACAGTTTGTCATTTTCCACTCTGAGTTTGCTGCTACTGCTATTGCTGATTGTGCAACATTAGACAAGGTGACATTTGCTGTGATCAATTGATCCTTTTTGTATGTCAATGCATAGATTACCTGAGGGATATAAAAATACTACATTCCACTATAGAAGAACTGGGTGCTAGGCCAAACAGGCTACAAACTCTCATCGGCAATAGACAGAAGAGACGGGATCCTGGGACAGACTCAAAAGCCAAAAGCTAGCTAACACTGGAACACAACTCTGAAAAGTAGTCTTTTCAGAAAGAGATCTCGATACTAACAATAAAGCTAGCTACCACAAGGAATTTACAAGCATCAACATAGAGAACAAACAAACAAATATAGAAAAGGAAAAAACATGGAAGCAAGATGCAATTCCAGACCTCCAGCTCACCAAAGGGAAATCCATGGGACTTTGAGGTAGAACAAATCAAAAGCCACCCAACTGAACATTCTGACATAGTAGCAGCAAAATTAACAAAGCAGGTGAATGAGTTTCAAAAAAAATAAAATAATGGAAATATTACACAAATAATTACAGAGATGATGAACATAATGGAGATCATGGTTAGTGAAACTAGAGTAGATGCAGATTAAAAAAATAAAGGAGCTTAGGAAATTCAAGGAAACCATGAATGTCCAACATAGAAAGAATTAGATCCCATAAAACAGATTCGAACAGATATTCAGAAAATTAAAAAAAAATCTATTGAAAGTATACACAGTAGAGTCAACCTATGTGAAGATAGAATATCAGATCTAGAAAACAGGGTTGTGTCTTCTAGACACAAAAATAACACTTCAATATAAAAGGGGAGTATGAAAAATCAATTCAAGAGCTGTTAGATGATCCAAAGAATAATATAAATTTAATAGGAATTAACAAAAAATCAGAAGTTATCACAAAGGAATAAAAATCTTATTCACAGAAGTAATAGCAGAAAATTTCCCAAGCATGGAAAAATAATTTGGTAGATAAAACTACAATGAGCCATAATAAGTAAAAATACACCAACGCATATAGTAGTCAAGATACCAGAAAGCCAACACAAGAATAAAATATTAAAAAGCTGTTAGAGAAAAGAAACAAATGACCTATAAAGGAAAACCCATCGTAATCACAACAGACTTGTCAAGGAAAGCTTGGAGTGAATTATTTCAAGACTTTAAAGAAAACAACCTCCATCCCAGATTGTGTAAGCCACAGAACTACCCTTCAAAATTGACAGAGAAATAAGATATGTTCATGAAAAAGAACATTTGAAAGGGGACCAGTGAGAACAAGCTCAGGCGTGGGCACACACCTGGGCAGGTGGGACTAGAGAAAGAAGGCCCAGGAGCTGGCACACACAACAGGAGGCAGGACCAGCAAGGACAGACCCAAGCACAGGCACACACACTGGCCCAGGTCAAACCAGTGAGAACAGGCCTGGGTGCAAGAGCACATGTTGCCAGGTGAACAAGAGACAGCAAGCTGGGTTGTGAGGGCAAATGCCGGCCCAGGCAGAAACAGTGAGAACAGGCTTGGATGCAGATGAAATCCCTGGCCCAGGCAGGACCAGCAAGAACAGGCCAGGGTATGGGTGTACAAGTCAGCAGACAGGACCAGCAGCAGCAGGCCCCAGGTTGGGTGTACATGCCAGCAGGCAGAAACAGTGGCATGGAAAAGTCCAAAGCAGCAGTGAGAATATGAACCAGCAGTTGGTAAGTTAGGTGAACCAGCATTGGCCTCTGCCACAGAGACAGGTGGAAAAAAGTGGACAGGACCACCATTATATATCAAATGGCTCTGTGGGAGAACTCAAAAAAACAGAAGATCAGTCCTAGACCCCACATACAGAGGTCAATATCAGCTCCAAACCCAGCAGAAGTCCCACTGCAAACTTGGCTGGAGTACACTGCACATTTCTGGAATCCAACTTGAACACTACCAAAGAATTGTGGACAGCAGAGGAATTTTACTACTTTTATCTTTCTTTGTTGGTCTGATTGGCTATCCTTTTTCTGTCCAGTTAATTTTTTTTGTTTTTTTTGTTTTGTTTTGTTTAATTTTTTTGTGCATGTGTGCTATTGTGTTTGCTTTGTTTTCTGTTTTTTCTTTTTCTTTTTCTTTTTTTCTTCTTTCTTTTATCACTTTTTAGTTCTCTTACCTTTCTTTCTGCTTTCTTCTACTCAACTTCTTTCTCTCTTTCTTCAACTATCTAATAATTTTAGGATATTTTCATGTGAGTGACCATTGTCACCTCTATTTCTGTATCACTTCAATACTCCTTCACTTTCCCTTTCATTATTTCTCTACTGTATACTCATTTCCCAAAACTTGTGTGAGCATCCTTTGCTCTCCAGCCTTGCTTCTACTATATTTGACCTCATTCATTTCTCTATTTTATCCCCTACTCTTCTTAAATCCACCCCACAATATGTAAAATCACTCCAGTAAGGGCAAAATCATAGCAAACAAGTTCCAGTAATATGTTGGATTTTGCTATATAACTGTAGAATTTGCCACTATGGTTAAAAGTATCAGGTTACTAGTTACCACAGTTTGTCAGTAGCTAGGCTGTATTGACGCTATTGTTTTTGTTAAGTGTACTACATGAGCCAGGATGTCACACATGTTATAATCAGTTTTTTTTCCATTATATGAAAACACTGTGATTGTATGGGGCAATAAATATCACCATAGTCCAATACCAAAGGACTCAGTGCTGTGCCAAATAGATAGCAACTTCCCAGCCTTAATAAATTTGGAAAGTAGGTTCTTGGGTTAAACATAAACACCAAGGACAACAGACATCAAAAAGACATCCATGAGAAGCAGATATTTCCTAGTGAATACTGGATACTAATGATAAATGTATCTACCATAAGAAACTGGGCACCGTCAACATAGAAAACAAAGTAAAATAAAAAATAGAAAATAGAAAATGATGACACAGAAGCAAAATGCAACCCCAGACTCCAAACAAACACAGGACAAGTCCACAGCACAGTGAGATAGAAGAAATAGGAAGACAAGCGTTGGAAATTTCTAAAGCAACAAAAGTGAAGCAACAAATGGAAGAGGGTACAGAAATAATCATTCAAATACAAAAAGAAGTGATGATCAAAATGAAAGACATTAGAGAAGATACAGTTATAAAAATAGAAGAGCTGGGCCGGTGAGATGGCTCAGCGGCGTAAGCCCCTGCCTGGAAAGCGTGAGGGCCCGAGTTTGACTCCCAGAACCCACATATGAAAAAAGGGCCAGTGATATCACTCAGCAGCATGGGCGCCTGCAGGCGCGCGACGTCCTAAGTTCGACTGCTGGTACCCACAAAATAAATAAATAAATAAATAAATAAATAAATAAATAAATAAATAAATAAAAATATAAAAGAAGAGCTTAGGAAAATGATGGAAATCACAAATCCCCAACATAGGAAAGTAATGGAATCCCTAAAACACATCCAAACACAAATGCAGGAGGTTAAAATGGCCATTGAAATTATGCAAAAATGATTGAATGAAAACAAGGGTAGACTATCAGATCTCGAAGACAGGATTGTGACTAGGAACCATGAAAAGAAACATGTCTTAAAAATTTCAAGAGACCATGAAATATCCATCTAACGGCTGCAAGATGAAGCAAAGAAGAGCCACATAAGATTCATTTGAGTCAATGAAAAAACTGGAGACAGCACAAATACCATAAATAAACTCTTCACAGAAATAATGGCAGAACACTTCCCTAACATGGATAAAATATTTAAAATACAAATAAATGAAGTGTGTAGAACTCCAAATAGCCACAAGCAAAATAAATTTACACCAAGGCATATAATAATCAAGATTCCAGAAATTCAACAGAAGTACGGAATATTAAATGTAGGTAGAGAAATAAAACAGATCAACTATAAAGGAAAGCCCATCAGAATCACAGCAGATTTCTCAACACAAACCATTAAATCTAGGAGAGTTTGAAGGGAGGTATTTCATGCCCTAAAAGAAAACCACCTCCAACCCCAATTGATGTACACTGAAAAAATTATCTTTAAAAATTAATGGAGAGGGCCGGTGATGTAGCTCAGTGCCATAAGCACCTGCCTGGCAAGCATGAGGTCCTGAGTTTGACTCACGGTACCTGCATAAAAAAAATAGTGAAGAAATAAGAGTCTTCCATGACAAAGAACAACTGAAGAAATACATGACCACAAACCAGCTCTTCAGAATGCACTGAAGGATATATTAGAAAGAGAAAATGAAGGCCACAAGTGGAAAAACACCAATAGAAAGAAGCCACCAGGCACGGCAAGCAAACAAACAGGGGAAGGACAGAGAACCCACAACAGTAAAATAATATGAGAAAGAAAAGCCAGTGCATATCTGTTATACCCATCAAAGTAATGGTCTCTATTCACCAATCAAAAGAAATAGACTGGTAGAATGGACCAAGAAGAAAGATCCAACAATATGCAGTATTCAAGAAACACATTTAACTCAAAAACAAATACATAGACTTAAAAGTATCAAAAACACTACTCTATATGTCAGGATCCCAGAAAAAAGCAGAGGTAGCTATTCTGTTTGCAGACAATGTGAACTTCAAGCCAAGGCTGATAAAAAGAGACAAAGAAGGTCACTATATACTTGTTAAGGGAAGACTCCAAGAAGTGATACCCATCATAACTTTACATGCACCAATTCCTGATGCACCCAACCATATAAAATGAATATTAATGGACATGAAAAAATAAAACAAGCAGTATCACAATTATAAGGGATGACATTAAAAGCACACTCTCACAATTACATATATGGATTAGACAAAAATAATTAACAAAGAAATATCAGAATTAAAACAAACCTGTGAACGAATAGACTTAGTAGATCTCTACAGAGTGTTCCACCCCACAATATGAGAATACACATTCTTCTCTGCTGCACATGGGATTCTCTCCAAAATACACCACATATTAGCCCATACAACATGCTTAAGTAAATGTAGAGAAATTGAAATTATTACATACATATTATCTGCCCATAGTGCAATGAAAATGAAATTAATGGCAAAAGAAAGCACAAAAACAACATAAACATATGGAAATTAAACAACACCCTCCTGAACAACCAGTGAGTTACTGAGGAAATTAAAGAAGAAATTAAACAGTATCTACAACTAAATGATACTGCTGATACAACATACCAGAATTTATGCAAAGCTATGAAAGCAGTCCTATGAGGGATAATCATAGCAGTGAATTCACACATGAGGAAAACAGAATGAGCTCAGATAAACAATTTAATGTTAAATCTCAAACTTCTACAAAAAGAAGAACAAATCAAACCCAAATCTTGTATGAGAAGAAATCATAAAAATCAGAGCAGAAATTTATGTGATTGAGAGTAAGAAAACAATACAAAGAATCAATCAAAGAGTTGGTTCTTTGAAAGATTAAAAAAATTGATAAATCCCTACAAACCTTGTCAAAAAGAGGAAAAAAAAGACTTAAATTTAATCACTTAAGAATGAAAATGTTGGGGCCAGTGAGATGGCTCAGCAGTGTAAGCGCCTGCCTGGCAAGCACGAGGGCCAGGGTTCAACTTCCAGAACCCACATATGAAAAAAGGGCCAGTGATATCGCTGAGCAGCATGGGTGCCTGCTGGCGTGGGAGGTCCTGAGGTCAAACTCCAGTACCCACAAAAAAAAGCAATGAAAATGTTGAAATCATAAGGATCCTGTGGAAATCCAGAAGTTCATCAAACCTACTTCAAGAACCTGTACTCTAATAATATGGAACACGCAGAAGAAATGGACAGATTTCTAGACACATATGAATTGCCAAAACTGAATCAAGAAGATATAAAAATTCTAAATAACCCAATATCAGTCAATGAAATTGAAAATTAAATTAAACCCTTACCAACAAAGAAATACCCAGGCCCTGATGAACTCACTATTGAATTCTACAAGAAATTTAGAGAAGATCTAATTCCACTAATGCTGTAACTCTTTAGTAAAACGAAAGGGAAACAACACTTCCAAAATCATTCCAGAAAGCAAGTATTATCCTGATACCAAAACAGAGACAAATCCAACCAAAAATGAAAACTACAGGCCAATCACTTTAAAAAGAATGTAGATGTAACAATCCTCAATAATATACAGACAAACAGGATACAGCAAATCATCAAGAAAATTATACATCAAAACCAAATAGTATTCATCCCAGGGATGCAGGGATGGTTCAACATATGCAAATCAATAAATGTAAAACAACATATTAACAGAGCCAAGGACAAAATTCGCATGATCATCTCAATACAAGCAGAAAAAAATTTGACAAAGTCCAACACTCTTTCATGATAAAAACCCTACAAAAATTGCAATAGATGGTATTTTTCTCAACCTGATAAAAGCCATCTATGATACACTAACAGCCAACATCATTCTAAATGGTCAAAAAAGGGAATGTTTCTCTCTAATATCAGGAACAAGCCAAGGATGACAACTATCACCACACTTATTCATCCTAGTTCTGAAAACATTAGCAAGAACAATTAGACAATAGAAAGAAAGAAGTAAGGAAAGGCAAGGAAGAAGTTAAATTATCATTATTTGTAGATGACATGATTCTCTACATAGAAGACCCCAAAACTCCACCAAAAGAATTCTAGATTTAATAAGCAAATTCAGTAGCATAGCTATATACAAAGTCAACTCTCAGAAATCAATAGCATTCTTGTACACAAACAATGAACTCACTGGTAGAGAAATTAGGGAAACCACACCCTTCAACATAACATCCAAAAATTTAAAATATTTAGGAATCAATCTAACAGAGGAAGTAAGAGAAGCATACAGTGGAAATTAAAGTACTCTAAAAAGAGATCAAAGAGGATATCAGCAAATGGAAAGACAGTCTTTGCTCATGGACAGGAAGAGCCAACAAAGTAAAAGTGACCACACTCCTAATGTTTTTTACAAAGATTAAATGAAATCTCAATGAAAATACCATTAGCATACCCCATAGAATTAGACAAAACAATCCTAAAATTCATTTGGAACCAGAAGGGACCTACAATACTAAAAACAATTCTTAGCAACACAGGCAGGCAGGGGGGCACTACAATCCCTGAGTTGAAATTACCCTACAAAGCTACTGTGATCAAAACAGCATGATACTGGCAATAAAAGAGACCTGAAGATCAATAGAACTGATTGGAAGATGTAGAAACAACTCCAAACACACTCTTCCAACTTATATTTGACAAATGAGACAAACAGGTTCACTGGAAGAAAGATGATCTTTTTAATTAATGGTGCTAGAAAAATTGGCTTACCACATGCCAAAGACTAAAAGTAGACTCACATGTACCCCATGAACTAAAGTAGAATTGAAATGGATGAAAAATCTGAATATCAAAACAGAATCACTAACCTGCTGGAAGAGAGTATAGGAAGAACCCATGAAGACATAGGTGTAGGCAAAGATCTCATAAACAAAACCCCAATCACACAGAAAATAATCCAAAAATCAATAACTAGGATCTTATCCTATTAAAAAGTTTTGCACAGTCAAAGAAATGACCAACAGGTTGAAAATGCAACACAAAGAGTGAAAACAAATTTTAGTCAGTTGTCCTTTAGAGAAAAGACTTATGTCTAAAACATAGAAAGAACTGAAAATAATCAGACCCCCAAATTTAAAGACTCAATCCAAAAATTGGCATCTGAGATAAATACACACTTCTAAGATGAAAACATAAAAGCATCAAATAAATACATGAAAACAATTTTCCAAATCCCTGGGTATTAAAGAGATGCAAATTAAAACAATGCTGAGATTCCATCTCACTCCAGAAAGAATGGCTATCATCAAGATGTCAACCAATATCAAATGTGGCTGGGATGTGGAGAAAAAGGTTCCCATCTTCACTGATGGTGGGAATATAGGCTGGTGCAACCACCATGGAAATCAGTGTGTAGATTCCTCAAAAAACAAGGAGTAGATGTCCCACTTGACTCAGCTATTCCCCTTCTGGTTATCTTCCTGGAAGATTTTAAAACATCATACACAGCAATATATGTGCATCGATGTTTATAGCAGCACGGTTTGTAATAGCTAAGTCTTTGAAACAACACAAATGCCCATAAACTGAAGAATGGATTAAGAACAGGCTTTTTTTTTATACAATGGCATACTACTCTGCCATAAAGAAGCAAATACCTGCGATATTTCTAGGTAAATGGATGAAAGTTGAGACCATACTCTTAAATGAGAAAACTTGGACACATACATGTAAACATCATATTGTCTCCCTGGTGTGAGAAACTAAAAGAGTAAATAAGGACCAAAATATATAATAGAAATTGTAAAATTGGAAGAAATTGTTTGGAAGGAAAGAGGAACTAGGATAGGGGAAGGGGTAAGGAAGGAAAGAAAAAGGGGGGAAATTATAAATATTTTAAAAAAGGATAAAATTGCAACAAAACTTTTTAAATAGGGAGAGGAAAGAAGTTGAAGGGAGGAGAGCAGATTGGGAAAAAGGGAACAATCAAAATATATCATGTACAAGTACAAAGCCGGTATGATGAATATGATTATTATGCATATCTAAAATGTACTAATAAACTATAAAAATCTGAAAAAATTATGACCACCAAACCAGCACTACAAAACTTCTAAAGGATATTCTAGCAAAAGACAATGAAGACCACAATTCCTATAATCCCAATAGAATGAATCAACAAGGGTAGGTAAGCAGTTAAATAAAAGGGAAAGAAAGGGAATCAATAACAGGAAAGTAATATGTTTATAAGGAAAATAAATACCTAGTAGTTGTAATAATGTGAATCATCTCAATTCTCCAGTCAAAAGAAAAAAATTGGCAGAGTGGATCAAGAAATGAGTTCTGACAATATGCCACATAAAAGAAACACATTCAACTCAAAAAGAAATACTTAGATTAAAATTCAAATGGTGAAAAACAATACTTCACACAACTGGAACCCTGAGAAAGCAGGGGTAACTATTCTATTTGCAAACGAAATGTATTTCAAGTCAAGACAGATCAGAAGAGACAAAGACAGCACTACATCTTAAGGGAACACACCAAGACAAAGAGATAACAATCATAAGTATATATGCAACAACAACCAACACACTCAACTATATAAGACAAACACTAATGGATATGAAAAATCAAACCAGGTGTGGTGGCACACTCCTGTTTTTCCAGCACTCAGGAGGATGATGCAGGAGGATTGCCATGAGTTTGAGGCCAGCCTGGGCTACATAAGCAAGTTCAAGGCCAGCATGCACAATATAGTGAGAACTTGCCTCAAAAAAAGAAAATAAAAATAAAAAAAGGAAAGAAAAATTAGAAAAGTACTAATAAAATTCTAATGGGGGACCTCAATACTGCACTGTCAGAAATACATAGATCAACTAGACAAAAAATAAAGCAAGAAATAGAGCTGAACCAAATCTTTAAACAAATGTACTTAATAGGTACCTATAGAGTGTTCTCACCAACAGCTGAATACACATTCTTCCCAGCAGCACACAATATCCAAAATAGACAAGATGCTAACCTACAGAATATGCTAAAGTAAATGCAAAAATTTGAAATTATGTCATGCATATTATCAGATCATTGTTGAATGAAATTGGAAATCAGTGGCAATAAAACCCACAAAAATGCATAAAAACATGGAAATTAAATAATGCTGTTCTGAAAAAGCAGTGGGTCATAGATTAAATTAAGGAAGAAATTTGACATTTTCTACAATTAAACAGTAATTCCAATACAATATACAAGAACTTATGGGAAGCAATGAAAGAAGTCCTATGGGGAAACATATAGCAGTGAATTCCCAAATCACAAAAGCAGAGTGAGCTCAAATAAATAAGCTAATGTTGAACCTCAAATTTTTTAAAGCAAGTTAAACCCAAAGCTCATACAAGGAAGGAAATAATAACAATCACAGAAAAAATTAATGCCATTAAGACTAAAAAAAACAATGCAAAGAATCAAGAATCAAAGAGTTGGCTTTTTGAAAGATTAAATAAAATAGAAAAACCCTTCACTAACCTTATCAAAAGAGTGAAAATAAAGGCCCAAATTCATGCGACTAGGAATGAAAAGAAATTACAACAGACCCTGCAGAAATTCAGATAATCGTTAGTGCCTATCTTAAAATCCTGTACTCTTAAAAGATAGAAAGTTCAGAAGAAATGGACAGATTTCTAGACACATATGAGTTACAAAAACTGAATCAAGAAGATATGAAATTTCTCAATAAAGCAATATAAGTTAATAAAATTGAAGAAGTAATGAAAAACTATGAACAAAGTAAAGCCAAGGTCCTGACTGATTCATTGTTGAATTCAATAAGAACTTTAGAGAATATATAATGCCAGTATTCCTCAAATTCTAATGAAAATGAAAGGAAAACAATACTCCCAAACTCATTTCTGGAAGCAATCATTACCCTGTTACCAAAATGAGAGAAGGATCCCACCAAAATAAGAAACCACAGGCCAGTCTCCTTAATGAAAATGGATGCAAAAATCCTCAATATGATACTGGCAAAAGAAATGCAGGAAATCATCAAAAGCATTACACAATGACCAAGTAGGATTCATCCCAGCAATGCAGGGTGCTTAGTTACTTTTATCTCATTGCTGAAATACCCTACACCCTCAATTTAAGGGAGGAAAGTTTTATTTAACTCACTGTTTGCAGAGGTTTCAATCCATAATCATCTGGCTTCAAGGCAGGGTGGTATGGCAGAGAGGCATTGCCGAGGAGAAACAGTTTGTGGTAAAAAGAAGGTATCACAGTGATGAAGTACAACAAAACAACAATGGCAAATTCTTTCTGCCCATTTTATATTCTAACTAGACTACCTGGCTTAGGGTGGTGCCAAACCAATCAGTGGACTAATTTAGTAATCACACACCTTTAATCCCAGCATCTTTAATCCTAGCATTTCATGTGAATCAATCCCACTGTCACACATTCTAGATACAGTCATTTCTGAGAAGACCTGCTGATGACAGTATGAGGCTTTGTGAGGATATCTAGATACAAGCCATAACACAGGGGTATTTCAACACAAGCAAATCAATAAACATAACACACCACATTAACAAACCCAAGGACAAATACCATATGACCATCTCAGTAGACTCAGAAAAAACATTTGACAAAGTTCAACATCTATTCATGATAAAAAAAAAACTACAGAAAATTGGAATATAAGCTCTTCATTTCAATCCAATAAAAACTATCTGTGACAGTCAATATCATACTAAATTGTGAAAAAATGAAAGCTTTTGCTCTACAATCATGAACAAAATAAGGATGCCCACTATCACCACTCCTTTTCTATATAGATGTGAAAACAAGGAAACATTAGCTAGAGCCCTAGAGCAATTAGACATAAGAAATTAATAAAATAATTATTGATAAGAATAGAAAAGTTAAATTTTCATTATTTGCTGATGACATGATACTTTACATATGAGACCCTGAAAACTCCACCAAAATTCTTCTAAAATTAATTACACAAATTCATTAGTGTAGCAGGATACAAAGTCAACATTCAAAAACCAATACCATTCCTTTATATGAATAACAATCTCACTAAGAGAAAAATTAGGGAAACAACACCTTTCACATTAGGATCAATATAAGTGATATACTTAGAAATCAATCTGAATAAAGAAATGAAAGAAAAAATAGAAGTGAAAGAACTTTACATGGAAATCTACAGTATCCTGAAAAAGGAGATCAAAAAGAATATCAGAAAATGGAAAGATATTTGCTGTTCTTAGCTAGGCAGAACCAAAACAGCAAAAATGGCCGTACATCCAAAGGTGTTATATAGATTAGTTCAATCCCAACCAAAATACCAATAGAATACCTCACCAAAATAGAGAAAACTATCCTAAAATTCATATGGAACCAGAAGAGACCCAAAATAGCAAAAGCAATTCTGGGCAACAAATGCAAGGAGTGGGGCATCACACTTCCTAATGTGAAGTTGTCCTACAAAGCTATCTTGATGAAAACTGCAAGTCACTGGAAAAAATCAGAACCAATGATCAATAGAACAGAATAGAAGATGCAGAAACAACCCCGAGCTCACTCAGCTACCTTAACCTTGACAAAGTGGCCAGACAACTTCATTGGAAGAAAGATAGCCTCATTAATAAATAGCGCTAGGAACACTGGCTTTTCACATGCTGAGGATTGACCATATACCCATATCTCTCAACATTCACTAAACTAAAATTGATACGGAGCAAAGACCTAAATATAAGAACAGAAACACTTAATCTGGTAGAAGAAAAAAACAGACAAAACACTTGAAGACATTGGTGTAGGCAAAGACATTTTGAACAAACCCCAGATCCATAGGAAATAGCACAAAAAATCACCCAGTGGGATCACATCAAACTAAAAAGCTTTGGCACAGCAAATGAAACCACCAGCAGAGTGGAGACAATGCACCCAATGAGAAAGAAAAATTCTACCCACTACTCAGAAAAAGGAATAATATTTAGAATATATAAAGAACTCAAAAAATCAGACAACCCAAATCAAAGACCCCTGAAAAAGGAGAATCTGAAATGAATAGACACTTCTTAGATGAAAAGTAGAAACAGCAAACAAATATACAAAAAATGTTCAACATCACTGTTTATTTGGGAAATGCAAATTAAAACAATGCTGAGATTCAATCTCACTCCAGAAGGAATGGTTATCATCAAGAAATCAACCAATAACTAATGCTGGTGAGTTTGGGGAAAAAGCAACCCTTCTCCATTTTCAGTGGGTGTGTCAACTTGTACAACCACTGTGGAAATTAATAGGTACATTCTTCAAAAAACTAAAACCAGAGGTTTCATTTCATCCAGTTATTCCCCTTCTAGGCATCACCCTAAAAGAGTTAAAAGCATTAGACCACAGTGATATATGAATACCCATTTGTAGCAGCAAAACTTATTATAGCTACATCTTAGATACAACACATATGCCCAACAACAGATGAATGTATAAAGAAAATGTGGTATTTATATAAAATTGAATACTATTCTGCAAAACTGAAGGATAAATTAGAGTCATTTTTAGTTAAATGGATGCATATTAAGACCAACATTTTAAGTGAAATAAATTAAAAAACACAATGTATAATGTCACATTGTTTCTCTTGTGTGAGAGACTCTAAGGGTAAACAAAGATCAAAATTGAGGATACATATTGGGAAGTAGGAAGAACATGCTCAACTGGTAAGGGGAACAATGTAAGGGTAAGGGGAAGAAAAGAAGGAAAAAAGGATTAAAAAGCAAAGAATAGAAGGGAAAAATTGAAACAAATCTTTTGTAAATGGGGAAGGGAAGAAGGGTTGTAGAGAAGAAAAGGGAAAGGGAAAAAATTAAGATATATTTATGTACACATGCAAATTCTCCATGATGAATGTGAGCACTATCTCTGGCAACTATTTACTAATAAAGTTTTTTAAAAGGAAAATCTATTTGACATAGCAAAGGGAGACTTCAGAAGAAAGTTTACAGATATATGTACCTACATTAAATAATCAAGAGTATTTCAAATAAACAAATGATGCACCTCCAAGTCCTTGAATAAAAACAGCAAAGCAATCTCAAGCCAATAGAATGAAATAAGTGCCAGAATCTAAATTAATAAATTGAGACAAAAAATGTATCTTTGAAAAAAATTAGTTCTTTCAAAAGATTTTAAAATGATTAAACCTTAGTCAAACTAACCAAAAGAAAGTGAGAAGGGGCAAACTAATAGCATTAAATTAAAATTGTGTTATTGTGACAGATACTACTGATAGTAAAAGAATTATTAGAAATTATTTTGAAAACATGTTCCATTTAATTGGAAAATCTAGAAGAAATCAATAAACTTTATGAATATAGAACCTATGAAATTAGAAACAAAAGGATATAAAAAGATAACCAAATGAATAACAAACAACACTTTGATTGCACATTAATCCCTCAACAAGGAAAACCCCAGGACTTCATGGAGTTAAAGCTGAACCTTTCTTTTTCAAATTTTATTAGTACAAGTTTGCAGTACATGCAGTTTACAGTCATCTTGTGGAGTACGTACATGTACATACTAATTTATTTTTTTATCCCCTACCCCTTCACTCCCCCTTACCTCTTAATTTTATTATTCTCTTTGTACTTTGTGTCACTCAAGTGAGAGATACCATACAGTATTTAAGCTTGTGTATCTCATTTATTTTACTCAACATATTATCCAGGTGCATCTATTTCCTACAAATGTCTCAAATTCGTCATTCTTCATAGCTAAGTAGTATTCCCTTATGTAGATACCACATTTTCTTTATCCAATCATCTGTTGAGAGAGATAGAGGCAACTTCCAGGATTAAGCTACTATAAATTAAGCTGCTATAAATATTTGTATGCATGTATCACTGTAGTATGATGTCTTAATCTCTTTGGGGAAGATACCTAGAAAAGGTATAGCAGGATAATATCAAATTTGTTATTTAAGTTCTTTGAGAAGTCTTCATTGTGATTTCCATAATGGTAGTGCAAGGTTACATTCTCATGATCAATGAAGGAAGGTTTCTTTTTCACTACAGACATATCAGCATTTTTATTGTTTAATTTATTCATGATTGCCATTCTTTCTGGAGTAGGAATAAATCTTAGCATTGTTTTAATTTGCATTTCTTTAATGGCCAGAGATGTTGAACTTTTTAAAATGTGTTTGTTGACCATTTGTATTTCCTCCTCTGTGAAATGTCTGCTCATTTATCTTGCCCATTTATTGACTACGTCTTTAATTTTAGGTAGTTTAAATTTTTTTTTACTTCTCTGTACAGTATATTTGAGAAATTAGCCCTCTGTCTGAGGAATAAATGGCAACAAATTTTTCCTAACTGCAGTTTGTCTCTTTACTCTACTAATCAATTCTTTTGTAACACAGGTTTTTCAATCTGATAGAATTTCATTCATTGATTCGTCTTGTTATTTCTTGTGCAATAGAGGTTCTGTTTAGAAAATTCTTTCCTACACTTGACTTCAATTGTTTGACCTATTTTATATTCCAGTAGGTTTAATGATTTTGCTTTAATGTTTAAATCATTGCTGCATTTTTATTTTTATTTACTGTATCGTGAGAGATATGGTCCTGTTTCAATCTTCCCCAAACAGGTAATAAGTTTTCCCAGCATTAATTGTTGAATGGGCTATCATTCCTCCAACATACGCTTTTGGCCCCTTTGATAAAAATCAAATAGCTGAATGTGTCTGGGGATTTTTCTCTGTCTTCTATGCTGTTTCATTAATCCATGTACATGTTTTTGTTCTACTACCAGGCTGTCTTTGTCACTACTGCTTTGTAGTATAGCTTGCAGTCAGATATCAAAAAGCCTCCTGCTTTGCTCTTGTTGCCAAAATAGCTTTTGCTATTCAGAGTCGATTCTGGTTCCCTATGAATTTTAGGATTGTTTTCTCTAATTTTGTAAACTGTCCTGCTGGTATTTTGATTGTGACTGCAATGAATAGGGATAACTTGTTTTTTTTGTTTTTTTGTTTTTTGTTTTAGCTTTTTTGACTTTATTAATTCTGCCAGTCCAGGCAAAAGACATCTTTTCATTTTCTGATGTTCTCTTCAATCTCCTTTTTCAGAGTAATATATTTTACTTTACGGAGATATTTCAGTTCATTGGTTAGATTAATTCCTAAGTATTGCATTTTCCTTGAAGCTACTAGGAATAGTATTGTTTTCATAATTTCCTTCTCATCAAGTTTAATATTGGTGTACACATATGGTATTGATTGTTGTGTACTGATCTTGTATCCTGTTATGTTGGTTACTAATTCTAAGAGTGTTTTGGAGTTCTTTGGATTTTCTATGTAGAGTATCATGCCCTCTGAAAATAATGGTAATTTGAGTTCTTCCTTTCCTAAATGTATCCCATTTAATTCCTTCTCTTGCCTGATTGCTCTGGCTAATATTTCAAGTAATATGTTGAACAGAAGTGATGATAGCAGACATCCTTGTCTTGTTCCTGACTTCAGGAGTAATGCTTTAGCTTTCTCCCATTTAGTATGATGGTGGCTATTGTTTTTTCATAAATAGCTTATATCATATTCAAAAATGGTACTTTACCTGTTTTCTTCAGGGATTTTATCATGAAGTGGTTTTGCAATTGGTCAAATCCTTTTCTGCATTGATAAATATAATCATATTGTTTTTGAACTTGCTTCTGTTTATGTGAAGTATTATATCTCTTGATTTATGTATGTCAAAACATCCTTGTGTCTCTAAGATGAAACCTACTTGTACATCATGTATGATCTTTTTGATGTGCTACATACTATATGTAGCAGAATCTTCAGATGATTGGCTGACAGTGTTTTTTTTTTTTTGAGTCTTTGTCCATTTTGGGAACAGAATGATGCTAATTTCCATTAAAAAAATTTGAGAGCATTTCATCTCTTTCAATTTTATTGAAAATCTTGAGAAGTACTGGTGACATAACTTCATTAAATGTTTTGTATAATTCAGCAGTGAATCTATCAGGTCCCAGGCTTTTATTTAGTTGGTAGATTATTTACTACTCTGTCAGTTTCATTGCTTGTTTTTGAGTTGTTAAGAACTTTCATGTCTTCTTGGGTTAGTTTTGTTAACTTGTAGGAATCTGTCTGCTTCTTCAAAATTTGCAGATATTTTGGAATATATTTTTTGAAAGTAGTTACTCTCTTCTGAATTTCAAGAGTTTCTGTTGTGATTACAACAGTTTAATTTTTATTTTAATTAAAGCAAGTCTTTTCTCTCCTCTTGGTAAATCTGGATAATTGTTTAACCTATTTTTTATTCTTTCAAAGAATGATCTCTTAAATTCATTTATTTTTCCTTTACTGATCTGTTAGTCATAGTTTTATTGACTTCTACTCTCATCTTAGTAACATCCCTCCTTAATTTCAGTTTGGGCTAGTTTGTTTTTGTTTCCTAAGTATCTTTACATTTCTCATAAGGTTATTTATTTGGGCTTGCTCTGTTTTCCTAATGGTAGCATTGATTACAATAATTTATTTTCTTAGAACTGCTTTCATGTTGTCCCTGAGATTTTAGTGAGTTGTACAGTCATTGTCATTGACTTCCAGAAATTTTTAAATGTCTTCTTTGATTTATTCTGTGATCCATTGGGTATATCAGTGTGTGCTGTAAATTTTCTAGAAGGGTTTGGTTTTTCTCAAGTTTCTTCTGTCATTGATTTTTATTTTCATTGCACAGAATTCTGATAGCAGGTGTGAGGGAATTTCAGTTATTTTATAGTTACTTAAGCAGGCTTTGTGGAATAGTATGTAATCAACTTTGGAAAAAGTACAATATGCTCCTTAAAATGTATATTCTATTGCAGAGGGGTGGAATATACTGTGTATATCTATCAAGTCCCCATGTTCACGGGTGTGGTACAGCTTTGATATTTTTAAATTTATATTTAGTTGATCTATGTTTGTGAAAGTGGGGTATTAAAATTCCTTACTATGATTGTGTTAGTGTTTATTTGATCTTTTAAGTTCAACTTTATTTTATGTAGATGTGTGCTCCAGTATTCGGCGCATATATGTTTTACAATGTGATCTCTTCTGGTTGAATTGTTCTTTTAAGTAGTACGTAGTAACATTTTTTATATTTTCTAATCAATCTTAACTTGAAGTTTACCATGTCTGATATTAGAACTACCACACGTCCTTGTTTTTGAGGTCGTGGTGCATGAAATATAGTTTTCCATTCTTTTGTTTCTAGTACATGAATATCTTTTTGGATTAGATCAGGTTCTTGAGTTTAACCTATTGTTGTATTCTGTTTCTTGATCCAGTTTTCCAACCTGTGTCTTTTATTTTTAGAAGTCCATTAACTTTGAGAGATATTACTGAGATGTGTTGATTATTTAGTATCATTGTTTTCTTCATCTGTAGGTGAATCCTTTGTTTTAATTTCCCTGACATTTTTTGTTGCTATTTATACATTGACCTCACTTGGATATTTCCCCTCTTTTTTTACTTGTGTCAGTTTCACTATTTCTATCAAGAATATTCTTAAATATTTACTTGAGTGCTGGTTTAACATTCGTATCCTTCGAGCTGGACTTTTTCATGGAGATACCTTATTTATTCATCTATTTTGAAAAACATCTTTGCTGGAAAAGTTAATTTTGGTTAGAAGTTTTTTGCTATTAGGGATTGAAATACTTAGCTCCAAGCTCTTCTTGGCTTTCGGGTTTGAGTTGAGAAGTGTGCTCTGTTTCTAAATGGTTTAATTTCTGTGATTTTTTTCTCTGACTGCTCTTAAAATTCTGGGTTTCTTGCTAGATATCTGGTAATTCAATAAGTAGATGCCCTTATGAGTTTCTCTTTTATCATATTTGTTTGATGTTTCATAAGCATTGGTTACTTGTATTTTAAATTATTTTCTTATATTTGGGAATTTTTTCTATATCTGTAATCTTGTTAGTGAATCCATCTGTATTGTCTTCTGGTTGTTTCCTAATTCCAGTTAGCCTTAAATTTGTCTTTTTATTTTCATCTAGTAGATGTGTGATAACCACTTTTTCTCTTACTTTCTTTGTAGCTTCTTTCAGTACCTCATTGTAGTTTACTATTTTGTACTCAATTTCTGACACTCTGTCTTCACATTGGTCATTTCTGCAATTTATGAATTCTATAGTTTTTTTTTTTTTTTTCGGGGACTTTGGTTTCACATCTTTTCAAGGATTCTATATCCTTATTGAGTCTGTAATTCAAGTATTTTGAACAGTTTTGTTTAGCTCACCAAATTCCTTGCCTATTTCCCCAAAATTCACTGTGAGCATATTTTGTAAAATTGCTTGGACTTTTGGTTCATTTCATCTTCGAACTCATTTATTTTCTTCATCTTTTCTATAAACTTCACATAGAGTTCCATTACCTGCTATTTGTTTGTCTCTCCCTTTGTGACTCCTTTCTCTGCCTTGGAGGAGTTTGGAGAACTTGGAGTTCTTCTGTTTCCATATACATATACATATGTATGTATATATACATGTATATATGTATGTGTATATATATGTATATATATGTATATATTCCTCTTTTTTCTTCTCCCTTGGGGGGGGCTAGTGCAGGTTAAGAATTAGAAATAGTACAGTTTGTGGCTTATATGGAGATTTTTAGTAGAATGTTTCCTCCCTGTGAGTAATTTTCAGCATTTTATGTCAAGTGCTATTATTTACTCATTTTGTTATTTACTTTAAGTGAATCTGTCCCTCCATTTTACTGAAAGGATTACTTCTGATTATAACAGCATCAACAGATTCAGTTATACTACACTTCTATATGATAGTCCTTGAAGTTACACTTCTCAACTTTGTCTATTCTATATGCACACTATGACTGTTTATTATTTGTGGTTGTTCTTCAATGAAGTAGGCAAAATGGAGGGAGGAAAATGGAAAGTGATTGTATTAGGAGTGTAAAACACTAAGGGGGAGGTTTGAAGGGGACTTAGTCATAGATGAGAAGAAAAATTTGATGTGGGCTCTGATTCCATTGAAGTACATTTAGTTGAGTTAAAGGGTTAGAATTGAGAGTTTTCAGAGGATAGTTGTGAGAGCTAGGCTGAGCTAAATGAGGAAGGAAATTTAACTTGTGATTGAGAAAAGCTACATGTTTGACAAAACCTGCTGATACAGAGGACAATAGGCAAGGTAAGATATGGAAGGAACAAAGGTTTAAGAAGGTGGGAATTGTGCCTTAATAGTAGAGAAGATATGAGTGACTCTGGGAGAGCTACGAATGGGAAATTAAAAATTTGGTAAGAAGAGTTTTTGTATTTGGAAAGAGTAAAGAAATATGGTAATGTATTGCTTTAGGGGTTTGAAATGAAGAAACTAGATAGGGAGCTGAATCACATTAGAGAAGCCATCAACCTACTAAATCAGAGCCAATGATAGAAAAATACACAAAAGTAACAATCTAATAAACATAAAATTATAAAAGTACATAACCTCACATTCTAAACAAATCAAGAAACAATAACTCAAATCTATAAGACAGCCAATGGGAACAGAAATTAAATATTCCAATGAGACGGTTTATATGTGATTCACATGTAGCTTCTTTTACAGAGTCTGTGCCTTTCACCCCCAAATAACTCCTCTGATCCTTCCACTGCAATATTGAAACTAACACATATTCAGGACTTCTTTCCACCAGGTTGAAGGCATTCTTGTAGATTATGGTCCAGTCTGAGTTCTTGGGTTAGGAATTCTTGCTGTCTCTCTACCTGGATGTGGTGGTTGAACAAGCAGACTATTTCACTTGTGCAAAATTATCCACTGAGTCAGGAGCATTCTTATCCTATGAAACCAAATACAGTAGTAACAGGGTAATCAGTTACAGTGGTATCTATAAGGGCAGGTTGAGAACACACTATGAAACCCAAATTTGGATATCCCTTTAGCCTTAGAAAAGCATGGTTATAGTGAAGTTTCATAACAACCCAAATATTGACCCACAGCTAATATTCACTAAATGTGATAGCTATATCTCTACTTTAAAAAAAGAATTCAACAGTAATTTTATAGAATCAATTGTCTAAAGTTCAGGGGGTAGAGGACCAACAAGTGCCAGAGGGAAAAATAAAAGAAGAAAACAAAATTTGCTTTTTTTTTAAGGCCTTTGCTATATTGTATGTGAAGGAGGAAATAGGAGGGGGGCAATGGATACTGATGTTGGTAAAAGATATGATGTATATTTAGATGGTAATAAAAGGGAAGACTGCATATGAAATTCATTCTGAGAATTGGGGATGAGAAATGACTCTGTGACCAACATGAATACTAGAGAAAATGTTAAAGAGAGGCAAATAAAAGGGGAGAGAAGAAAGTAAACGTATGGAAAGGACAAGAAACAGGAAGAAGTCAGGTGAAAAGATATAGGTAAAAGTTGAAAGAATAAAAAGAGACAACGGAGAATTCTCTTATCCTCTAGAAACTTAGTTTAAATAAAAGCTGACAACAATGCTTCTCAAAATATTCTGTATATTTATATTCCATATAAAAAGGGAAAGGATTCTCCCAGTACAAATATAATTTATTGCAACTATGTGTCAATAAAAAATTTAAAAATCATAGCATATCATAATTTTTGAAGGATGAATATCCATAGAATGCTATGAAGGAAATCCAGCAATTTAAAAAGTACAGAGTAATACAATTTATAAAAACTAGCAGATGAATCCAAAACAATTCCGCTTATTTCATTATGGGTTAATATATGTATTTTGAATTTCATTATGGATTAATATAAGTATTTTGAAAATAGATGATATTTTAGATACTAATGATGTATGTGACTGGTACAGAGATATGGAATATATTATGCTTTTTTCTTACAATTGCCTAGATCACTTAAGTAAATGGAAAATGCAATTTTCTTTTAAAACCTGATAACAAAAATTCATTTTTTTAAACGTACTTAAAAGTTCGCACCACGCATGGTCTGTGAAACTATAAAATACTCATATTAAAATCTCCAAAATTTTCTTTTCCATATATATTATGACTTTGACAGCTGTATCAATCAACTCTGGCTGCCATCAAAACATGCCATAGACTGAGTAGTTTAAATAACCAAAATGTCATTTTCATAGTTCTGAAGGCTCAAAGTCCAAACCAAGATTCTGCCTGATTTAATTTCTTGTAATGGCTCTTTATTTGTCTTAGAGAAGGATTCCTCCTGGCTATGTTTTCATATATTCTTCCTTCAATGTATTTACAGGCTGATAGAAGGGAGAATGCCACTTCCCATGCAGCTCTCAAAGTTCCCAGGGGAAAGCACATCAAGAGGATGGAGAAATAATGATAAGAGCCAAAAAGCTGAGGTCAGGTGGAGCCCTCTTTCCTGATGGGAGGAAAGGAACAGCTCAACCAAAGCAGTGCATTTATTTATACATTTAGCAAGTTGGTGTCACATGAAACCCCTTTGCCTGACAACACATTGCTTGGATTCCTTTCAGGCTAGGTGTTCTCTGGGCTGGAACAGCTTGTTTATATAGCCCACCTTGGCTTGCCGCTCTTTGTTTTTCTTTGTTTTTCAGCTGGGCTTTGCTCACGCCCACATGTGTGATCAATTTCCAGCTTTAGCTGCTCCCCAAAAGAGAGAAAGGGAGAAACTCTATTGCCTGATGATATTATTTATCCTTAGTTACTTCCATAGATAGAGGTTGTAGCTTCAAATAAAGTCATACTGAATATAAGGATACCAATGTTTTAATGTTGATTGGACCCACACTTTCATTCAGTAACTGTAATTGTAATTTAACTTCTATATTCTCTATTAATAAGTGACACCTAACTAGATTATCATTTAGTAGGTTATAATGAACAGCACTGGCTATAGAAAAATCATACGATTAATATATTAAAATAATTTAAATAATGAGCTAAAATCTAAAATCATGATGCAAAGTTCAGAAAGGAGCACTCAACAAAACTTGTGCAGATTTGGATCTCAAGATCTAACCACAAATCTCCATTAAATAAACTCATTGTATCTTTATCTCACTCTTTATCTCTCTATCTCTCTATCTATCTCTCTATAATCTTTTAACATAGCTAGTCTTGAAATATTCTGGAAAATGAAAATGTCGCATAACAGTGGGCACTGCATATTTCTTTTTAAAAAGAAAAGTTATTCAATCTATTTATTGGCATGTAAAAGTGAATATAGATTATATATGTCTGAATATGTCCAATAAATAATGTCAAAAAAGTCTAAAGTTCAAAATTAATGACTGGAGTGAAAAATCTGTAAGAAAATTACTAAATAATTTACTTTTTAATAATATTTATACTAAGTAATTACTTCATTTTCTGTGAAAATTAAATGGAATAATATATTAATTTTTAAATAATTTGCTATGAGATATTGCACTCATCATTTAGGACACAAAATTTCCTGAGCATTAACAAGTAATCAGAAACCTTTTACTGATTAATTAACATGAGTAATACTAAAAGCAACAGTATTAGTATGATGGAATGAGTATAATTAGAAATAAAGTAGACATGATTTATTTTACTTTGTTTAGAGTGGAAATAGAGACTTGTTGAAAATTAGTCTATTGACCATCATAACAAATATGTAGTATGGAAAGTATATTAACAAATTTATAGGTTGTCATGATGAGCACACAAGTTGAAATGTTAAACTGCTTTCTGAATCTGTAAAGAAACAAGGCAACAGAAGATATAGCTTCTTATCACAATGTCACACAGCCAACAAAAAATGATTTGGCATGTAAATTCTCTAGTGACAACCTGTCAACATGGCTACAAAAGATAAAATAAGTTCTGTGATTAACTCTTGTTATTTAAAATTAACTTCAACTATTATATTACTGTTTATTACCCTACAAACATATGCTTATACATATGTATATAGATGGATATACCTATATTAGCTTCTTTTTAAAAGAATATGTGCTCGTTTATTACATAGCCAAGGTTTAACTATTAAGATATGTGAGATAATAATTTTTCTTATTTCAGAACTCTGAGAAACAAGACAATTTCCATATATTTATAAAAGGCAAGTATTGTGTAAGACAAAGTATAAAAATTTCAGTTTAAATTGATAGTGAAATACATATTTCCAAATTTTGAAATAAATTCATATGAAATTCTGTGGCAATTAATAATTAAATAATTTTTGAAAGTAAATGTTTTATTATTCTACAAATATAAACTTTAAATATTAAACACAATGATCTTAATGTCATCATTCACATGCACTTAAATTTAGTAAGATTTCAAAATGGTTTGATTTGTAACAAATTTTAGACAATTCCATTTAATATTGACAAATAAATGAACACATAATTCCTTTATTGGACTTTCAGTGACTTGAAGTACAACAGCCTTATATGAAAAATTAAATAGTTCTGGAACAATTCCTAAAATTATTTGTAGATAAAATTCTCATAAATAAGGATTGTATGCTAGCCTTGAGGAGAGTAAGAATAATCTGGAGAATGAGATTACCAAAGTCACATTTGATTTCAAATTTGTCTGGAGCTAACTCCATTTGAGAGCATAAAATAGCTACATCATCATCGTCACCATCAAAACACAGGGAAATTGAAGCAGCAAAATTGCAAGTCCATTCTAATGCTGATTAACTGATCAACTTAGTGAGAATCTGTCTCAAAATGAGGAATATATAAATGTTCATGGGATATAGCTAAGGTTGAAGATCTTTTGTTCAATATAGTGATAAAATAATTAAAAATTTAAAATCTATAAAAGAATTATTGCTTCTCACTAGGAACAGACTTGTTCAAACAAAAGAAATTTCAGGCCAGTGAGATTTCTCAGCAGCATAAGCGCCTGCCTGGCAAGCGCGAGGGCCCAAGTTCAACTCCCAGAACCCACATATGAAAAAAGGGCCAGTGATATTGCTCAGCAGCACGGGCGCCTGCTGGTCGTTAATGATCTTTAAATTTTACATGCTTCAACTCTAAAATTATCTCAGGTGAATCATATAGCAGAAGTCACCTTAAATCATTCATATTTTGTCCTTGAAAAAGTGTCATTTGTGGAAATGGAAAAACATTGTATTCTCATTTTAGCCTTTCTCACTTTTGTTAGCCACCAAAAATGCTGTTCTTTTAAAATCAAATACATGCCAACTATATGAGAATAGCATTCTGCATATTCATTTGTCTTCATTACATTTATATTATCTATTTCAATAAAGAGGTATAATAAAATCTTTTACAAAAGCAGCATAAAAATGAAATATTTGTTTTTAGAATTTCTGGATTCTGTCTCACAATTCAGCATGAAAATAAAAATGAGATTACTTGAACATGGATTGACAATTATCTCATCTTATCTGGCATTTGATATTCAGCCAATCTTTTTCTTCTAAGTAATCTGAAAATATTGCTGTGAGATAAGCAGCATGATTTATTACCATCATTTTACAAGTAAAATTAAGTCATTTGCTTAAAATCAATTATAAAAACATCTAAAGTTGTCTTCAGAACATAAAACTAGTGTCTACTAATGTTATAATTATACTATAATTTCCTAACTGGTGTGTAAATTACTACAAAATACTGAAAACCATTTCTTCACTCAGTATGTATTGATTTATTTCTTCTCAGCCTTCTCTCTACCCCAACCAGCACATGTTTATGTATAGGTATTCCATGAATATGTGTTGACTGGATAGTAATACTTGTATCAAATCTCATTCGATCATACAGTGACATTTTACTCTTCAATGTACCTGGTCATGAAAGATCTCTTTTATTCAGGACAAGAATGTCTATCAGTGACAATTTTGCCTCTATGTTCTTTAGTTTTTCAGTTTTCTTCCCTTAAAAATTTTTGGGATGAGATTACTTAAAACAGCACACTCATTAATAAGTAAAATATTTCTTCAGGGTTTTTTTGTGTTTTCAAAAATATTTTACTACTATGAGTTTGATCATTAAGAATATGAAGTTATAAGATAATGGGAAAGAGAGCAACAACAGAAATGCCTCCTCCAGAAGTGTTTCAAGACATAGAAATGAATAGAAATCATAAAACAAATTAATACTTTAAAACAAATCTATTTACAATTATTACATGTTATGATAATTGATATGCTATTTCTGAAGATAGTTGAAATGAGGGATCGAATCAAGTGTTCAGAATCACTAGTTTGTTTACATAGAAAAAAACAATAAATCAATGCATATTAACATGGATTTTACTATGTTATATACAGGACTTAGAAATAAACGTGATACATACCCTGAGCAGCACATACATTAAGAGTTGAAGCATGAGGTCAAATTACAGTATTATCACACCTTGATTTATGGCCTAGTAAGATAGGAACTGAGCTGATGATGTAATGTACCCCATCTGTAATGCCAATTCCACATTAAAGGCAAGTATTTCAGTGAATCCACTACTTGGGACAGAATACTTACTTTTAATAATTGAGCATGTATAGTAATAAAATTAATTTGCATATGATTTGGGTTTGGAGTAATTTATAAAATAAATGTTGGAAGTTAATATTATACACCGACAATCTAGTTACAAGGAAAACATGGTTTATTTGAAATATAACAATGCTTTACCATTGCTGTGGTCATAACTGTAATGTGTATAGCTATTTCCCACCCAGGTAGACAGGAAATACTGTCTTCAGCTCTTAAAAGGCTACATATATATAGATACAGAAAATTCTCTTGGGGCACACCATACAAAGAGAAAGATATATTTCCATTCAGAGCTACAATGGGTGTCATTGTGGTTTTGGAGTGAATCTTGAGCCAAAGCTAGTACTTTTCTTTCAAACTCCCATAGTTTTAAATTAAACAAAAATACATATTATGAAAAGATACTAGGCTGAAATACTACAAATTAAGTTAATATTATTGGATAACATACAATATTATACTCACCTTTCATTAGTCACAAAATATTTGGATTTAATAACAAACGCCTACAATTCAAATGTCTCCCCTACTATTCAACATCATTCTAACTGACTACAATATGCTGACTGAAGTAGTCTCTCCATTGCATTTCCCTTATTCAATTTACATTTATATTTGTTTATCTTTCTCCTTGTTTCCCCACTATCATTACTTTTAGAAGTTGTACAATTTATTCATGATAATATCTGTCTTGCTATTACTTCAGACTTGTATTAGGTCAGCTTAATTTTAGATCTAGGCAATAAATTTTGTGTTAATTATCTTAGCATCTTCTTGCGCTATTCCTTGTTAAAAATATACTTCTTCCAGTTCACTGCATTTTTGAAAGTATAAAATTACAAAGGAAGGTACTTTCTCAAAATAACATCTTTATATAAAAGTGCAAAATTTGATGCAAAGATAGAAACATATAAGAAAATTATGCTAAACACAGGAAGAATATCAGCGGTAAGCTAAGGAGGCAGAATTGGCAAGTCTTCGCTCATGGTCCTCAGAAGCGACCAATAATACTGTTATATTGTTTTTAGATTTCATTACTCCACAACTGTGAAATAATATTTTTGTTCAATTAAGTTCCTAATATTTTTTTTAATTTTGTTATGGCAGCTTTAGCAAACTAATGCATACCACTCATCTTTGATTTTTTTACTTGTTCAACTTTTGCTCATAACATGGACAGTAATCTTAGCTACTTAATTGTAACTCCATAACTAATCTTTGAATAACTCACTAACATCTGAAAGTATTTTCGGAAGAAATAGCAATAAGCACTTATTTCTTAAAAATACAGAATATATTAATAATTACAGAGAATACTGACTAGAAACCTATTTTTTTTAAAGACCACTATTTAGAGAAAAGCTAATACCATCACCCAGGTATCGCTATTATAAATATTTTAAAGGAGTCTCAAGTATTTTTTTTTCTCTTTTGCAATATTTTGCTTTGGCCCTTGAACAATTCAATGATGAATAGCACCAAAATGAAGTAGGATAATGTTATGGGTGGAATTGTACCACTGAAAATTATGTTGAATCTTTAACCCATAGTACCTCAAAAAGTGACCTTATTTGGAGATAAGGTGTTAAAAGAGACAATCAATTTAAAATAAGGTAATCTGTATGGATAGCAACCCAACATGACAAATGTCTTTGCAAATAAAATGAAAGGGTTTGGATACAGAAATAGTTACACATAAAAGAAATCTAGTATGAAGACATACAGGTAGAACATGTCCAGGTGTATAAAGGGCTATACCTTCAATCCAAGTAGTATCATGATTTGTAGAGAAAAATGAAAAATTAGAATAGGCAAGCTAGATTCTTTTCTCCTAGAGCTATCAGTGACACCACATTCCTGCCCACACCTTGATTTCAGAATTCTAATTTCTAAAAGTGTTAGACAAAATATTTCTGTTGCTTTAAGCTGCATAGTGTTTTGTGTTTTGATAACAGCTCTGGAAGGCTAGGGTGAGTGTGATTGTTAATCATGGTTATCAACTTGACAATTTAGACAACTGCCTAGGAAATTAGTAAAGCACACTTCCTATTGTGTCTGGAAGGTGTTTCCAGAGATGATTGGCATGTGCAATGGCAAGCTACAGAAGGAAAACTTTCTTGAATGTTGATGGCATTACTGAAAAAGATGAGGATCCAGATAGAACAAAAGTAAAAGAGGAAGCCCAAAAGTTCAGGGTCTCTCTCTCTCCCTGTGTGTGTGTGTGTGTGTGTGTGTGTGTGTGTGTGTGTTTCTTGGCTACCACATGGAGAGGAGCTTTGCTCCACCATGTGCTCCCCAGCATGATGCTCATCATGGCCTCAAGATCATGGCAATAGGGCCAGTGACTATAGACAAAAATATCGAGAATAAATCTTCCCTACTTTAAGGTGTTTTCCCCTGGCATTTAGTCAAAGTGATAAAAACCTGATATACACAGTAGGTAAATTTATTTCTATTGTTTTTATATGTGTATTTTAAATGGGCAATTTATGCAAATGTTATGAAAGCTCTAACCAGAAATTTTACCATACACTACTCAGTAAACTATTTGTCATTAGCACTATTGCTGCTGTGCTTTGTCAGAGTGCCAAGAACAGTTAAGAATCTGAGACACAAGATCTAACAGTGGATTAAACATTATTTATTATGGTTAAGATCTAGATTGTTTCCCAAATGGTTCATTAAGTTAAAGGTTTGGTTGAGAGCTGATGGGATTTGAGGATGTGATTGAATCATAAGGAATGTATCAGTGGATTCATAATTTAGTTACATTTTTGGAAGATGATGGAAACTTCAGAGTTAGGGCCTATTTGTATGAAATAGGTCACTGGATGCACGATGTATGGGAGAATATCATTTCTCTAGCTGCTTTCTGTATTGCTCCTTTAACTTCTTTCTTCAATTCTCAGCAACAATGTCTTGAGAAGCTTTGTTCAAACATGCCCTTCCACCAAAATGCTCTGCCTCACCATGGGCACAGAAAGAATGCAGCCTGCCAACTATAGAGAGAAAACTGTGAAAACACTAGCTGAAATAAATCTTTACTACTTACGTTGTCTTTCTCATATATTTTATCATGGAGATGAAAAGCTGACTAACACATTATGTTCTTCCATTATAGCTCTATTTATGTGTATAATACAGAGAGAAGTTTCAGATAGAAAACAATCAACTATTGTAGCAATTCTGAGATAGGAAGATAGGGCCTGGTAATGCTGGCTGGAGAAGTAAGCCTCACATATTAATTACAAAACATCAAGACACATGTGCAGAACAGTTCCCAAAGTGCTATATGGGGACTTGTCAAAAGAATGTGTGGAATGAATAAAATGGAGACAAGCTAGCATGAAGAGCTCACTAACATGCCATCACACATTAGCCCGCTCTATACTCCAGAGCATGACTTTATCTTTAATTTAATTTATTTTTATTTTTCCTTCTAGTTTACTCAGCCCAGACTTGATCTGCAGAGCCAGTTTCTCCATTACTCTTCATCTTTAAGTTTTGCTACCTTGTTTATTTTTCTAAATCTCAAATAAATGTGAAATTTTGCCATCATTTTTGCTCATTTTGTTCAATTCTTCAGTCAAGATGGAGAGGACCTAGAAACCACCTCCAAAAGGAGACTTCAGCATCCCAAAACCTGGTAATGTATTGGCTTAGCCAGACAGAATATCAGGTGAGGCCTTTTGGGCACTTACTTTTGTCTCTAATATGTCATAAAGTTTCTTCTTCTTTCTCCTCCTCCTCTTCCTCTTCCTCTTCCTGTGTCTTTCTTCCCTATCCTAAAAATCTAGGAGGATTTTTCTCGTGGCACCAGGAATAGCTTCCCAATTTGTGCCACCATGCAGGATGGGATGGGGCAGGGAAATGCATGGCCTCTGTCATTTTTACCTACAGGCCTGCTTAAAATTTACTTCCTGGGGTGGTTAATTGATTATCTATGAGAGTGGAAAACACCCAGTTGAATTGAGTTACCATGGTTCTGGGTGTGGAAGACCCACTTTAAGGAGAGTTGTTTGTGGAACGGTATAAAAGGATAATGGGAAGGATGGATTTCAGCTGATATTCCTTGGAGGAGCTTCATTGCAACTGATTTTCTTTGGAGGAATTTTGGCAGTTTTTCTTTGAGAGTCCTTTCGCTGTTTTCTTACTTCAAGTGAGCTTCAATCTTTGTCTTCATCTTGGATGTCATCGCCTGACTTCTAGTGCAGATCCCTCAGCTTTCTGGCACAGATCTTTCAGCCTTTTGGCACAGACACTTTGGCTTGTGGCACTGGACCTTGGGCCTTTCTGGTGCAGATCCTTCAGTCTCCCATCTTGGATACTTTGGCCTCCTGATATGTACTTCCATAGGACATTGCCATGAGCTCCAAACCCTCAGCTGGATCCTTTGTGTATCCAGTGCACATACAGATGTTTTGCATTCTTCTACATGTGACTCTAGTAAGCATTGATTAATATACTTCCCCTTAAGTTTCTTTTTCTCACTTGTGCTCAGTGTGTGGGTTTGGTATGCCCCGTTGTCCATAGATTTACTTGCTGTATTTTGCTTCTCTTTTTGGAAATGAGCCTGGTCTCTTCCTTCCACAGTTTGTTTATGGCTTTTTCTTTTTCAGCATGTTGTTTTGTCTGGGGCACCATGTTGCCTTGTTGCATGACTGCACACTATCTTGTCTTGCCATGTGGCTAGATGCAATTTTGGGCCAACTACTGCCATTTGCTTAACATTTTCTCTTTTTTCATTTTCTTTTCTTTTTTCACCAACTGGCCTTATGTACCCTTGTAGATAGGAGGTAAGTCTCTGATTTTAGAGAACATGTGGGCTTTCCTCCTATATTCTTTTAAATTATTTTGACAGGTACAATGTCTTACTACATGAGAAGAGAAAAATTTGTTTATTTTAAAACTTCTATTACTTCTTCTGTGGCACCCATTAGCAAGCATCAGACAAGCTGTTTTTTGCAGACTCAACTTCTTCTGAGTCCTAAAGCCCACCTGTAGCTGTCACTTCTTGGAATATTTTGTTGATATTGGTTTGAAGCTAGATCCCTTTCTTCTTTCTTCTAACTAAATTCCGGTGATTTAGAAACATGTGCCTGACAGCCTGAGCAGAACAGAGGCATGGTCAGTAAAACATAACTAAATTGACGGTGAGTATACAAAAGCAGAACCATTCTTGTTCTTAAAACATTCTAAGATTTTTTAAAAAGCTTTTTGTCTCTACTGCCTTAAACAAATTATCAAAAATTTTAACCTTGTGGTAAATGCAAGAGATATTTTTCTCAAGTGGCACCACCCTGCTTACATAGAGCCACCAAGAGGCTCAACAGTGGTTAAGGGAATCCTGATTACGTGATCTCATAGAAGTTTTAAGGATTAGGTAGGGATATCAAGTGGCTTAACCCCCTCTCCCTAAAGAGTTAATGGGCCTCAATAGGGAAAATCCATCACATTTGTCTGCTTCTATGAAAGACGCTGATGTCACTGTAGGTTCAGACAGAGACGTCTGTCCAGTAAATACTTGAGTGTCACAAGGGTTTTTTGTAGGGCTCAAATCATGTGTCCTCCTGTATGGGATGCCATTCTAAGGAGCCAAGACCTAGTTTTTCCTATTTATCTCTATAGGCACCAAGACTAGCCATGGGAAACCACTTGGACATTATAACACAGATTCCAATAAATTTGCCACTAGAATGTATCCTTGATCATTGGGAAAGATTTGATCCTCACAATTAAAAAAAGGAGAAGACACCCATCTTTGACACATGGAGTGAGCAGCCCATCGATAACTAAGACAGACAAGCCACAGGCATGTGGGTACACACAGCCTTTGGAGGGTGGAGAAATCAGTGAGACCAGCAATGTGGAAGTGTCTGAAGCAGCACCCAGGAACCAGCGTTTGGACTCTGGAAAATTCCACCAACAGAAGACCAGTCCCAGACCCCACATCCAGAGGCCAAGATCAGCTCAATGCCCAACACAATTCCCATGGCAAACTTGGCTGAAGTACACAGCATATTTCTGGGTTCTGACAGGGACACTATCACAAAACAGTAAACACCAGAGGTATTTTACTACACTTATTCTCCATTGTTTGTCTGATTGGCTGTCCTTTTCCTGTCTGGTTGTTTATGACATCTTGTTTTGTTTCATATTTTGCGGTTATTTTTGTTTTTGATTATATTTTTTCTTCTTTTTCTGGTCTCCTTTCTTTTATTTCTTTCTTTTCTTTTTCATTCTGTTTCTCTTTCTTTCTTCTTTTTTCACTATTTTGGTTTCTTAGCTTTCTTTTTTGTTTTCCTCTACTGATCCTCTTTGTCTATTTCCACTACTACTTCTTGACTTTAAACTTTCAAGTGAGTGAACATTGTGTCTTCCCATTCTGATTACTCTTTCACATTCTATTTCATTCTTTCCCTCCTGTGTCCTCCAGTTTCCCAAAACTCAGATGATCATCATTTGACCTCCAACTTTACTCTAGTATATTTAACCTCATTCACCACTTTATTTAATTCCATACACATCTTAATTCCCCCAACCCCACAAAAGGGCAAAATCACTCCATTAATGGGAAAATTACTGCATACAAGCACATGGTATGTGTTTGATTTTGTTATATAACAATAGAGTTTGCTCTGTGGTTGGAGATAGCAGGTTAATTGTTACAATAGTTTGTCAATAGTTAAGCTGTACTTGAAACTATTGTTATTACTAACTGTACTGCTTTAGCCAGAATGTCATACATGTTATAATCAGTTTTCCTCCCTTATATGATAACACTGTGATTGTATGGGGTCATAATCATTGCCACAGCCCAGTACCAACGGATTGGGTGCTGACCCGAATAGTAACTTTGCATCCTTTACAATTCTGGAAGGTAGGTTCTTGGGATAGCTATAAAGAACCACCTACATATAGAGGACATCCTTGAAGAACAGACTTCTCCAAGGGAAGCCTTAATACTAGTTAAAAAGCTATCTATAAGAAATAAGCAAGCATCAATATAAAAAACAAAATAGAATATAAAAGAGAAAACAGAAAATGACAAGATGCAGAAGCAAAATGCAACCCCAGCTCCCCATCTCCCAAGGACAAGCCCAGAACACAGTGAGATAGATGAAATTGGATGTCAAACACTGGAACTTTCTGAAATGATAAGAATGGAAGTAAAAAAATAAGTGGAAAAGGCTATAGAGAAAATAATCTCTAGGTACAAAATGAAATGATGTCTAAAATTAAAGATATTGGAGAAGACACTGGTAAAAGAATGAATGAGCTTAGAAAAATGATGGAAACAAAAAACACCAAACATAAAAAAGAAATGGAATCCATGAAACAGATCCAAACAGAAATCCAAGAGATTAAACCTCCATTAAGTGTATATGCAGCAGATTGAATGGAGAGGATAGAGTTTCATATCTTGATGACAGAATTGCAGCTAGTGATCATGAAAAGAAAGATATCTTAAAAATAATAAGAGATCATGAAAATTCAATCCAAAAGCTACAAGATGAAGCAAAGAAGATTAACATAAGATTGATTGAAGTCAGTGATACATCTAGAGACAGCACAAAAATGTAAAGCACATCTTCACAGAAATAATAGCAGAAAACTTCCCAAACATGGATAAAGAATTTGACATGCAAATAAATGAATCAAAGAGCCATGATCAAAATAAAATTAAACCAAGACATATAATCATTAAGATTCCAGAAATTCAGCACAAGAACAGAATATTAAAAGATGTTAGCGAAAAGAAACAGATCACCTATAAAGGAAAGCCCATCAGAATCACAGCAGGCTTCTCAACACAACCCTTGAAGTCAAGAAGAGCTTGGAGTAAAGTATTTCAAGTCCTGAAAGAAAATATTTTCCAACCCAGAGTGATGTACCCTGCAAAACTATCTTTCAAAATTAATGGAGAAATAAGATACTTCCATGACAAAGATCAACAGAAGAAATTCATGACCAGCAAACCACCACTACAAAGTGCACTAAAAGGTATTTTAGACAGAAATAAAAATCAACACAATTCCAAGAAAAACAATAGAAAAAAGCCACCAGGCAGGGCAAACAATTAAACAGAGAGGAAAACAGGAAACCACCAGCAGGGAAATATCATGACAAATATAAGCCAATATATATCAGTTATAACCATCAATGTAAATGGCCTCAATTCACCAATCAAAAGAAACAGACTGCCAGAATGGATCAAGAAACAAGATCTGTGTATGCTGTGTACAAGAAACACATTTAAAAATAAATTCATAGACTGAAAGTCAAAGGATGGAAAACAATCTTCCATGCAACAGAAACCCAGAGAAAAGCAGGGGTAGCTATTCTCTTTATTTATTTATTTTTTTGTGGGTACCGGGAGTCAACCTCAGGACCTCATGCATCAGCAGGCGCCCATGCCCCTGAGCGATATCACTGGCCATTTTTTTTGTATGTGGGATCCGGGAGTCGAACTCGGGCTCTCACGCTTGCCAGGCAGGTGCTTACGCCACTGAGCCATCTCACCAGCCCCTATTCTCTTTAAAGACAATGTGAACTTCAAACCAAGAATCATCAAAAGAGATAAAGTCACTACATACTTGTTAGGGGAAAACTTCTAGAGGAAGAGATAACAATCATAAATATGTATGCACCAAATACAGGAGCACATGACAATAAAAGACAATTATTGTTTGACACAAAAAATCAAATAAGCAATACAACAATTGTAATGGGAGACCTTAATACTCCATTGTAACAAAGAGATAGATCAACTGGAAAAAAAATCAGCAAAGAAATATCAGAACTGAACCAAACCTGTGAACATATGGACTTGGTACATGGTTACATATTGTTCCATCCAACATCATCAGAATACACGTTCTTATCAGTTGCACATGGGATGTTCTCTAAAATAGAACATACACTAGCCCACAGACCATGCTTAAGTAAATGCAAAATAATTGAAACTATCCCATGCATATATCTGAGCATAGTGCAATGAAATTGTAAACTAATGGCAAAACAAACTACAAGAATTCCATAAACACATTTTGGATTTAAATAACACCCTCCTATGCAAGCAATGTGTCACATAAGAAATTGAGAAGAAATTTTAAAAATCTGCAAGTAAATGAGAATGCAGATAAAACATACCAGAACTTATGAGACACAGTGAAAGCAGTCCTAAGGGGGGATATTTATAGTGGTGAATTCTCACATAAGAAAAACAGAATGAGCACAAGTAAACAGCCTAATGCTGTACCTCAAGATTTTAGAAAAACAAAAGAAAGATAATCCAAAATCCCATACAAGGCAGGAAATTGAAAAGATCAGAGCAGAAATTAACACAATGGAGTCCAAGAAAACAATACAAGGAATTAATGATTTGAAGAGTTGATTCTTTGAATGAATAAATAATATTGATAAACCCTTAGCCAACCTTCTCAAAAAGAGGAAAGAAAAGGCTCAAGTTCATGCACTGAGTAATAAAAAGGGTGAAATCACTACAGATACTGTGGAAATTCAGAAGATCATCAATACCTACTTCGAAAATCTTTACTTGCACAGGATGGAAAACATAGAATAGACAGATTCCTACATATGTATGAATTAACAAAGCTAAATCAAGAAGATACTAAAGTTTTGTATAATCCAATATCAGTTAAAGAGATTGAAAATGTAATTAAAACTTACCAACAGAGAGGACAGGTCCTGATGAATTTACCATTCAAATCTACATGAAATTTAGAGAAGATTTTATGCCAACACTCCTTAAACTCTTTAATATAAATGAAAGCATAGCAATACACCCTAACTCATTCCTGGAGGCAAGTATTACTCTTATACCAAAACCAGAGAAAGGCCCAGTGAAAAAAGAGAACTACAGGCCAATTTCCCTCATGTATATTGATGTAAATATAATCAATAAGATACTAGGAAACAGAATGTAGGAAATCATGAAGAAAATTATATACCAGGATTGAGTGGGATTCACCCAGGAATGCAGGGATGGTTCAACATATAGAAATCAATAAATGTAATACATCATATCAAAAAATCCAAAAAAATCACATGATCATGTCAATAGATGCAGAAAATTATTTTGACAAAGTCCAACACTCATTCATGATAAAAATGCTATGGAAAATCAGAATAGACGGTCTTTATCTCAATCTGATAAAAGCCATTTATAGCAAACCAACAGCCAACATCATATTAAATGGACAAAGACTGAAACCTTTTCCTCTAAAATCAGGCACAAGACAAGGATATCTGCCATCACCACTCCTATTTAATATAGTTCTGGAAACATTAGCCAGAGCAATTATACAAGAGAGAGAAATAAAAGAAATAGGATAGTAAAGGAAGATATTAAATTATCATTATTTGAAGATGACATGATACTCTACATAGAACACCCCAAATAGCACCAAAAGACTTCTATATTTAATAACCAAATTTAGCAGTGTAGCTGGATACAAAGTCAACACTCAAAAATCAACAGCCTTCCTGTACAGAAACAACAAACTCACTAAGAGAGAAATTGTGGAAACTACATCATTCAAAATAACATCCAAAAAAATGAAATACTTGGGAATCAATCTAACAAAAGAAGTAAAATATCTATATATTGAAAATTACACTCCTCTGAAAAAATTGAAGAGAATATCCGAAAAATGGAAAGATATCCGTTGCTCATGGGCAGGAAAAACAACCATAGTGGAAATGGCCATACTACCCAAGATGTTATACGGATTTAATGCAACCCCAGTCAACAGACCATTAGCATACCTCACAGAACTAGAGAAAACATTCCTAAAATTTATTTGGAATCAGAAGAGACTTAGAATACCAAAAACAATTCTGGGCAACAAAGGCAAAGCAGGGGGCATCATAATCCCTGGCTTGAAATTATAGTACAAAGCTACTGCTGGGCGGGTGAGATGGCTCAGCTGGGTAAGCAACTGCCTGGCAAGTGTGAGGGCCCATGTTTGACTCCCAGAACCCACTTATGAAAAAAGGGCCGGTGATATCACTCAGTGGCACGGGCGCCTGCTGGTGCATGAGATCCTCAGATCGACCCCTGGTACCCACAAAAAAAAGCTACTGTTGATAAAATCAGCATGGTATAGATAAAAAAAACCCCAAGGATCAGTGGAAAAAATTGGAAGATGCAGACAGAACAAGAAACACAATCAACCACCTTATCATTGACAAAGGCGCCAAACGTTCACTAGAAGAAATATAGCCTCTTTAATAAATGGTGCTGGAAAAACTGGCTGTCTACAAGCCAAAGACTAAAACTAGACACATGTCTATCTCCATGCACTAAACTAAAGTCAAAATAGATCAAATATCTAAATATTGAAACAGAAGCACTCAGTCTACTGGAAGAGAAAATAGTTAGATATCTTGAAGATATAGGTTAAGGCAGAGAGCTCATGAACCAAACCCAAACTGCAGAGGAACTACTTCAAAGAGTCAACAACTGGGATCTCATCTTATTTAAAAGCTTTTGCTCAGCAAAAGAAATCAGCAACAGAGTGAAAAGAAAATTCACAGAGTGGAAAAATATTTAGTCAATTGTACCTCAGACAAAGGGCTTCTATGTAGAACATATAAATAATTGAAAAAAATCATACCCACCAAATTCAAAGACCCAATCCAAAAATGGGCATCTGAGATGAATACTCACTTGTCACATGAAGAAATACAAATAGCAAATAAATATATGAAAAAGAATATTCAACATCATTGGTCATTTGAGATATGCAAATTTTAAAAAATTGAGATTTCAGCTCATCCCAGAAAAAATGGCTATCATCAAGAAATCAGCCAATAACAAATGCTGGCAGGGCTGTGGGGATAAAGGAACCCTTCTCCACTGTTTGTGGGAGAGTAGACTGGTGCAACCACTGTGGAAATCAGTGTGGAGATTCCTCAGCAAACTAGGATTAGAGGTCCCATTTGACTCAGCTATTCCTCTTCTGGGTATTTTCCCAGAAGAATTAAAAACATCATACCCCAGCGATATATGTGCACCCATGTTTATAGCAGCATAATTTTTAATAGCTAAATCTTGGAAACAATCCAAATGCCCATGAACTGAGGAATGGATAAAAAGATGTGGTATTTTTATACAGTGGAGTACTACTCAAGTATAAAAATGATAAATTTGAGAGTTTTATAGGTAAATGGATGCAACTTGAGAGCATTCTCATAAGTGAAATAAATCAGACTTGCATGTGTAAACATCGTATTGTCTCCCTAGTGTAAAAGGGAGAAAGAGTAAATAAGATAAAAAATGTACAATAGATTTTGTGAAATGGGAATTAACTGTTCAAAAGGAAAGAGAAACTGGGATGTGGAAAGGAGAATAAAAGAAAGGGAAAAGGAAATATATATATGTGTGTGTGTGTGTATATATATATGTATATATAAGATAGTTAAGATAGTTATACTACTAATTTCTATTATTTCATTGAAAAGAAACTTTTGTGCTTATATTTTTTGATCAATTTTTCATTTCTATTTCTTGTAATCTGAGCACCTACTTTGAAGATAATACACAATGTATTAACCATATTTCCTCTCCTACTATAGTGTTTTAATATTTGGTATCATTGTTTATGTTGTTTTTTCTCTTTAAAATAGTAATAAATAAATAAAAAAGGAACAGCTTTCCTACTAATGCATCACGGTTTGGATTGAACGTGAAATAGGAAATGGTGAGAGATGGGTATGTGATGGTACTTTAAATTATGAGGCTATTCTTCAATTACAGAGTTTCTGCTTAAAATATAGAAGGTAGAGTATAATTCCTCACGTTCAGGGGTTTTTGACACTTTATCACAGGGAATGACCAGAAACTATGATATTCAGTGTGACACCAGAGGCAAAGGTAGATATCTTGGATGGCTCTGTCCTGGAACCCCCGACCTGTCTTTCAGGAGTATATAGGTCTCTCTGATATGTTTGATGAATATATATCCACACTGAGAGGTCTCTTTGACATCCTTATAGTTCCAGGCCAGTAAATCAGGTCCCTCACTTTCAACTGCCTCAGGAACTACATTGGTGCCTAGTCCTTGCTAGGACCACAGCATTCCCCAGGCCCCTCATTATGTACCTCAGACAGCCTTAAGACACACCAGGTGTACACAGACAGCTTTAAGCCCCACAGGTCAAACCCAAAGTAGTGCTTCTTACTTCTCTAATTCACAACTTATCCTGCCTCTAAGAAAGGTCCCAGAAGTATAAAAGGAGTACTGAAGTTCAGGCCCCATTTTCTGTTGCCAATGTCCAGTGGTGGAAAGAATGAGCAGGCCAACTGTCAGACGACCCTAATAAATTTGCATATATGTTTCAAACTTTGTCCCTTGCTTTTGTCTTATCATGGTGAGATGTCCAATTCATCTTGAGGACTAGTTTTACTTCCAATGAAAGAAGAGGAATCCTACAAGAGGCTAGGAACTGTCATGGTTTGGGACTATGGATGTGCAAAGTATGAAAATGATGGCTTGGAGATGAGACCTAGTTCAATCACACAGATCCCAGAGGGTAGAACACAAGAATATTAATTCATCTCAATGCCTAGGGATAACTCCTCAATTTTAGATGACATATCATGCTTCCTAATTAATAATCTCAGTGTTAGGGCCTATTATTCTATTGGGATCTTGGACTTACTCTTTCATACCAAATATGCCCCTTTGTCCTATTCCAATCCACATGCTCCTCCTCAATAAACTGATGGTATAGGGGACTTAGGTAGAGTGCAGCTGATAAACAGAAATGCTGAAATAATTGATTGGAGCCCCCATGGCCACCTAGATTGTCAGTGTAAAAGTCATTTTGAATGGCATATTTTAAGGTGGCAATGGTATCTTTCTTTCATTGGACAATGGAATTTTTCAACCATTCATTTGAATGTGCAACCACATCTTGCCTGGCATGGTACTGGATTTAGCCCCACAGCTCCTTGACTAAAAATGGGCCAGCATTTGAGGCCTATTCAAAAGACTTTGTGGAAAATGTGTCTGCTTTTTTACCATGGGCAACTATGGAAAGGCATTTTAATACATTTTGTTCTTAACCCTTAATAGTACCACCACCTTCATGGTATGTGTTTATAATCCTTATGTTTTTATTTATGGATCTGTCCAATGGGGGACTACTAATCTTACTTGCACTAATAAAATAATAACACAGTTTTCTCATTCTCCTATAAATCATATGATTTTAATTTTAGGAAGAATGTCTAGGGTATGGATCACTGTTAACTTAAGTGAATCCTGGGCAGATAGAGCCACTCTTCATGTTATCCAATATTTGTTTCACCACACGATACATCATAGTAAATGGATGCTTGGGTTGTTAATAGCAGGCATTGTCTCCTTGGTATTACTAATCTCTAGTGTAATTGTTCCCCCCTTGCCTTGAAAAATAGTGTATAAATGACACATTTTATCAGTAATTGGACTGATATGGCTGATTGAGCTTGGGGTTTGCATTTCTCTATTGATGCCAATTTATAGTCTGAAATTAGCATCCTAGAGTCCAGTGTGATGTGGTTAGTAGGTCAGATAGAGTTTGCAATTACAGTGGGGTCTCTGCTGTCATTTCAAAGTTACTAGGTTCTGTATTACCCCTTCAAAGTATAATAAATCCAACCACCGGGATGGTGGGGCCTGTGAGAAGAGTGTTAGTCTATGCTCTGCCCATGCCTCCTCCATTGCCCCTGGGACAGTGGGGCCTATGAGAAAAGTGTGGGTCCTGCTCCACACACACTTCCTCCATTGCCCCTGGGATGGTGAGGCCTGCAAGAAGAGTGTAAGTCTAGGGGGCCAGTGAGATGGCTCAGCAGCGTAAGCGCCTGCCTGGTAAGAGCGAGGGCCTGAGTTTGACTCCCAGAACCCACATATGAAAAAAAGGGACTGGTGATATCTCTCAGCGTCACGGCGCCTGCTGGTGCATGAGGTCCTGAGGTCGACCCCTATAGTACCCACAAAAAAAAAAGAGTGTAAGTCTGCACTCTGCACGTGCTTCCTCCATTAGCCCCAGGAGAGTGGGGCCTGAGAGAAGAGTGTAAAACTACAATCTGCTCTTCCCCCATTGTTCCAAGAAGGCAGTGTGGGCAAGAGGAGTGTAAGGACACGTGCCTTTGATGGGTGGAGCAATCGGAACCTAGAGACACAAGACAAAAGCTGGGCAATGGGCACACTGGTGCACACATGCTTTTGGAGGGTGGAGTAATCAGCAAGACCAGCAACGTTGAAGCATCTGAAGCAGCAGCGAGGAGCCAGCAGTTGGATTCTGGAGAACTCCAATAACAGACCTGTCTCAGCCCCTGTATCCAGAGGCCAAGATCAGCTCTGTACCCAGCACATTTCTGAGATTAAACATGGACACTATCGCAAAACTCTAAACATGAATGGGATTTTACTACTTTTATTCTCCCTTGTTTGTCTGATTGGCTATCCCTTTCCTGTCTGGTTGGATGTCATCTTGTTTTGTTTTGTATTCTGTGGTAATTTTTGTATTTGTGCATTTTTCCTTCACTCCTCTCTTTCTCTGATTTCTTTCTTTCTTTTCTTTTCTTTTTCATTCTCTGTCTTTTTTTCCTTCTTACTTTCACTGTTTAAGTTCCTTACCTTGCTTTTTCATTTTCTTCTATTGATCCATTTTCTTTCTTTCCTCAACCACTTTTTGAATTTAAACTTTCAAGTGAATAAACACCATGTCTTCCCTTTTTTATTACTCCTTCCAATTCTATTTTATTCTTTAACCTGTGTTCTCCAGTTTCCCAAAACTTGGGTGATTATACTTTGACCTCCAGCATGGACTCTACTATATTTGGTCTCATTCATCAATCCAGGCTGTCCACTACCCACTTTAAGCCAGCTTCCCCCACAGAAGGGTAAAATCACTCCACTAAGGGGAAAATCACTGCACACAAGACCACCATATATGTTTGATTTTGTTATATAACTTCAGAGTTTTCTCCTTTGGTTGGGGGTAGCAGGTTAATGGTTACAATAGTTTGTCAGTAGTTAAGCTGTACTTTAAATTATTCTTATTACTAACTGTACTATTTCAACCAGAACATCATACATGTTATAAACATTTTTCCCCATATGATAACACTGTGATTGTATGTGGTCATAATCATCAACACAGCCCCGTACCAAAGGATGGGGAGATGAGCCAAATAGTAATTTTGCATCCTTTACAAATTGGAAAGGTAGGTTCTTGGTATAGGTATAAAGAACCACATACATATAGAGAACATCCCTGAAGAACAGACATATCCTAGGGAAGCTTCAGTACCAGAGATAAAGCTATATATTGTAAGAAATTGGCAAACATCAACATAGAAAATAAAATAAAATTAAAAAGAGAAAGTGGAAAATGGCAAGGTGCAGAAGCAAAATGAAACACCAGACCTTCAGCCCACCCAGGACAAGCCTGGAACTAAATGAGATAGATGAAATAGGAAGTCAGACACTGGAACTTTCTGGAATGATAGCAACAGAAATGAAAAAAGAAGTGGAAAAGGCTCCAGAGAAAATAATCTCTCAGGTACAAAAGGAAATGCTGCATAAAGTCAAAGATATTAGAGAAGATATGGATAATAGATGAACTTTGAAAAAATAATGGAAACAAAACATGCCCAACCTAGGAAAGAAATGGAATCCATAAAAGAGATCCAAACAGAAATCCAAGAGATTAAAACCTCCAATGAATGTATATGCAACAGATTGAATAGAGACAATAGAAATTCAGATCTCAAAGACATAATTGCAGCTTGTGATCATGAAAAGAAAGATATCAAAAATAGCAAAAGACCATGAAAAATAAGCCAAAAAGGTACAAGATGAAGCAAAAAAAGAATAAAAAAATGATTGACTGTGGTCGACGAGAAAGCAAATGCTATAAAAAACTCTTCCCAGAAATAATGGCAGAAAACTTCCCAAGTGTGGATAAATAATTTGATATACAAATAAGTGAAGCATATAGAATTCCAAACAGGCATGACCAAAATAAAACTACACGAAGACACATAATCAAGATTCCAGAAATTCAGCAGAACAGAATATTAAAAGATGTTAGAGAAAAGAAACAGATCAACTATGAAGGAAAGCCCATCAGAATTATGCCAGACTTCTCAACACAAACACTCAAGACAAGAAGAGCTTGGAGTGAAGTATTCCAAGTCATGAAAGAAAACAACTTCAAACCCAGATCGATGTACTATGCAAAATTTTCTTTCAAAATTAATGGAGAAATAAGATACTTCCATGACAAAGAACAACTGAAGAAATTTATGACCACCAAACCAACCCTACAAAGAGTAATGAAATACATTCTAGACACAGATAAAAATGACCACAATTCCAAGAACAACAGAAAGAAAACATCAAGCAGGGCAAGCAAGTAAACAGACTAGAAAAGCAGGGAACAAACAGCAGGAAAATACCATGACAAAAATAAGACAACACATATCAATTATAACCATCATTGTAAATGGCCTCCATTCACCAATCAAAAGAAACAGATTGGCAGAATGGATGAAGAAACAAGATCCAACAGTATGCTGTGTACAAGAAACACATATAACTCTGAAAGAAACTCATAGACTGAAAGTCAAAGGATGGAAAACAATCTTCCATGCAACAGGAACCCAGAAAGAAGCAGGGGTAGATATTCTGTATGCAGAAAATATGAACTTCAAACCAAGAATGATGAAAAGAGATAAAGAATGTCATCACATGCTTGTTATGGGAAAACTTCAAGAGGAGGAGATAACAATTATAAATAAGTATGCACTAAATACAGGAGCACACAGATATATAAGACAATGATTAATAGACATGAAAAACCAAATAAGCAATAGCACAATTTTATTGGAAGAAGTTAACACCCCATTGTCACAGAGAGATAGATCATCTAGACAAAAAGTCAGCAAAGAAATATCAGAACCAAACCAAACCTGTGAACAAATAGACCTAGTAGATATTTTCAGCATGTTCCACCCAACATCATCAGAATAAACTTTCTTCTCAGCTGCACATGGGATGTACTTTAAAATAGACCACATACTAGCCTAGAGAACATGCTTAACAAAATGCAAAAGCATTGAAATTATCCCATGCATATTATCTGACCATAGTGCAATGATATTGGAAATTAATGGCAAAAGAAACCACAAAAACTCCACAAACACTAGGAAGTTAAATAACACCCTCCTAAACAACCAATGTGTCTCAGATGAAATTAAGAAATAAATTAAACAATATCTACAACTAAATGAGAATGCAGAAACAACATACCAGAACTTATGTAATGCAATGAAATCAATTCTAAGAGGAAAATTTATACCAGTGAATTCTCATATCAGGAAAACAGAATGAGCACAAACAACCTAATGTTGCACGTCAACCTTCTAGAAAATGAAGGGCAAGACAAGCCCAAATCCCATACAAGGGAGGAAATTATAAAGATCAGAGCAGAAATTAATGCAATTGAGACTAAGAAAACAATACAAAGAACTAATGAATTGAAGATTTGGTTCTTTGAAAGAATAAATGAAATTGATGTACCTTTAGGCAACCTTATCAAAAAAAGGAAGGAAAGATTCAAATTCATACGTTGAGGGCTAAAAAGGGTGAAATCACTACAAATCCCATGAAAATTCAGATTGTGAATGTCTAATTTGAAAATCTTACTCTCATAGGATGGAAAACAGACAAAATGGACAGATTCCTAGAAACATTTGCATATCCAAGGCTGAATCAAAAGGTATAAACATTCTCAATAACCCAATATCAGTTAATAAGATTGAAAATGTAATTAAAATTCTACTAACAAAGAAAATCCCAAGTCCTTATGGATTCACTTCTGACTTCTACAAGAAATTTAGAGAAGATTTAATGACAATACTCCTCAAACTCTTTAATGAAATTGAAAGTTAAGCAATCCTCCCTAACTTATTTCTGATGGCAAGTACTATCCTGATACCAAAACCAGAGAAAGACCCAACCAACAATGAGAACTACAGGCCAATCTCCGTAATGAATACAGATACAAAAATCCAGGGCCAGGGAGATAGCTCAGCAGTACAAGTGCCTGCTCGGCAAGTGTGAGGTCCTGAGTTCAACTCCCAGTACCCACATAAAAGAACAATGGGGCCGGTGATGTTGCTCAGCGGCACAAGTGCTTGCTGGCAAGCATGAGGTCCTGAGTTTGACTCCCAGTACCCACATAAAAAAATTCTGAATAAAATATTAGCAAAAATAATGCAGCCAATCATCAATAAGATTATACACCATGACCAAGTGGGATTCATTCCAGGAATGCAGGGATGGTTCAACATGTGCAAATGAATAAACATAATACCTCTTATCAAAAGAGCTAAAGACAAAAATCTCTTGATCATCTCAATAGATGCAGAAAAATCTTTTAATAAAGTCTAACACTCATTCATGATAAAAACCGTATAGAAAATTGGAATAGATGGTTTTTACCTCAATCTGATAAAAGCCATCTATGTCAAACCAATGGCCAGCATCATACTAAATGGAGAAAACTGAAAACTTTCTAAAGTCAGGAACAAGAAAAGGATGTCCACTATCACCACTCATATTCAATATAGTTCCAGTAATATTAGCCAGTGGATTTAGACCAAAGAGAGAAATAAAAGGAATAAGTATCAGAAAGGAAGAAGTTATATTATCATTATTCATAGATGACCTGATACTCTACATAGAAACTCCACCAAAAGACTCCTAGAGTTAAAAACCAAATTTAGTTGCATAGCTGGATACAAAGTCAACACTCAAAACTCAATAGCATTCCTGTATACAAAAAACAAACTCACTGAGATAGAAATTAGGGAAACTACACCCTTCAAAATAGCATCAAAAAATGGAATATTTTCATATCAATCTAATAAAGGAAGTAAAGGATGCATATATTGAAAATCACAGTACTCTGAAAAAGGAAATTGAAGAGGATATAAGAAAATGGAAAGATATCCCTTGCTCATGGATAGAAAGAATTAAATTTGTGAAAATGGTCATAATCCCAAAACTCTTATACAGATTTAATGCACTACCAATAAAAATACCATTAGCATATCTCACAGAATTAGAGAAAACAATCCTAAAATTCATTTGGAAGCAGAAGAGACATAGAATAGCAAAGGCAATTCTGAGCAACAAAGGCAAGGCAGGAGGCATAGCAATTTCTGACTTGAAATTATACTATAAAGCTACTGTGATAAAATCAGCATGGTACTGGCAAAAAAATAAGACCCGATTACTAGTGGAACTGATTAAAAATGCAGACACAACTCCAAACACACTCAGCCACATTATCTCTTACAAAGGGGTCAAATATGTTCACTGGAAGAAAGCTAGCTTCTTTAATAAATGATGCTGGAAAAAGTGGCTCTCTACATGCCAAAGACTAAAACTAGATCCATGTCTATCACCATGCACTAAACTAAAGTCAAAATGGATCAAAGATCTAAATATCAAAACAGAAACACTAGATCTACTGGAAGAGAAAGTAAGTAAAAATCTTGAAGGCATAGGTGTAGGCAGAGAGTTCATGAACAAAACCCAAACTGCAAGGGAAACACTTCAAAGAGTCAACAACTGTGATCTCATCTTATTGAAAAGCTTTTGCACATCAAAAGAAATCACCAACAGAGTGAAAAGACAACTCAGAGTGTGAAAAAAACTTAGCCGACTGTCCCTTAGACAAAGGACTTATATCTACAACATATAAAGAATTGAAAATATCAGACCCCCCCCAAAATTTGAAGACCAAATCCAAAAATGGGCAGCTGAGATTGACAAGCACTTCTCAGGTGAAGTACAAATAACAAATAAATATATGAAAAAATGTTCAACACCATTGATCAATCGAGAGATGCAAATTAGAACAACACTGAGATTCCATCTCACCCCAGTTAGAATGGTTATCATCAAGAAATCAACCAACAACAAATGCTGGAAGGGTGGTGGGGAAAAATAACCCTTCCCCACTCTTGGTGGGAATGTTGACTGGTGCAACCACTATGGTAATCAGTGTGGAGATTTCTCAGATGCTAGTATTAGAGATTCCATTGAACCCAGCTATTCCCCTTTTGGGTATTTTCCCAGAAGAATTAAAAACAGCATACCACAGTGATCTATGTTCACCCATGTTTATAGCAGCACAATTTGTAATAACTAAATCTTGTTAACAACTCAAATGCCCATCAACCAAAGAATGGATTTAAAGATGTGGTATTTTTATACAATGGAGTACTACTCCACTATAAAGAAGCATACACTTGAGACATTTATAGGGAAATTGATGCAACTTGAGACCATACTCATAAGAGAAATACATCTGACTCTCATGTGTAAACATCATATTGTCTCCCTTTTGTAAGAATCTGAAAGTGTAAATAAGATTCAAAATGTACACTAGATACTGGGAAATAGGAATAAACTGTTCAAAATGAAACAGAAACTGGAATGGGGGTAGGAGAAAAGAAGGAAGGGAAAAGGAAAAGTAAATAAATAAAGAAATATATACATATATATACACACAAGGTATTTAACATAGTTATGTTACTAATTTCTATTAGTTCATTGAAAAGAAAGGTTTGTACCTATGTTGTTTGATCAAATTTTCATGCCTATATCTTGTAATATGAATAACTACATTGACGATAACAATATGCAGTGTACTAACCATTGTTACTCTCCTAGAATATTGTTTTGAAGTTTTGTACCATTGTTTCTATTGTATTGTTTTTTCTCTTTAAAATAAAAAAAATATAATAAATCCACCCACCCCTGGGAGGTTATAAAAAAGCACTTACAAAGAGCCCTAGACACTAATGTTTGATATAAAAAAAATCTACAAAAGAAGTTTTATCTGTGTTCCAACAAACTGAGTATTTTGAAAAGCATGCACAAGAATTTGACCAATTTTTACAGGCATTGGGTCAACTTAATCCTGGAGTTATATAAAGGTTCATTTTGGCATGTATACAGGATTGATGGGATTCTTAATTATTTGTCTTAATGTTTCATTTATAGTCTGCCACCTCAGGAGAAGACCGTAACAACTTATGAAACAGGCACAACTGCACTTTGTATTATCACAGCTGCTGCTATTAGAAAAACAAAAGGGGAGATATGTGAGAAACTAGTAATAAGGATCGAGTCCCAGTTTACCTTCCCTGAGGGCATGAAGGAGGGAACAACAAGCTGCTACCTGTTTGGGAATGTGCCAGCATGCTGTCATGTTGCAAGTTCCAGGGAGGAAGTCAACAACAGCTGAAATCTCATTTAGAGAAATACTTACCTGGGTACACTTAGCAAATAACGAGAAACAGATTAATTTTCCATTAACCTAATTGCTTGCTCCCTTGTCTAAGTTGAACAAAATTGAGGTAAGCCGAAGGCTCAAGGCTCTTTGCCCACTAGAGGCAAGAGCCCCCTTGACTCTCTTTTAAAATTATCTCTGTGTCTTGTCTTTAATCTCCATTCACACCCTCCAGTTAGGCATTCCCAGCAGACTGGGTTTCTGCAAAAATTGACCTAAGCTTTATTATGTTTATAGTTGTACAACTCTGTTTATGTGCTGGAGTCTATTGAATCTTGCATTTTAAGTTTGTGGGTTGTGTGGTATACAAGTTTTAGTACAATAAATTTGTTTTATAAAAACAATAAATTCTTCATTTAAGCAAACAATGGACAGCAAAATAACAGCAGTTTATAACAGAGAAGAAAGCAAGCCTGATATAGGAAAAATATAACTCCTAACCTGTTAGATGTCAGATGTGCCAAGTTCATAATCTCAAAACATGTAGGAGTGAAGTCAGGATTGAAGGGAGGAAGGTAGGAGAATTTTGTTTGAAATAAGAATAAGAATATCTCCTGGATTTCCATTAAGGACTTTTGTCAGGGATAATTTGTAAGCAAAATCACAACGTGGATAAAATATATCAAACTGCAATCAACCTATAGGATTGCAATTATAGCTTATTAGCTAATTTTTATCCAGTATGGAAACAAGTCACATGGCAAGTGTATAGGGAAAGAATAAAGACATTTTTGAGAAGGTGGGGCTGCATGGGTTCAGACACTCTGATCACCCACCTATGTGTCTGATGCCTATCTGGGTCTATTGGACCAGGTGGTGCTAATTACAGTATAATCTCAAGTTCCTGGTAATCTCTACAGAGGCATGCAGGCCTTGCTGTTGCTTCTCCATTCTGAGTGTCATGTCTGGGGGTGCACACCACACTGCTGCTCTGCAGCCAACCAGGATTGTAAACTCAATACCAGTAATGAATTAAAGATACAAAGTACAAGGAAAGGAAGACGTTTTATTGGAAAAGGAAAAAAAAGAGAAGATAGATAGCTTCCCTGATAAGACTAAGGGTAGGGTGCTCAAGAAAGATAGAAGACCTATGGGCCCTCCTTCTAGGCTGTTTTTATTGAATTCCAGGGCCATTCCCCCAACCTGAAACTCACCAAATTTGTTCCCTGGCCTGTCAGATGGATCGCAGGTCCTAAGAATGTAATCCTCATACCATTGTCTACGTGCACATTTCTAAGTGGTCTTTATTTGATTTTCTCTTGCCCTATCAGGCCTTATCTCTGGAGTTTATAGGTTGGTTGGGAGTAACCTTACATACAAGACCAAGTTAGTAATTAAGGGGATGTGTACAGTAATATAGTGAGCCTACAATAGGAAAGATCTATATATCATCTATATCATCTATCTATAACTATATCTATATCTATACTTATCTATATCTATCTGTGTATGTTTTTATATACTAAAGAGTTTTCTTATAAGTGGTCGTTACCTGTCTCCTTTGCAATTTATTGGAGGTGGGTCAGGGGCAGCTATTTTGGTTCTGAGCACCTGACTTCCCCTGAGCTCTGCCTATCTTCCTCCTCTCTTGTCTTATTAATTGCTTTCTCCAGTAAAGTTTTAACTCTTTTTAGTCAGGATGTGACTGAAAACCTAGTGAGCCCTTTCTCTGCCTACAGACTCTTTTTTTTTTTTAATGTGTGTACCGGGAGTCAAACTCAGGGCCTCTTGCCTGCCAGCAAGCACTTGTGCTGCTGAGTGATATCACTGACCAATTTTTGCCCTTTATGTGGGTTCCAGGAGTCGAACTCAAGATCTTGCACTTGTCAGGCAGGCACTTATGCCACTGAGCTATCTCACCAGCCCTGCCTACAGACTCCTTTCCCCTATATTTGTGCCATCTGAAACATCCATCCAACTTCTGTAGGGGAAATGCATAGTGGCCAATTTGGATTCTTTAAGCTGAGTGGGGTAATTGTTAGGGTGCAGCAAATGGAAGTTTTAGCAGGGAGGGTTGTCTGATGAGCCTTGGCAGAAGGAGTCTGGAAGCTTTATCATGAATTTAATCTGCATGATCATTTGGAGTTTTGCAGCCTTAAGGTGAGAATAAGCAAACTTCATCAAGTGGTTAAAGCACGTATGACTAAAACATGAACATTTGAATGGAAAGACAATTTGGGAAAGGAACCACATCCAAACATTGTTCTTAAGGGACTGTAGTACCAATTGTTAACAGCTTGCTTTTAGGCCTGTCTGTAGGTATAGGCAGAAACTGCCAGCAGGAGTCACTGATTGGAGCCTCCATTTTTATATCTAGCCTATATTTTGATCACATTTCTATAGTTGGCTATACTTTTCTACTGTGCGTCCAAGACAAAGTTAAAGTGAGGGCTGTTTACATCAAAATTTACCTCTTGTTATATACCAAGGTCATTTACTTTTGGAATCACACACAGAGCCTCTCAGCTCCTCTATCTGTGTCAGCTGCCAGGATGTGTCATGGCCTTGCTTGACCATGTGGCTTCCTGTGGAAGCATGGGAAACATTTCTTCCTCCAGTGACCTTCCTTTTTAGCACACTAACATTGTTTGACTCTTGTACTCTGAGTGCAACAATGTCCTTGCTCAGGAGATAGAGTGACTCAACAAAGTTGTAGCATCCTGTAGAAAAGTTCCCTCATTTGCTGGATCTTTGTTGACATTTGAGGGCCAAGGCCAAAATATTGGCTGTCCTCTTAGCCAAGTTATCTGTTTAGCTCTGATCTCCAATACTCAGTTGTTCAACACCCAGGAGACCACTAGGTTTAATTTTATGATTTCATCTAGAAAGCAAGCACCATGATATATATAGTATGACCAGGAAAATATTATTTCCTTTCATAAACTGTACCTTCTGCAACACTGTTTTTCTCAATATACATAAGCCTTTTAGGTGTTTTTGTTTTTGTTTTGCTATCTCTTTTCTATCTGGCAGGGAAAAAAACCTTGTCACACAAAACCTCTTGCATTAAAAATGTATCTCTATAAGTGTAGCCTTCTCTTTATTCTTTTTTTTTAAATCTTACTTATTATAATCTTTCTATACTGAACCTGACAGTGACCCTTCAAATTCTAAGTTGTTCTCCTTCTTTCCTTTGATCTCAGGGTGTTACATTTTCACATAAGAATCATTATGGAAGCACCAGCCAAGAGGGACACACTGACTGGCGCTTTTCTTCCTGGTATTCCAAGAATCTCCTAAGAGTTTGAAATACTAGCAATAAAGCAACCTACCATAGGCAATTTACAAACAGCAACCCAGGAATTAAACTAAAGAAAGAAAAGAAAATGAGATGACACTTAAACAAGATGTAACCCCACACATCCAGTTCACCAAAGGCAAACCCAGGGGGCAGTGAGGTGGGACAAACTGAAAGCCACCCACCTGACATCTCTGAAGTGGTAACAACAAAGCAGTTGAATGAGGCTCTGGAAAAATTTAAATCAGCAATAATTTCTCAGATAACTGCAGAGATAATGTCCACAATGAAGACCATGCTTAAGGACGCTAGAGCAGACACAGACAAAAAAAAAGATGAGCTTAAGAAAATGATGGAAGCCATGAATGCTCAGCATAGGAAAGAAACGGACTCCATAAAGCAGATTCAAGCAGATATCCAGGAGAATAAAAATTCCATTGAAAGTATTTGTAGCAGATTAAGCCAATGTGAGGACAGGATCTCAGATATAGAAGACAGTCTTGCAATTAGTGATCATGAAAAGAAAGAATTCTTAAAAATAGCAAGGGATAATGAAAAATCAATCCAGCAGCTGCTAGATGAGGCAAAGAAGAATAACTCAAGATTGATTGGAGTCAATGAAAAAGCAGGAGATAGCATAAATGACATCAGAACACTGTTCACAGACATTATCACAGAAAATTTCCCTGGTAGAGAAAAAGAATTTGACCTTCAGATACGTGAGGCTTATAGAACTCCAATTAGCCAAGATCAAAAAAAATCTTCAGCCAGGCATATCATAGTCAAGATTCCAGAAATTCAACACATAAGTAGAATCTTAAAAGATGTTAGGGAAAAAAGGCAAATCACCTATAAAGGAAAGCCCATCAGAATGTCAGCGGACTTTTCAGCACAACCCTCAAGTCAAGAAGAGCTTGGAATGATGTATTTCAAGTTCTAAAGGAAAATAATCTACAACCTAGATTGATGTACCCCACAAAACTATCTTTCAAAACTGATGGAGAAGTAAAATACTTCCATGACAAAGAACATCTGAGAAAATTTATAACCACCAAACCAGCACTCCAAAATATTTTGAAAGACATTCTAGAAAGGGATAACAAAGACTACAACTCCAGAAAGCCCAACACAAGGAATCCACCAGGTAGAGCAAATGATTAAAGAGAGGGAGGGAAAGCAAAAATTAAAAGAGGGAGAGCCAACAACAAAAAAAATATAACAAGACAAGGATAAGTCAATACATATCAGTTTTAACCATTAATGTTAATGGTCTCAATTCACCAATCAAAAGGCATAGACTGGCGAATTGGATCAAGAAGCAAGATCCAACAATATGCTGTATACAAGAAACACATTTAATTCAAAAAGAAATTCATAGACTGAAAGTCAAAGGATGGAAAACAATACTCCATGCAACAGGAACCCAAAAAAAAAGCAGGGGTAGCTATTCTTTTCTCAGACAAATTGAATTTCAAGCCAAGAATGATTCAGAGAGATAAAGAAGGTCACTACATCCTTGTAAAGGGAACAATCCAAGAGGAAGAGATAACAATCATAAATATATATGTAACAAATATCAGTGCACCCAACTATATAAAACAAATATTAATGGACAAGAAAAATCAAATAAGCACTAATACAATTGCATTGGGGGATCTCAATACTCCACTGTCACTAAAAGACAGATCAAGTAGACAAAAAATCAACAATGAAATATTAGAACTGAACCAAACTTTGGAACAAATGGACTTAGTAGATGTCTACAGAGTGTTCAACCCCACAACATCAGAATACACATATTTCTCAGCTGCACATGGGACATTCTCCAAAATAGACCACATATAAGCTCATAGAACCTGCTGAAGTAAATGCAAAGGAATTGAAATTATCCCATGTATATTATCAGACCATAGTGCAATGAAATTGGAAATCAATGGCAAAAGAAACCACAAGAATTTGCTAAACACATGGAAATTAAATAGCACCCTCCTGAACAACCAATGGGTCACAGATGAAATTAAAGAAGAAATTAGACAGTTTCTGCAACTGAATGATAATGACAGTACAACATACTGGAACTTATGGGATACAATGAAAGCAGTACTAAGGGGGAAATTTATAGCATTAAATTACTATATCAGGAAAACAGAGCAAGCACCAATGAACAACCTAATGGTGAAACTCAAACTTCTAGAAAAAGAGGCAGGCTAAACTAAAAGCTCATACAAGACAGGAAATTATAAAGGTCAGAGGAGAAATTAATGTATTGGAGACTAAGAAAACAATACAAAGAATCAATGAATCAAAGAGTTGGTTCTTTGAAAGATTAAATAAAATCGACAAACCCTTACCCAACCTTATTAAAAAAAGGAAAGAAAGTACTCAAATGCACGCAATTAAGAATGAAAAGGGTGATATCACAATGGACCCTGCAGAAATCCAGAAGATCATCTATACCTACTTTGAAAACTTGTATTCTAATGAGATGAAAAATGCAGAAGAAATGGACAGATTCCTAGATACATATGAATTACCAAAGCTCAACCAAGAAGATATAAAAATCCTAAATAAACCAAAAACAATCAATGAAATTGAAGATGTAATTAAAAACTTCCCAACAAAGAAAAGCCCAGGCCTTGATGGATTCATTGCCGAATTCTAGAAGAAATTTAGAGAAGACCTAACACCACTATTTCTCAAACTCTTTAATGAAATTGAAAGGGAAGCAATACTCCCAAATTCATTCCTGGAAGCAAGCATTACCCTGATACCAAAACCAGAGAAGGACCCAACGAAGAAAGAGAACTACAGACCAATCTCCCTAATGAACATAGATGCAAAAATCCTCAATAAGATACTGGCAAACAGAATGCAGCAAATCATCAAGAAGATTATACACCATGACCAAGTTGGATTCATCCCAGGGATGCAGGGATGTTTCAACATATATAAATCAATAAATTTAATACACCATATTAACAGAACCAAGGACAAAAATCATACGATCATCTCAATAGATGCAGAAAAAGCTTTTGACAAAGTCCAGCACCATTTCATGATAAAAACCCTACAGAAAATTGGAATAGATGGTCTTTATCTCAATCTGATAAAAGCTATCTATGACAAACCAACAGCCAATATCATACTAAATGTACAAAAACAGAAAGCCTTCTCTCCAAAATCAGGAACAAGACAAGGATGTCCACTGTCCCCACTCTTATTCAACATAGTCCTGGAAACTTTAGCCAGAGCAATTAGACAAGAGAAAGAAATAAAAGGAATTATGATTGGAAAGGAAGAAGTTAAATTATAATTATTTGCAGATGACATGATACTCTACGTAGAAGACCCCAAAAACTCCACTAAAAAATTGCTAGATTTAATAAGGAAATTCAGTAGTGTAGCTGGTACAAAGTCAACACTCAAAAATCAATAGCCTTCTTATACACCAATAACAAACTCACTGAGAGAGAAATTAGGGAAACAACACCTTTCACAATCACATCTAAAAAAATGAAATACCTAGGAATCAATCTCACAAAGGAAGTAAAAGACCTCTACACTGAAAACTACAGTACTCTGAAAAAGGAGATTGAAGAGGATATCAGAAAATGAAAAGATATCCCTTGCTCTTGGGTCGGAAGAACCAATATAGTGAAAATGGCCATACTTCCAAAACTGTTATACAGATTTAATGCAATTCCGATCAAAATTCCAACAACATATCTCACAGAATTACAGAAAACAATCTTAAAATTCATCTGGAATCAGAAGAGACCTAGAATAGCAAAGGCAATTCTGGGCAACAAAAGCAAGGCAGGGGGCATCACAATCCCTGATTTGAAATTATACTATAAAGCTACTGTGATAAAACAGCATGGTATTGGCAAGAAAAACAGACCTGAAGATCAATGGAATAGAATAGAAGATGCAGAAACAACTCCAGACATACTATAAGCCACCTTATCTTTAACAAAGGTGCCAAACCCATTCACTGGAAGAAAGATAGCCTCTTTAATCAATGGTGCTGGAAAAATTGGCTCTACACATGCCAAAGATTAAAATTAGACCCATATCTTTCACCGTGCACTAAACTAAATTCAAAGTGGATCAAATAACTAAATATTAAAACAGAAACATTAGATCTGCTGGAAGGTAGGATAGGTGAAACCCTTGAAGACATTGGTGTAGGCAAAGACTTTATGAATAAAATCCCCATCACACAGGAAGTATAGCAAAGAATCAACAGCTGGGATCTCATCTTATTAAAAAGCTTTTGCACGGCAAGAGAAACCACCAACAGAGTGAAGAGACAACCCACAACGTGGGAAAAAATGTTTGCCAGCTGTTCCTCAAAGGATTACTATCAAGAACATACAAATAACTCAAAAAAACAGACCCCCCAAATTTAAAGACCCAATCCAAAAATGGACATCTGAGATGAATAAACACTTCTCAGATGAAGAAATACAAATGGCAAATAAATATATGAAGAAATGTTCAACATCACTAGTGATCCGAGAGATGGAAATGAAAACAACACTGAAATTCCATCTCACCCCAGAAAGAATGGCTGTTATCAAGAAGTCAACTAATAACAAAGGCTGGAGGGGCTGTGGGGAAAAAGGAACCCTTCTCCACTGTTGGTGGGAGCATCAACTGGTGCAGCCACTGGGGAAATCTGTGTGGAGACTACTCAAAACACTAGGATTGGAGGTCCCATTTGACCCAGCTATTTTCCTTCTGGGTATCTTCCCAGAAGGATTAAAAACATCGTATCACAGCGATGTATGTGCACCCATGTTTATAGCAACACAATTTGTAATAGCTAGATCGTGGAAACAACCCAAATGCCCATTAACTGAGGAATGGATAAAAAAGATGTGGTATTTCTATACAATGGAGTACTACTCAGCCATAAAGAAAGATAAACTGGAAACTTTTATAGGTAAATGCATGCAACTCGAGAAAATACTCACAAGTGAAATAAACCGTATGCACATTTGTAAACATCGTATTGTCTCCCTAGTATGAAAACGCAATTTCACTGTAACTATTCCATTCCTTAGTCTTCTATTTTTACTTAGCTTTTACATGGCTTAATCTTATACTGAGTAATATTTTTCTCCAAAAGGTATTTGTACATTCTGTAATGCTTGAGTTTGTTAATACATGAGAATGTTTACTTGTTGTCTTAAAAACAAAAGAATCATTATGGATGACATTATTATAATATATCTTTAACAAAGTGCCATCCAAAAAGAACATACCTATCCACAGATGTACCTTAAGTACTATTTGCCTGGATCACACAATATTTGAGCATCTCTAAGTGTTGTAAAACATACATAAAATACATATCACATAAGCATAAGCCTTGAAAAAGTATCATCTGACTGGCAGTCTCATGCTGGATTGACATGTGCATCTTATCACAAGTAGATGGAACACAAGTAAGGGAAATCCAGATGTTCAGCTTAAAAGAAAAGTTTATCACTCTAAAGAACTTTAGCCTGGAAGACACCAGTATGAGACGTTTTTCAGTTTTGCATCCTTGAAGACCTGTACACTTGGGAAACATAAATACATTTAATACACCACAAAGTCAGCAATAATGAATGTCACAGCTATATAGAAATCTTTGTACACATCTACTTAGTTTTTACTCTTAAAGCAACAACCATGCTCCCTTTAACAGGTTTTACAGTGCATGACTATATGGTCAAGAATCCAAGGACATCCTTAGATCCCTTGTAAATCTAGGAAATGGTGTTTATGCCCAGAAGACTCTCTGGGACAATGTCCCAGGAAGAATTTTGTTCTGTCTTTTTTTCCCTAGGCCTAGAATTTTATTCTTAATTTTTGCTTGGTCCTGTGACTGAATTTCCCTCGACCCCTCTAATGGAGGTTTCATGTGCATCCTGAAAGTCAATTCCCTGTGCGTTTAACCCCCTGCAATGGAGTTTTCTTATGTACCCATCTAGTTAAACCCTCCCCACAATGGAGGTATCTTGTGCACTCTGAGTTGCTTCTCTGTGCATGTAATTCCCATCTAGGACATGTGTCATTCACACATTTAACTTCCAAAAAGTTCTTCAGCACCAAAAGGCAGTCCAATTTTCTTTACTTGGCTCATATATGAGATCTGGCCACTACAGGTGTCTCTTTTAACTCCTCTTTTGTCTGTTTTGTTGTTTCAGAAAACCAATCTTTGATGCTCTATGGCATCTGCATGGAGATAAAATACTCAGGCAGACAGGCTAGCTAAAAGTGGGGTGGGATGCATTCTCCCCAAACCAGGATCTGTTCCATGCAGGCATAGAGTCTCCCAGGCAAGCCCCCAATTTTTAGAAATGAATTTACCTATCTAAACTCAAATGGGATTCTGGAAGCAATAAAAGTGAGGCTTTAATCCATCCTTGTTAGAGTGGTACCTGTACACACAGATAGGCACACTAGAGTTGAGATGCTATGTGCTTGTATTTCTCACTCACAAGTCTTTTTCCCCATTATAGGATTTTTGGTCCTGTTTACATGTTTACCTCTTGAACAATGAAAAAACTCTTAGGTTATTGTATACAGACAGCAATAGTCATTGCATTTGTAAAAGAAAGTTTTAATAACAGTATGATTGACTGACAATCTGTATTGATGCATGCCATTAACTGCCATGACCTGTGCATCGAGCAGGGTCCTGAGAAGGGCAATAGGAGATTAAGAAAAAACTAGATACATATTAAAAGGGAATCTGTGACCGAGTGGAACCTGACCTCTCTGATGGAGAGGCAGTGACAACCCAGCATAGTCTGTATCTTTATTTATACACAGTAAAATAGGGGGAAGCATGTGATGGAGTCAAAAGTGCAAGATCTCTTTGTTTTGCTGAGAAAACTGAAAGTGAAACATTCTCAGAGCTATCTGTCATCAACAGGGAGGAGCACCAAGGTCAGACACCTGCTGACTGGCCTTGCTCTAGTCCAAGGAGTTCACCAACCTCCAGCTCATCCATGGCTCAGTTGTTCCCTACAATTAATTTTGAAAACACTTTTACTTTTGTTTATTTATAGCCCCAGTTGTAGAACTAAATGTCTTCATAAGTTTGGCTTTCCTGAAATCCTATATAAATCATTCTCCATGGAAATCTCAAAAGAGCCAAAAGTAAAAGAAAATGAAATTGTTAAGCTCAAACAAAGTAGCTGCTGACATTGTAAACCATTTTTAGCACAAATGGGACAGACAGAGAAGAACACAAAAGACAATTGCTTTTAAATCAGAGTACACTCTGTTGTGTTGGAATGACATCTTTTATGAATCAGGCAACAACTACTATTTTAGTTTATTTTAGTTTATTTATGACATAACCCATATCGAGAGCCCTTGCTGCCCCTCTCCCTTTTCCCTCCCCCTGTGAATGTGTTCTTTTTTATATGCCTGGCCATGGGCAAGAGTGTCATGGGAACAGTCATCACAATCCCAGGAGCAACTGCAGCTGCACTTGGCTGTGAGTAAAAGAAAGGACACAAGGGGGCCTCATGCCACAATCTCTACTTCCACACCAGATCTACTTGCAGAAGGAGTCATGAAAAGTGGGCAGCACAGGGGAGCACAGGGTGCATCAATTTAGCAAGCACAGCAAGAGGGAGGCAGACATGGAAAACAAGGGATGTAGTGGCCATGGGGAGCAGAGTGGGTGGTGCCAGGTGTGCATAGAGTGGGGTATAGGTTTTCCCACCAGGACAGACTGTGGTAGCCAAGTGTGGGAAGTGGTTCCCTCCCATGTTACTCTTCATGTGTGTCTGCACACCCATAGTCCCTGGGAAGCTGTGGCCAAGTAAATTTTAAAAGAGAGAGCTGACTGTCCAAAGCCCACATGTAAGTTCCTCAGATCCTGCTTAATTTTCCCTAGTTCTGCATAGGTGAATGGCTGGGGCATTGAGCCTGAAACTTTGGGCATCTAATTCTGGAGGAAGAGAAAGACTGAATGTGAGAGTCTGTTTATATCTCTGGGCATCCCCTTGATGCTAAAGGTCCCTCAAGTCCAAGGCCAAGGTGGAGAAAAAGTCCTGCCATGGCCTTAGCCTGCCCTGCTGCATGTGTCTCCCTAGACAGCCTGCTGAGGCTCCAGTCTGCCCTGCTGCATACGTCCACCTGTGATTTTTTTTGTGCGTGTGTGGGTACCAGGGGTCGACCTCAGGACCTCATGCACCAGCAGGTGCCTGTGCCGCTGAGCCATATCACCGGCCCTTTTTTCGTATGTGGGTACTGGGAGTCAAACTCAGGACCCCACGCTTGCCAGGCATGCACTTATGCCGCTGCGCTATCTCACCGGCCCCACCTGTGATATATTTTTCTTCCTATCTTCCCATATTTAAAAAATAAATAAATAAAACGTCTCCTGTCTCACCAGTAGATCGAATTGCAGACTTGAAATCCTGCCCTTGCCCCCTTACCACCTTCATGATTCATCCACAATACACCCATGCATGGAATTGGAGCCAGTGTCCTTGATCCTTTCTCCTCTGGATATTGGATCAGGGCTCTGAAGCCTTTCTTATGCCTCTAATAACAATGCCTGTGCCATGTTTCATATACAGAGTGCTCTTAGAAGTCCCCCCTTTTATATTTGTGGTTTACTTACATGTTCTGGGGAACTATGACATGCAAAAACCATCCAAGGATGGCCTGAGCTTTTCAGTGCTAGTGTGTTGGTTTCAAAGCACACGGAAGGGGAGAAGAAGGGAATGGGAGAGATCCAGTCAGGTCCTCACTTCAATGACCCAATTATCTTTTGGTGGACAATGGCAAAAAAGACAGGCTACCTTGAAAAAGTCCAGGCTACAAAGGAGATTTATCACCTCTGGTGATAGGTAGAGGCAAGTAGTGATACAGAAAAAATTCTACCCTCTGGGCCTAGGGCAAAGATGTCTGGGACATTTTTGTGCTACCTACATAAATACCAAGGTAATTCCTCTCAGTAGTAGTACAAGGCTAGGTTTTACTCAAAACCCACTCTGAAGATTTCTATGTTTTTGTATCCACAATAACGTTATGAAATTAAAGATTAAAACCTGTACTTTGCCCAGCAGCCGCAAGTTTCACTTTAGAAAAAGTGTATATGCCAATTTCCTCTCTCCTTATTTGTTTCTCCTTGGAGCAAAGTTCTGAAGTTTCATCTAATCCATAGATGGGTGTGTGTGTTCCTCACTTAAAGGATTTTTCTATTTGAGGTTACTACACATCCTGGAATGTGTCTCCTAGCGCCTCTTTCCATTTCTGGTTAGAGGGAGCAAGTTCATCTTATCTTTGATGTCCTTATAGACAAAAACTCATGTTTGAATGGATCAGTTTGATGTTTTTAGCTGCTGGAAATGAGAGAAACACTCAGACAAATTGGGACTAAAATCTTTTCAGAGTCTCTCTGTCTTTCTGATCTTTAGGTGAAAACATGCGTCCAATAGAAAGAATAGAACAAAGTGCTAGGAGAAATTTAGAATTAAGTGTTTTAAAAATGAGAGATGTTCTCTCCTCTATGCTTGTGGTGAGTTAATGAGACGATTTGCTCCAGAGTCATTACCCTCAGTCTGGAAAGACTAGAGCTATGAACCTCAAAAGCTAAAATTTTTCCCTTACCAGTGGATGATCAAACCGGAAAGGAAACTGATACAGAGCAGGCTGGACATTCCCCTCCATGAGCATAGAGCGGGTAATCAGGCCAGACTGATCTACTGGAACCTGTCCTTCCAGATGTAAAAATGACAGCCACAATTATCACTTTTATCAGGCTAAGGAAGTGCCATGTTTAATATGAGGCGTATTGTTCCCTATATGGGCTAGATTCTATCTAAAATTCACCCTGAAGATTTTCATGTAACATACTATCCAAATTTAAATCCCAGGATCATTCTTAAAGTTCCCATGAAAAACAAAGCCCACTAGGGGGAGCTCCAGTACTACTTTTCTCCAGCATAGGCCGCAAGGCTGCTGCTCTCTTCCCAGTTTCTGAAATGTGAACTCCCTGAAAGTGGTTTTCCCTATCACCTATCCACAGGGTGGAAATGGAGAGCGTTTGCCACAGCTAGTCTGTGACCAAAGAACAGAGCTGTGTATTGACCATGTCCTGCAATCTTCCCTTCGATTCACTGAACATCCCACTAGTATTGCAGTGGGAGCAGTAAGTTTAACTATCATAAAACTATCTGGATATCAAACACATTGAAATATATAGTACGACAAGAGAACTATTATTTCTTTACCGATCATGGTTGTGATAGAAATTGAATTCCTTTAGAATGTTAATAGATAACAACTAAGCCAGGGATATAGTTCAGGGGCACAGAGCCTGCCTGGCAAGTGTGAGGTTATGAATTCGATTCCTGGTACAAAAAAAGAAAAGATAACAACTAAAACATTTTACTGAGAAAATCTTAGAAGAAAAGCAACATTGCATTTTAGCATGACAATCATGATGACATTATGTTAGAACCATTAGCTTTTATTATTATCTCTGAAATACAATTAAATTTTCATTTTAGTATAAAATAACTTCTTGTTCAGTTACCCTAATATAATTAAAATATATTAAATGCAATAAAGAAACTTTTACCTAATTTTTTTTCTTTTAGTAGAGCATCATTTAAGTAGAATGTACTTGTTTATGGGTATACTTCCTTGGTTATTAATATCTAAACTTTAATTTTTTGAATGACATTGCCTGGATTGTACAGTGTTTAAGTATCTCTAAATGTTATAATACAACTATACAATAATCACTGAAGTATAAGCCTGAAAACTTATCTATATCATCAAGTTGGATTGGCATATATGTTTCATCACAAGTATTTGGAACACAAGTAATGGAAGCCAGATGCTTGATCCTAAAAGAAATCACCATCATAAACAACTTCCTGGAAATCACCAGTATGATAAAGTTTTTTTTTTTTTCTCTTTACAGTTTTGCATATTCAAAGGCCTGTACACTTGGGAAACACAAATACATTTAGTATATCATGAGGTTAGCAATTATTAGTGTTACAACAGTATGGAAATATTTATGTATATGCAATTTCTACACTTAAAGCAAATTCTAGTCTTTTAACAAATTTTGTAGGATATAACAATACTAAGAAAAATTATAGATATCTTCAGAGTTCTTTTTTTCTTTGATTTTTATTAGTACATGTTTGCAGTACATAAAGATTACATTCACCAGAGGGGATTGATACATGTACATATCACATTTAAATTCCATTATTCCTCTCTCCACCCCCTTTTATTTTTCTTGCATCACATATGTTTATTTATCTTTTAAAATCTTATGAAGTTAAGCACCATATAAAATTGAAAACCAGACCAATAGGCCAAAGAACATATTAAAAATGTAAGATGATTGTACTAAGTTAAAGTACACTTTGATATAAATTATCTACACCATATTAAAATTCCTTTTTTCTTTCTCTTTATTCCTATTGATTTTATTTTGAAAAAATATATAGAGAGAGCTTTTTATATAAAAGAAATCATGTGATTTGTAACCTTCTGTGTCTGAGTTACTTCACTTAATGTTATGATTTCAAGGTGCATCCATTTTACTACAAATGACTCAAGTTTATTCTTTATGGCAGAGTAGCACTCCACTGTGTACAAATACCAAAGTTTTTATCCATTCATCTTTTGATGGATATGTAGGCTTTTTCCAAGATTTAGCTATTGTGAATTGTGCTGCTATAAACATGGATATGCATACATCACTGTTGTGTGATGTCTTTAACTCTTTTGAGAAATTACCTGGAGGGGAAAGAGCTGGTTCAAATGGAATTTATACTTTTAATTTATTGAGGAATCTCCATATTGATTTCCACAGTGGTTGCATAAGTTTACAGTTCCACCAATGATGGAGGAAAGTTCCTTTTATCCCACAGCCTCAACAGCATTTGCTATTGGTTGATTTCTTGATAGCAGCCATCTTTCTGGTGTGTTTAAATTTGTGTTTCTAGAATGGCCAGAAATGTTGAACGTTTTCTCATATATTTATTGACTATTTGCACTTCTTCATCTGAGAATTGTCCATTCATTTCAGATGCAAAGTTTTTAATTGGGTCTTTAAATTCGGGGGTCTAATACATTTCCATTCTTTTTATATTCTAGATATTAGTCATTTGTCTGTGGAGTAGCAGCAAAAAATTTTTCCCATTCTGTAGGTTTTCTCTTTACTCTGTTGTTGGTTTCCTTTGCTGTGCAGAAACTTTAATTTGATGTGAACCCATTTGTTGATTCTTGATATTATTTCTTGTGTCACTTGGGTTCTGTTTAGAAAGTCTTTGGCTACACTTGTTTTCAAGAGTTTTACCTATTTTATTTTCTAGCAGATTATTTTTTTCTGTTCTAATGTTTATATTTTTGGTCCCTTTTGATTTGAGCTTAGTGCATAGTGAGAGACACGTGTCTGGGTTCAACCTTCAGCATATGGACAGGCAGTTTTCCCATCACCATTTGTTAAAGAAGGTATCTTTACTCCAGAGAAGAAATTTGGCCTCTGTGTCAAAAATAACATAGCTGAGTGCACCAGGAGATGTTCCCATATCTTCTATTCTGTTCCACGGATATACAAGCCTGTTTTTTTGTCAATACTATGCTCTTATTATCACTGTAGCTTTGTAATATAACTTTAAGTCCAAAATTGTGATGCCCTCTGCCTTGCACTTTTCACTCAGAATTGCTTTTGCCATTCTAAATCTCTTCTGGTTCCATATGAATTTTACTATTGTTTTTTCAAGTTCTGTAAGAAATATTGTTATTTTGTTTTGGATTGCATTAAATCTATATACGAGTTTTACAAGTATGACCATTTTAACTATATTTGTTCTGCCTATGCAGAAATGGAATATCCTTCCATTTTCTGATACCTTCTACAATCTTCTTTTTCAGAGTATTATAGCTTTCATTGTAGAAGTCTTTCAGTTCCTTGATTAGGTTTGTTCCTGAATATTTCTTTTTTCTTGATGCTATTATGAAGTGTATTATTTCCCTAGTTTTCCTTTCAGTGAATTTTTTACTGATTTAGAGGAACACTATTGATTTTTGAGGGTTGACTTTGTATTCCTCTACACTGCTGAACTTGGAAATTAGTTCTAGGAGTCTTTTGGTGGAGATTTTGAGGACTTCAATGTAGAGGATCATGTCATCAACAAATAATGTTAATTTAAATTCTTTCTTTCCTATCCTTATCCCTTTTATTTCTTAGTCTTTTGTTATTGCTGTAGCTAATATTTTAAGAGCTATATTAAGCAAAAGTGGTGAAAGTGGACATACTTGTCCTGTTCCTTATTTTAGAGGGAAAACTTTCTGCTTCTTTCCATTTTGTATGATGTTGGGAGTCAGGTGATATAAATACCTTCTATTCCTACTATGTTCTTCAGTGCTTTTATCATGAAAGATGTTGGTTCTTTTCAAACAATTTCTGCATCTATTGAGATGACCATGTTATTTTTGTGCTTGCTTTGGTATATTACATTTATTGTACTGTGTATGTTAAAACATACCTGCATTCCTGGAATGAGTCCTGTGTGGTCATGATGTATGATATTTTTGATGATTTACTGCATTCTCTTTGCCAGTATCTTATTGAGGATTTTTGCATCTGTATTCAGTGTAGAGATTGGCCCATAGACTCTTTTTCTGTTGGGTCTTTTTATAGTTTTGGAAACAGTGTCATGCTTGCTTCCAGGAATGACTTTTTGAGTACTGCTTCCCATTCAATTTCTTTAAGGACTTTGAAGAATATTGGCATTAGATCTTCTCTAAAATTCTTGTAGAATTCAGCAGTGAATTCATCAGGACCTGTGCTTTTCTTAGTTGGTAACTTTTTATTAATTCCTCAATTTCACTGACAGATATGGGCTTATTCAGGAATTATTTTTTCCTTTCTTTTTTTTTTTAATGTGGCTGCCAGGAATCAAACTCAGGACCTTGCACTTGCCAGGCACTCGCTTGTGCTGCTGAGGTATATCACTGGCCCTTATTCAGGATTTTTGTCACCATTGTATGAGAAAGGGTTTTGCTATGTAGGTCTGGCTGGCCTTGAACTCACAGTGATCCTCCTGCCTCAGCATTCTGAATGCTGGGATTACAAGCATGAATCACTATACCCAGCTTAGTCAAGATTTGTATATCTTCTTGGTTTAGTTTTGGTAGTTTGCATCTTTAGAGCTTTTATACACTTAGGAGGTAGTGTTAATGACTGGAAACAGAATTATTGCCCAATATACAGGTACATCTTATTTATACAATAAAAGATGCTTGTTTAATCAAATCCAGCAGAAGTAGATTAAGTTTTAATGTCAGGACCAAATTTAAAAAATACAAAATTTTGATCATATTATATGTCTAATATCTACATGTACATTGTATAAAAGAGAGCACTTATTACTTTGTATATATCAAAGTTATACAGTGTGAACTTTATAAACTTAACTTTAAAGCTTAGACTCACAGCATATCATATATATATATTATTATTTTTTTTTGTGGGTACCGGGGGGTCGACCTCAGGACCTCGTGTGCCAAACAGGCACCCGTGCCGCTGAGCGATATCACCGGCCCCTTTTTCATATGTGGGATCCAGGAGTCGAACTCGGGCCCTCGCGCTTGCAAGGCAGGCGCTTATGCCACTGAGCCATCTCACCGGCATATATATTCTAAAATATGTGTAAGTTCACAAACTAATATAACAGTTGTGTATTTAATCAATCATAAACTGATTATTGAAAAAATTTATGTGTTTATATTCAAATTCTCCTTCACTCTTTAAGCTCACTTTTTAGTAACCAAAAGCCTAATGATGGAAAAAAAGAAAAATATAAGTGAAATATAGAATCTTTGCTTTTATTTTTATTTTATTTTATTTTTTTTTTTTGTGGGTACCGGAGGTCAACCTCAGGACCTCGCGTGCCAAACAGGCACCCGTGCCGCTGAGCGATATCACCGGCCCCTTTTTTGTATGTGGGTTCCGGGAGTCAAACTCGGGCCCTCGCGCTTGCCAGGCAGGCGCTTAAGCCACTGAGCCATCTCACCGGCCCAGAACCTTTGCTTTTAAATCTAGTTTTGTAAATTTAAAAACTAAATTTAAAAACTAAATTTAAAAACTTGGAAAAAACACTGAAGAAATACTGTCATTGTAGATACAGAGGGGAGTTTTTTCAGCAGTTCCAAGCTTAAGAAGTCCCTACTCACTTATCTTAACAATTACTTTAGATGTCTCATCATAATAGTTAACACTTTTAAAAACATATCTATATATGGATATATATAGAGAGAGATTGTCAAAAATGTATACACACTTCAGCAAAGGAAAATCTTGTATAAATATTTTAATACAAATTTTATTGAGACATAATATCAATAATATGTTACCTTCTGCCTCTACAATTACAAGAGTTGTTCAAAGAGTTGGCCATTAGCTTTCAGATAATTATTAGTTATGGTGAAATGCTGCTTGGGTAACCTTGGTCACTGAGATTGTTGCAAATGCATTTTCAACTTCTCTAAAGTCCAGCAGTGTAGTGGGTTTTCTGGGATATATGACATCCTCTAGGGTACCCCATATAAGGGTAACATCATCTGCTGAAAAACACATCATAGTATTTTTCTTTTCCTGAAATGCTGAGAAAGATAGAGCAAGAGCTAGAGTGAGAGAGACTGTTGAAATTATATATGAAAGCTATATCACAAAATTATGTATCTTTCACTGAGGACATCTCTTAAGTTATTGTACAAAAGCAATTATAGTCATTGCATTTATAATCAATTTTTTTGCTTCATCCTGGTTATCTAATAGCCTGGAATGAAAACATATCATCAACTTTAAAAATAACTTTACTCTTATCAATTGATTTAAACCAGTCTACTGTTATGTGAACAACAATATTTGAGCTAATACCTTGAGTGATTTTTATCCTTAAGCCATTTTAAATAGAATGTTTGAAAGATAATATATAAATGAATCTTAACATACATATTAAACTAAGTCAAATATAATATTTATTTTATCAAAATTTAAGTCCTATCCCTTCATCTGGTAATGTTTTAAGTGAGCCTGGCTATCCTGAAAACTTAAACAACCTCTGTCTCATGTAAATCTCAAAAAGATTTGGAAAAAAAGAAGTTATTGAGCTCAAAAAATATTTTTCCTAAATGAAGCAGCTGCAGGTGCTTTAAGTGGTTATTTACACAGATTACATGGTCAGGTGGACAAACATATAGAAGACACAATACAATTACTTTCAAATCAGCATGCACTTTCTGATATATTTACCAAGTTGAACCACAATATTCCTTTTATAGTTTTAGATTTGTAACTATAAATAGACTCTTCAGAACTTTTCTTGTAGGTCATCAATTAGCAGTGATCTCTCATAATATGTTAGGAGTCAAAAGGATAAATCCCTTTTATACCTATGAAAACAAGAACTGTTTTAGGAAAGAACATAGATTGATGGTTTGTCTTAATCTTGGAATAGCCATACAGGCTTCTCATATATGCTTCTCAGAGTCCTTTGTTGTTTTGATAACCAAAGTTGTTTAATAGCCAGAGCTGATAGCCAAAACTGTTGTTTTGATAGCTACATGTAACTGTTCCCTCTAAAGGAAGACTGTTTAAGGTACAGTGTTGTAATCTACATATTTCCCTTTGGCAAATATTTTATGTGTTTAGGGGATGCTCAGGCCAGATTTCGGTATAGGATGAGATTAGGTGACACTTTATTGGAGCTATGTATGTATTTTTAAGAGCAGAGAAAGTCAAAAGTCTGCTGAGGTTCCAACCTGCCCTGCTGCAAATGTCTACCTATGACAGTTTCTACCCCATTAAAAAAAATAAAAAACAAGTAGAGATAAAGCATCACTGTCTATTCCTGCTGGTTCTGCACCTGTCTACCTAAGGTGTTACAGCTTGTCATAGGTGAGGCTTTTCTGAGGTGGCTGGAGCAGGGGTATGTGCTGGAATTAAGGGTGCCTTATCCTGGGTGTCAGTGGCACCACCCAAAATGCTGGTAGCCTGGATGGGATAAAAGGGAGAGGCAGGCTGCTGCTGTTATTCCTGCTGCTTCTGTTGCTTCCTGCTTGCTGACTTCTGCCTGCCTTGCCATGCCGTTGACTGTTTCTCCTTTGCAATGCCATTGCCATGCCAACCTGCCTTAGAACCAGCTGACTATAGAATGAAAGCTCTACAAACTGTGCCCTAAATCTTTTTTCCTTTAACTTTTGGTGTTGGGAATTTTGTCTCAGCAACAAGAAAAGTAAATAAGACAGGTGTCCCTTATTTTGACCCTGTCTAGCGCCAGGAGTAGCAGGATGGAGGTGCTGGAGGAAGTGGCCAGTAATGGAATTTCTGCTCTGTCAGCATCTGCACCCATTTCCTTGTGATACTGTTGTGCTTTGGATCATAGTTAGCTAAACCTCAGTTAGCATATTTTTGTGTATAGATAGTTCCCAGCCTGGAAACATGTTCTGAGGAGAAGTCATGGCAAAAGGGATGCAATCCTCTGGGGTGTGGGGGCTGTGGTTATCAGCTCCTTTAATACATTTTTCTCTTTAAAACTGTTATCAAACTCATAATACTCCCTAAGAATGTTTTTTGTTGTACAGATGAAATAATCTGTGCTATAAAAACCAGTCAGTGTGCCTTGTCCTACTGGCATTCCTGAGGGGATGATAAGGTGAAAGAGAATAGAGATAATCCCTATTTCCTAGTTCCTAGGGATTATGCTAAGGGCAGAATGAAAATTTGGGACTAGAACTTTTTCTTTCATCATTTGAGAGTTTGAGGGTTAAATCTAGAGCAGTTTAAAAAAAATATGGCCCAGGGTTAAGGTAGAGGGAAGAGTGTAGGCTAGCTTCTCTCTGGACCCAGACACTGAAGGGTTACAGGCAGGGGAAACTCACTATGCTAGAGAGATGGAAACCTGGCAATTCAAGAAACCTGGAATCTTGTCAGCCACAGGGAAGAGATTAGGCCTGGAGAAGGTGCTGCTGTTGCAATTTGTATTATTTGGGGGAGGTGTAGAATTGTGCCTGATCCTATCATAATTCTATGCAACACACACAAACTTTATCTATGGAGAGCCTCACTATTTTCTAAATCTTCACTAATTCAAGAGCTGAAAGACAATTAAGACCAAAAGTTTTTACAAAGTGGGTCTCCAGTTCTTAGCAAAACATGACTCCAAAGACAAAAGCTACATTTGACCCCCAATACAACAGCTCTGTTTAAGAAGGGAAGCATTGCCAAGTAGAAAATTAAACCAATGATCAAGGAACCTGGACAGACTATTTTCTAACTTTTTAGGGAGACAGAGAGAAAGAAATTCATACAGCAGATTGAAGATGCTTCTTTAAGTATATTGTTTAGGGCTCATAAATATGTGTGCTTTTGGAGATAGTTCTCCCTGGTGTCATTGGGAGATAGTTCCCTTTTTTTGTCAAAGGGGATATTTAAGATAGCTCCATTTTATACAAATCTCTATTTTTGTAAAATCCTATTTTGTAAAATGTACATGCACTTGTTTCACCATTCCTTAGAAAAATAACTTAAGACAAAGGACCCTGTGCCAGTCCACCTACTATAAGTTTTTGTAACTACCACACCTTAAGAACTACCCAATCTGGTTAGACTGTAAAGCTATGCTACCCGTAAGGGGGCACACCACAGTGTGTCAGGGAATAAAAACACAGCAGACTACTTGTGTGTGCTGGGAGATTTCATTTAGCATAGCCATGCATCCTTCCGCAGAAGTGAAGACTTGCTGAAAACTTTTCAAAAGTCTTGTTTCTTTTGTCCTGTTTCTGACATTGGAAACCTAATACCCAACATCACCCAGAGATCAGTTCTCTCCATGGTGTCCCAGGATGAGGGTCTCTTTTGCAAGTCACATAAGGGACCCTTGTTCATACATTGGGTAGGCCACAACTTTTAACATGTGTCTTCCTGGATGAACAAAATTTCTGATTCCCTTCTAACCCAGGGATGGAAGTATGTGGTCTAAAATGAATGCCTGTATTTGTTACTCTTATAGATGAGCACTTATATTCTGAGGGTTCAGGAGACTTTTTTTTTTTTTTTTGTACCAGGAATTGAACTGATCCAGCCCTCAGGAGCCTTTAACTGGAAAGGAACAATATTCCCATAATTGCAAAGAGAAACAAAAACTATTTCTTGATAACAACTATCCCTACAGAGATGAACTTCCAAACCTGCCCCATAGCCTACAGCTGAATTCTCAAACACACCTGAGAGCACAAATTGCCAGCCAAAAACCATTCCAAAAAGCTTTCTGTAATAGGAGACCCATCATAAATATCAAACAAGTAAGGAATACAAGGCAACATCTGAAAAATAAAAAGATATTCAATGAAAGAAACCCCTAATAAAAGGCATAACAATCATTGCCTATGCTCTCACTTTAAACCTGCTATCATTCTGACAACAAACAAGGCATAAGTAGCCAAAAAACAAAGGATGACAATTCTCGACTACCTAAACAAGTCACAATCAGGAATCCGGAAAAAATATTTTAGGGGTCCCATGTAACAAAAACAAACTTACCTCTTTCCAATTTTTTCAGTTAGATTTCCAATAATGATATAGGAAAAACATAACTCCCAACCTGTTAGATGTCTGATGTGCCATGGTTTGTGTCTAGGTGTCCCCCCAAAGCCTCATGCAATCATAGGGTTTTTTTCAGAGGTGGCTGAATCTAGAGCGTGTGATTGATTTGTAATGCAATGCTGGGGTTAAGGGTGCTGGGATTAAGGGTGGGTGATTGCTGGATATGTCCACTGATTGGATTGGCACCACCCTAATCCCGGTAGACTGGATACAGTATAAGGGACAGAAAGGGGCTTGTCTTGCTCTCTCCCCTCTTGTTGCATTTGCTGTCTTCTGCCATCATGAACTGTTGCCCCTCTGCCATGTGCAAACCTCCTTAGAGCCATCAGATTATGGACCAAAACCTCTACAAACTGTGAGCTAAATAAATCTTTCCACCTTTAACTTTGGGTGTCGAGTATTTTGTCTCAGCAATGAGAGAAATGTAACTAAGGCATGGCAAGTTCATGGTCTCACAACATGGAGAATTAAAGTCAAGAACCAAGGTAGGAAGTTAGGAAAGTTTTATTGAAAATAAGGACAATAGCTCATAGATTTCCACTGAGGCCATTTTTTGTGCATAATTTATACTGTAAAATCGCAACATGGGTACAATGTGGTTCAAACTACAATCAACCTAGATTTCAAGTATAGCTGCTTAGCTAATATTGATCCAATAGGGAAACATGTCATGTAGCAAGGATATATGGAAATAACAAAGGCATTTTGGAGAAGGGAGGGCTGTACGGGTCCACATGTTCTGGTCACCCACGTATGCCTCTGACCTACCTAAGCCCACTGGACCAGGTGGTGGTGCTGATTAAGGTATAATCTCATGTTGCTATTTATCTTTAGGGAGGCGTACAGGCCTTACTATTGTTTCTCCATCATGAGCCTGTCATTTCAGATTTGCCTCCAGACAAAATTCTAATATCTTTATTTTTTGTGCTGACTTCCTGGAGAGTGTAATCCCTCGCTGACAGAATATTAATTTCTATCTAAATTAGTTGTCTGTCAAAAGTCTTTGAGCATCTTTGAAAACTATTAAGACTAGGCCACATTAAAAAACCCATTAACAGACTAGGCAAGTCATAGCTATTACCTCCTTAAAGCAAAAGTTTTTCTTAAATCAATTTTTATTAGAATATAAAATAAGTTGTGCTTATACACATTACAAACATGATTTCTTAAAATAATGAGCAGCTATAACCCTCAATCACTTTGTGGCTTATTATTAAATATTATTTTTAACTTTTTCTATAGTAGAACAAAAGTTTTTTAGACATTGATTCTCCCTCTAGAACAGGTATTTTTTTAGTTTATTGAAAAAAGTAAAACAATATTTTATAACAAAGTAATAGGAAAATAACAATACTTAATACATTGCATAGTGCTATCTTTAAAGCAGTTACTCAGAGTGCAAGATACAGTCAAAGAAAATTCTTCAGTCAATATTATCACAAACTGTCCATTTCAATTAACTAAGACACAGTAGTATTATAACTACCTTGCATTTTTTCCTTTTTCTTTTCCTTCCTTTCTCCTTTCCCCCATCCTAGTTCCTTTTTCCTTTTGAACAATTTCTTCCTATTTCACAGTGTCTACTATACATTTTAGACCTTATTTACTCTTCCAGTTACTCGCACCAGGGAGACTATATGATGTTTACTCATGTGAGTCTGATTTATTTCACTTATGACTATTGTCTCAAGTTGCATCCATTTACCTATAAAAGTCTCAATTTTACCCTTCATTATGGCTGAGTAGTACTCTATTGTAAAAAAAAGATCACATCATTTTTATCCATTCCTTTGTTGATGGGCATTTGGGTTGTTTCCAATATTTAGCTATTAGAAATTGTGCTGCTATAAACATGGGTGCAAACATATTGCTGTGGTATAATGTTTTTAATTCTGGAAACATAACCAGAAGGAGAATTGCTGGGTCTAATGGGATCTCTAATGCTAGGTTTGAGGAATCTCCACACTGATTTCCACAGTGGTTGTACTAGTCTACACTCCCAACAACAATGGAGAAGTGTTCCTTTCTCCCCACAACTCCACCAGCATCTGTTATTAGTTGCTTTCTTGATGAAAACCATTCTAACTGGGGTGAGATTGAATCTCAGTGTTGTTTTAATTTGCATTTCTCAGATGACCAATGATGGTGAACACTTTTTCATATATTTATTTGCCAATTGTATTTCTACTTCTGAGAAGTGTGTATTCATCTCAGATGCCCATTTCTGGATTAGGTTTTTGAATTTGGGAGGCCTGATATTTTTCAATTCTTTATATGTTCTAGATAAAAGTCCTACTTCTCTCTCAGTGAGTTTGTTGTTTGCGTAGAGGAATGCTATAGATTTTGGAGTGTTGACTTTGTATCCAGCTACACTACTGAATTTGATTATTGATTCTAGAAGTCTTTTGGTAGAATTTATAGGGTCTTCAATGTAAACAATCATCTCATCTGTGAATAATGATAATTTAACTTCCTCCTTTCCTATCCTTATTCCTTTTATTTCTCACAATTGTGTAATTGCTCTGGCTAATGTTTCCAGAACTATACTGAATAGGAGTGGTGATAGTGGACATAATTCTCTTGTTTCTGATTTTACAGTGAAAGCTTTCAGCTTTTGTCCATTCAGTATGATGTTGGTTGTCAGTTTGTCATAGATGACTTTTATTAGATTGAGGTAAAGTCCATCTATTCTGATTTTCTGTAGGGTTTTTATCATGAATGAGTGTTAGACTTTATCAAAAGCTTTTTCTGCATCTATTGAGATGATCATGGGATTTTTGTCTTTGGCTCTGTAGATATGAAGGTATTAAGTTTATTGATTTGTGTATGTTGAACCATCCCTCCATTTCTGGGATGAATTCTACTAGGTCATCATGTATAATCTTTTTGATGATATGCTGCATTCTCTTTGCTAGTATGTTATTGAGGATTAGGGAGGTTGGCCTGTAGTTCTCTTTTATGGTTGGGTCTTTCTCTGGTTTTTGTATCAGGGTAATTCTTGCCTCAGGAATGAGTTAGAGGGTATTTCTTTTCTTTTAATTTCATTAAAGATTTTGAGGAATACTGATGTTAAATCTATAAATTTCTTGTAAAATTCAACCACGAATCCATGAGAACCTGGTCTTTTCTTTGTTGGTAAATTTTTAATTATGTTTTTAATTTCAGTAACTGATATTGGGTTGTTCAGAATTCTTAAATATTCTTTATTCATCTTTGGTAATTCATTAATATCTAGGAATCTGTGCAATTCTTCTCTGTTTTCCACCCCATGAGAGTAAATATTTTTGAAGTAAGTATTGATGATCTGAATTTCCACAGGATCTGTAGTGATTTCACCCTTTTCATTACTCAGTGAATGAATTTGAGTCTTTTCTTTCATTTTTTTGATAACGTTGGGTAGGGGGTTATCAATTAATTTATTCTTTCAAAAAATCAACTCTTTGTTTCTTTAATTCTTTGTACTGTTTTCTTAGTCTCCATTGTGTTAATTTCTGCTTTGATATTTTTAATTTCCTCCCTTGTATGGGTTTTGGACTTTTCTTGCTCTTCATTTTCCAGAAGCTTGCAGTGCAACATTAGGCAGTTTATTGGTGCTTGTTCTGTTTTCCTGATGTGAGAATTCACCACTATAAATTTCCCTCATAGGACTGTTTTCATCAAATCCCATAAGTTCCAGTATGTTGTATCTGCATTCTCATTTAGTGGTAGATATTGTTTAATTTTTACCTAAATTTCATCTGTGACCCATTGGTTGTTTAGAAGAGTGTTATTTGATTTCCATGTGTTTAAGGAGTTTTTGTGGTTTTTTTTGCCATTAATTTACAATTTCATCACACTATGGTCAGATAATATGCATAGGTTTATTTCAATTCCTTTGCACTTACTTAAGCATATTCTCTAGGCTAGTTCTCTAGTCTATTGTAGAGAACGGCCCATGTGCAGCTAAGAAGAATGTGTATTCTGATGAGGTTGGGTGGAACACTCTGAAAATATCTACTAGGTCCATTTGTTCACAGGTTTGGTTCAGTTCTGACATTTCTTTGCTGATTTTTCACCTAGTTGATTTATATCTTTGTGACAATGGGCTATTAAGTTGTCCTGTTAAAATTGTGTTATTGTTTATGTTATTTTTCATGTCTATTAATAATTTTCTTATATAGTTTGGTGCTCCCATATTTGGTGCACACATATTTATCACTGTCATGTCTTCCTCTTGAAGTTTTCCTATAACAAATATGTAGTGACCTTCTTTATCTCTTTTGATCATTCTTGGTTTGAAGTTCACATTGTCTGCAAACAGAATAGCTACCCCTGCTTTTTCTGGGGTCCTGTTGCATGGAAGATTGTTTTCCATCCATTGACTTTCAATCTATGAATTTCTTTTGGGGTTAAATATGTTTCTCGTATACAGCATATTGTTGGATCTTGTTTCTGGATCCATTCTGCCAGTCTGTTTCTTTTGGTTGAATTGAGGCCATTTACATTGATGGTTATAACTGATATGTGTTGTCTCATTTTTGTCATGTTATTTACCTGCTGTTTGTTCTCTGATTTTCCCCTTTGTTTAATTGCTTGCCCTGCCTGATGGTTTCTTTCTGTCGTTCTTGAAATTGTTGTCATTTTTTCCTTGACTAGAATATCTTTCACTACCCCTTGTAGTGTTGTTTTGGTGGTTTTGAATTTATTCAGTTGTTCTTTGTCATAGAAGTATCTTATTTCTCCATTAATTTTGAAAGATAGTTTTGCAGGGTACATAACTCTGGGCTGGAAAATGTTTTCTTTCATGATTTGAAATATTTCACTCCAAGCTCTTCTTGATTTAAGTGTTTGTGTTGAGAAGTCTGTCATGATTCTGATGGGCTTTACTTTACAGGTGATCTGTTTCTTTTCTCTAATAGCCTTTAGTATTGTGTTCTTTTGCTAAATTTTTGGGATTTGATTATTATGTCTGGGTATAGATTTATTTTGGGTATAGCTAATTGGAATTCTATATACTTCACTTCTCTGTACATCAGATTCTTTTCCCATGCTTGATATTTTTCTACTAATACTTCTGCAAATAGTTTTTCTTCATGTCATTTCTTTTGGCTCCTGCTTTTTCATTGACACCAATTATATTATTTTTCTTTGTGTCATCTTGCAGCTGTTGAATCATTATTTTCTGAAATTTTGTTATTTTCAAGGGATCTTTCTTTTCATGATCACTAGTAGAGATCCTATCTTCGAAGTCTGAAAGTCTGTCTTCAGTTTCATTCAAGTGTATTTTCCAGCTGTCAATGGAATTTTTATTTCCTTGATATCTGTTTCAATCTATCTCTTGAATTCTATTTCTTTCCTATATTGATCATTCACAATTTCCATCCTTTTCCTATCATCTTTCTTTATCTATCTCTAGTCTAGATTTGCTGAGTAATTTCTTTATAAATGCTGACATTTCTTTTTTTTTCACCTGAGAGATTATTTCTGATCTGATTTCCTCTATAGCCTCATAGATTTGTTTCTTTATTTCCGTTTCTTTATTTCAGGAATGTCAGGTGTGTGTCTTCCATTTTCCTCTATCATGTTGTCTCCTGGACTTGTTCTGGGTGGGCTGGAGGTCTGAGGTTGCATTTTGCTTCTGTGTCTTGTCATTTTCTATTTCAAATTTTTTATTTTGTTTTCTGTGTTGATCATTGTAAATTTTTGTAGTAGGTAGCTTTATCACTAGTATCAAGACCTCTCTAGGCAAGGTTTGTTCTTCAGGATGTCTTCTGTGTGTAGGAGGTTCTTGGTTTGTGTCTGTCCCAAGATCTTACCTTTCCAATTAATTAAGATTGAGATGTTGGTATCTGTTTGGCTCAGTCCCCAGTCCTTCGTTGCTGGTGTGTGGTGAGGTTATTACCCCAGAACTTCCCAGTATTGTTACAGAAGTGAGAACTACTGATTAAAACAGATATAACATCCTAGCTATAGTAGTGTAATTAGCACTGACAATAGCACCAAACACCGTTTAGAAATTGACAAATTTGGTAACTACTAATTTTATGCCTTTAATCATAGAAGCAAAATCTAGTTATATAACAGAACCGATCTTAAATTGGGAGATTGTATGTGAGGTTTTTCCCTTTGGTAGAGTGGTTTTACCCTGTGATGTGGAAATTTAAGAAGGATAGTGGATAGAACAGAGATAAAAGTAAAGAAATAAAGTAGAAGCCAGGCTGGAGAGCAAAGGATGATGTCACAAAACTTGGGAAACTAGAGAAATGGGCAGAAGAGAAAGAGTGAAGGAGTAAGCAAGGGATTATTGAATTTGGCCAGAAAAATTAGAGAGACTATTCACTCATTAGTCAGTAAGATTAAGTCTAGAAAGGTAAGTTGAAGAACGTGGGAAAGAAGATAAATAAATTAGAATAATTATATAGGTAAAAGACAGATAAAAGGGAAAAGGAATGGTAAACAAACCACAAACCAGTAAAAAAATGAAAAATAAAATAAAATAAAAATAAAAATTCCTCTGGTGTAAACCAAGAGTCCAAAACTACTGGATAACACTGCCAAGCCTGCAGTAGAGTTTCTGCTGGATTTGAGGCTGTTCTCAGCCTCCAGATGTGGTGGCCTGGGGTCAGAGTCTTCTGCCAGTACTTTCTGTATGTCCCCTAGTGGCCTCCCACTCCTTACCCTGTTTGTCTTGGAGGTGTCTCTCTCCCAGTTGTTGTGCTATTTTCAGACAGAGACAGAGGATTATTCCCTGTGTGGTACACCTTTGGCTCCTCCTGGTCCTTGCTCAGCCTTCTGTGTTCCTCTTCCACTGGCGAGTCTCTGTCCTCTAAGGTCTTTTTTTGCAGGGTGGGGTGAAATGATGTGATATGGTCTGGTTTGCAACTCCTGCTTGTGCTGTTCAATGTTGCTCAGTCCCAATTCTTACTCCTCTCTCAAGGTGGGGTGCTAACATCCCATTCATTGCTTTACAAGTTCCACTGCCACCATCACCCACCTGTGCTGTAGTCTGTAACTTCCTCAGGTGAGATAGGGGTGTGCTGTGGTTTGCCTTTCTGCACCCCCCAGCTGCGTGGGTACAGCCCAGGGCTTCACATTCAAGAGGTGCAAGGGTGTTTAATTCCCTGCTCCTCTTATTAAACCACAGGTCACAGAGGAGGGGTTAGCTGTTCCATTTACTATGCATGCATCCTGTAGTCTTTTCTTTTGGTACTAGGACTCAAACTCAGGACCTCACGCTTGCCAGGCAGGTGCTGTGCCACTGAGCTATATCCCCAGCCCCACCCTGTAGTCTTCAATATTGTTCCTGGTGGTTCCAGTTAGCGCTCTGGTGCACAAAAGGAATGGGAAGAAAAGAAAGAAGAATAGAGAAAGAAAAGAAAGTGGAAAAAAACGAGAGAAAAAAATGAAATAAAGGAAAACTGGCTGATCATCAGGGAGGGAGCAGTTCGGGTTAGCAGAATTTATTGCTGGACTGTAGTGTCTTCTGTTTGGAGGAAGGCAGAAGAGGCAGGGGACCTTATATCCCAAGTCAATCCTGTATGGCTTGATTTACTGCATTATTTTAGTAAATCATTTTTTTCTCTCTCTTCTTTTGAGGTTCCAAGTATGGCGGGCAGTCATCCTGATCCAGCAACTCACTGACAGCCAGGTGGGCTGCCCAGCCTTTTTATTAAGTCTTTTATCTATGTTTGGCTTGAACTATTAGTCTCTTATGTAATACTGATATTAGTTTCAGGACATATGTCCCACCTCTTTCTTCCAAATACCTGTGATTTAGTTGAATTTCTCTGAGTAGCTCTGAATGAGGCTCCTCCTCTATTCAGCCATGTTCAATCTCTCCAGGTATGGTTTTAATTTGAATTTCTCCAATGGTGTTGGCCAGTGGTGTTTAACATTTTTTTTTTTTTTTTTGGTACTGGGAATCAAACTCAGGACCTTGCTCTTGCCAGGCAGGTGCTGTGCCACTGAGCTATATCACTGGCCTCCTTTGAACAGTTTTTTCATATAATTATTCACTGTTCAAACTTCTTCATCTGAAAAGTGTCTTCATTTCTGATGCAGATTTTTGTATTTGGTCTTAATTTGGGGGGTCTTTTTTTGGGATTACTTACATATTCTAGATGTTAGTCTTTGAGCAGTAGGTGGTAAAAATTTTTCCTACTCTGTGTGTTTTCTCTCCATTCTGTTGGTTTCTTTTGCTGTGCAAAAGCTTTCTAACTTGATATGATCACAGTTGTTGACTCTTTGTAATATTTCCTGTGTGATTGGAGTTTTGTTTGTAAAGTCTTTGCCTACATCTGTTTCTCTGAGATTTGTACCTATTCTAGCGTCCAGCAGATTAAGTGTTTCTGTTTTTATATTTAGATCTTTGATCCATTTTGATTTTAGTTCAGTGTATTGTGAGAGATATGGGTCTATGTTCAGTCTTCAGCTTGTGGAAAGCCAGTATTTCCAGCATCATTTATTAAAGAGGCTTTTTTCCAGTAAGTGTGGCCCATTTGTCAAAGATAATGCAGCTGAGTGTGCTTGGAGTTATTTCTGCATCTTCTATTCTGTTCCATTTATCTTTGGGTCAGTTTTTTGCCAGTACCATCCTTTTTCTATGATGGTAATTTTATAGTATAACTTCAAATCAGGGACTGTGAAGCTTCTGGCTTTGCCCTTGCTGCCCAGCATTGCTTTTTCTGTTCTAGGTCTCTCCTGGTTCCACATGAATTATAGGATTATTTTCTCTAGTTTTGTGTGGTATGTCATTGGTGCTTTGATTGAGTTTACATTAAATTTGGATAATAATTTTGGAAGCGTGGTCATTTTCACTAAATTGGTTGTGGCTATCCAAGAACAGGGGATGCCCTTCCATTTTGTGATAGAACTTCGATCTCCTTTTTAAGAGTACTATTGTTTTCATTGTAAATGCCTTTCACTTCTTTTGTTAGATTGTATCCTTCTACATTACTGCATTTGCTTATTAAATCTAGGTGTCTTTCGGTAAAGATTTTGTAGTTTTCTGTGTAGACTATCATGTTATCAACAAATAATGATAATTTAACTTCTTCCTTTCCTTTTACTTCTTTCTCTTCTCTAATTGCTCTGGCAAATGTTTGCAGAATTTTTTTGTGGGTACCGGGGGGTCTACCTCAGGACCTCACGTGCCAGCAGTGGCCCATGCCGCTGAGCGATATCACTGGCCCCTTTTTCGTATGTGGGTTCCGGGAGTTGAACTCAGGCCCTCATGCTTGCAGGGCAGGCGCTTAAGCCGCTGAGCCATCTCACTGGCCCCATGTTTGCAGAATTATACTGAACATGAATGGTGATAGTGGGCATCCTGTTGACCATTTAATATGATGTTGGCTCTTGGTTTGTCATAGATGGCTTTGATAAGATTGAGAGAAAGACTTTGTATTACAATTTTCTGAAGGGTTTTTGTTATGAATGAGTGTTGAACTTTGTCAAAACATTTTTCTGCATGTATTGAGATGATGATGTATATTTTTCCTTGGTCCTGTTAATGTAGTGTATTACACTGATTGATTTGCATGTGTTGAAGCATCCCTATATCCCTAGGATGAATATTATTTGGTCTTGGTGTATTATCTTCTTAATATTTTACTACATTCTGTTCCCAATAACTTACTGAGCCTTTTTGCATTGATGTTCATTAGGGTGATTGGCCTGTAGTTCTCTTTTTTGTTTGGATCCTTCTTTGGCTTTGGTATCAGGATAATGCTTGCTTCCAGAAATGAGTTTGGAAATATTGCTTCCCTTTCAATTTCCTTAAAGAACTTGAAGAGAAGTGGCATTAGAGCATCTCTAAAGTTCTTGTAGAATTCAGCAAAGAATTCATCAGGCCTGGGCTTCGCTTTGTTTGTAGTTGTTTTCTTTGTTACTTCTTCAATTTCAACAACTGATTCTGTTTTATTTAGAATTTTTATATCTTCCTGATTCAGGTTTGATAATTCATACACATGAAGGAATTTTTCCATTTCTTCTGAGTTTTCCATGTTATTAGAGTACAGGTTCTCAAAATAGATACAGATGACCTTCTGGATTTCTGCAGAATCCATTTTGATTTCAACCTTTTCATTCCTAATTGAATGCATTTGGTTCTTTTTCTCCTTTTTTGATATGATTAGCTAAGGGTTTGGCTATTTTATTTATTTATTTATTTATTTATTTATTTATTTATTTATTTATTTAGTCTTTCTGAGACAGGGCTTCAGCATGCAGTTCAGGCTGGTCCAAACTCACTTTGTAGCCCTGGCTGGCCTTGAACTCACAGAGATCCTCCTACTTTAACCTCCCAAGTGCTAGGGTTAGTGGCATGCTCCACCATGCTTGGCCTTGGCTATTTTATTTAGTCTTTCAAGGAAACAACTCTTGGATTCATTCTTTATATTGTTTTCTTAGTCTCAATTGCATTAATCTGTGCTCTGATCTTTAAACTTTCCTCCCTTGTATGTACTCTGGGTTTAACTTGCCCATATTTTTCTAGAATCTTAAAGTTCATCATTAGGTTTTGTATTTGAGCTCACTCTATTTTTCTGATGTGGGAATTCATGGCTATGAATTTCCCTCATAGGTCCAACTTCATTGAATCCCATAAGTTCTGGTATGTTATATCAACATTGTCATTTAATTGTACAAATTGGCTAATTTCTTCTTTAATTTCATGTGTGACCCATCTATTGTTCAGGAGAGTGTCATATAATTTCCATGTGCTTAGACGGTTTTTGTGGGATTTTTTGCCACTGATTTCCAATTTCATTGCACTATGGTCTGATAATAAGCATGGGATAATTTCAATTCCTTTTCCTTTATGTAAGCATGTTCTACGAGCTAGTATGTAGTCTATTTTGGAAAAAGTCGTGTGTGCGGCCAAGAAAAAATTGTATTCTGCTGTTGTGGGATGGAACACTCTGTAGATGTATTTTAAGTCCATTTGCTCAAGGTTTGCTTTAAGTCTGATATTTCTTTGTTGACTTTTTTCTAGTTCATCTATTTGTGACAGTGGAGTATTAAGGTCCCTGATTACAATCGTATTAGAGCTTATCTGATTTCTTATATACATTAGTGTTTGTTTTATATGGTTGGGTGTGCCAGTATTATATATATATATATATATATATATATATATATATATATGACTAGTATCTCTTTCCCTGGAGTAATTCCTTAAAAAGTATTTAATGACCTACATTTTATCTTCTGGTTAGTCTTGCCTTGAAAGCCACTTTCTCTGCAATAAGAATAGCTACACCTGTTTTTTTCAGCTTTCTATTACATGAAGTTTTGTTTTCCATCATTTCAATTTCAGTCTATGAATAGCTTTTTGAGTTAAATATGTTTCTTTCATGCATCATATTATTGGATCTTGTATCTTGATGCATTCTGCCAGTCTCTTTTTTGATTGGTGAATCGATATCACTCACATTGGTGATTATAATTGATATGTATTGACTTATCCTTGTCATATAATTTTCCTGTTGTTCTTCCTTTTCTTTCCCTTCCAATTTATTGCTTCCATGCCTGGTGCATTCATTCTATTGGGATTCTTGCAATCGTCGCCTTTTTCTAGAATATTCTTGAGAATTTTGAAGTGCTGGTTTGGTGGTCATGAATTTTCTGATATTTTCATTATGAAAGTACCTTATTTCTCTATCAATTTTGAAAGATAATTTTGTGGAGTACCTCAATCTGGGTTGGAGGTTGTTTTCTCTTAGGGCTTGAAATACTTCAAACTTTCCTTGCCTTAAAATTTTGTGTTAAGAAGTATGCTGCTATTTTGATTATTTTTATAGTTGATTTGATTGTTTCCTACAAGAACTTTTAATATTCTGCTCTTGCATTGAATTTATGGAATCTTGACTATTATATGCCTTGCTGTAAATTTCTTTTTGATGATGGCTAGTTGGAGTTCTATATGCTTCACTTCTCTGTATGTCAAATGGATTTTCCATGTTTGCTAAATTTTATGTCATTATGTGAACAAGTTTTTTTTAATGTCCTTTGCTTTACCTACTGATTTTTCATTGATGTTGATTAATCTTATGTTCTTCTTTGCAACATCTAGCAGCTGTTGGATTTATTTCTTATGGTCCCTTTCCATTGTTAAGGAGTTTTTCATTTGATCATTAAAAACCACAAGCCTGAATTCTAGATCTGATTGTCTATCTTCACATTCATTGATACTGCTTTGTATATTTTCAATAGAATTTTTAATCTCCTGCATATCTAAATCTATTTCATAACATCCGGTTTTTCCTATGTTGGACATTCATGATTTCTCTCTTTTTATTAATCTTATCTCCTTTTCCATTAAATCTCTATCTACTGTAGATTCACTGTTTCCTTCATTATGGGCATCATCTCTTTAATTATGTGTGCAATTATTTCTGTTTGGGTTTTCTCAAGAGATTTATTCACTTATTTTGTTACTTCTACTACTACCATTTCAGAAAGTTCAGCTGGGTTCCTTTTGAGTTCTTCCAACTCAGTGACCCCTGGATTTGCATTGTGTGAGTTGGGGATATTGTGTTGCATCTCGCTTCCATAATTTTTCCATTTTCTTTTTTTAAATTCTTTTTTTAAATTTTATTTTAAAGAAAAAATAGAAAAAAAACAGAATTTCAAAACAAGATAATAGAAGAGTAACAATGGTTATTACATTGTGTATTTTTATCTTTAAATTAGTTACTCAGAGTATAAGATATAGGTATTTAATTGCCCAAACAATATTAGCATAAACTTTCATTTTCATTTTAAAGAGGAAATAAACCATAACTTCAAAACAAGACAATAGGAGGGTAACAATTGTTAATATATTACATATTGTCATATTTAAATTACTCAGAGTACAAGATATCAGCATTTAATTGTCCAAACAATATTAGCACAAACCTTTTGTTTCAATGAACTAAGAGAAATTTGTAGTATAACTAGCTTAACTTTCTTTAATATATATATTTTTTCTGCTCTGTTTTGTTTTGTTTTTTTTCCCTTCATTATTTTCTCCCTTCCCCCATCCCAGCTGCTCTTTCCATTTGAAGTTTCTTCCCAATTTACAACTTCTGTTGTACATTTTGGATCTTATTTACTCTTTCAGCTTCCCACACTAGGGAGACAATACGATGTTAATACACGTGCATCTGGTTTTCACACTTATGAGTATGGCCTCGAGTTGCATCCAGTTACCTATAAAAGTCTCCAGTTTATCAATCTTTATGGCTGAGTAATACTTCATTGTATAAAAATACCACATCTATTTTGTCCATTCTTGAGTTGATAGACATATGGGTTGTTTCCAATATCTAGCTATTAGAAACTGTGCTGCTATAAAAATGGGTGCACATGTATCAGTGTGGTACAATGTTTTTAATTCTTCTGGGAAAATACCCAGAAGGGGAATAGCTGGGTTGAATAGGACCTCCAATCCTAGTTTTTTTGAGGAATCTCCACACTGATTTCCACAGTGGTTGCACCAGTCTACACTCCCACCAACAGTGGAGATGGGTTCTTTTTTCCTCACAGCCCCACCAGGATTTGCTATTGGTTGATTTCTTGATAATAGCCATTCTTTCTGGGGTGAGATGGAATCTCAGTGTTGTTCTAATCTGAATCTCTTAAATGACCAGTGATGTTGAACATTTTTTCATATATTTATTTGCTGTTTGTATTTCTTCATCTAAGAAGTGTGTATTCATTTCAGATGCCCATTTTGGGATTGGATCTTATATTTAGGAGGTCTTTTATTTATTTTTTTATATGTTCTTGATAACCCTAACCCTATCTTTCTTCCAATGAATGTGTTTGGCACCTTTGTCAAAAATAAGATGACTGAGTATGTCTGGAGTTGTTTCTGCATCTTCTAATCTATTCCATTGATCTTTGGACCTGTTTTTTGTTTTTGTTTTTGTTTTTGTGGGGTTTTTTTTGCCAGTAGCATGTTGTTTTTATCACAGTAATTTTATAGTATAATTTCAAGTCAGGGATTGTGATGCCCCCTTCCTTGTCTTTGTTGTTCAAAATTGCCTTTGCTATTCTTCATCTCTTCTCATTCCAAATGAATTTTAGGATTGTTTTCTCTAATTCTGTGAGATATGCTGTAGGAATTTTGATCAGAATTACATTAAATTTGTTTAAGAGTTTGGATGTATGGCTATTTTCAGTACATTGGTTCTTCCTACACAACAGCAAGGGATATCTTTCCTTTTTCTGATATCCTCTTCAATCTACTTTTCCAGAGTAATGTAGTTTTCAATGTAAAGGTTTTTTACATCCTTTGTTAGATTGATTCCTAGGTATTTCATTATTTTGATACTATTTTGACAGGAATTGTTTCCCTAATTTCTCTCTCAGTGAGTTTGTTATTTACATACATGAAGGCTATTCATTTTTGAGAGTTGACTTTGTATCTAGCTACATGATTGAATTTGGTTATTAAATCTAGCAGTCTTTTAGTGGCTTTTTTGGAGTATTCTATGTAGAGTATCATGTCATCTGCAAATAATGATAATTTAAATCCTTAATTTCCTATCGTTATTCCTTGTATTTTTCTCTTGTCTAATTGCTCTGGCAAACGTTTACAGGACTATGTTGAATAAGAGTGGAGACAGTGGACATCTTTGTCTTTTTCCTGATTTTAGAGAGAAAGCTTTCTGTTTTTTGTCCATTTAGTATGACGTTGGCTGTTGGTTTGTCATAGAGGGAGTTTATGAGATTGAGATAAAGACCATCTATTCCAATTTTCTGTAGTGTTTTTATCATGAATGGGTGCTGGACTTTGTCAAAAGATTTTTCTGCATCTATTGAGATGATCATATGATTTTTGTCCTCAGCTCTGTCAATATGGTGTATTACGTGTATTGATTTATGTATGTTGAACCATCCCTGCATCTCTGGGATGAATCCCACATCACCATGGTGTATAATCTTCTTGATAATTTGCTGCATTCTTTATGCTAATATCTTATTGAGGATTTTTGCATCTATGTTCATTAGGGAGATTGGTCTGTATTTATCTTTCTTAGTTTCATCATTCCCTGGTTTTGGTATGAGGATAATGCTTGCTTCCAGGAATGAATTTGGGAGTATTGCTTCCCTTTCAATTTCGTTAAAGAGTTTGAGAAGTAATGGTGTTAGTTATTTTCTAAATTTCTTGTACAATTCAGCCCTGAATCTATCAGGGACTGGGCTTTTGTTTGTTGGTAGGTTTTTAATTACATATTCGATTTCATTGATTGATATTGTTTTATTTAGGATGTTTATATCTTCTTGATTCAACTTTAGTAATTCATATGTATCAAGGAATCTGTCTATTTCTTCTGCATTTTACATTTTATTAGAATACAAGTTTTCAAAGTAGGTATTTTGCTGCAGAAGCAAGGTATACACTCACAGGAAACCAAGAACTGAGAATCTAGTGAGCTTATTGGAGAAGCTAGAGGCCAGCAGGTAACTCCTAAGAGCTGAGTCTGCTAACCCCAAGCCTTTGTCTCACAGTTCCTTACACACACCTTTGGGGGTTTTACAAAATCCCTTTGTTGCCATAGAGACCACATCTGTACTGCAGCATTTCTTTGGAATGTCACAAGGTCCTTCTCAAAACATCAGGTTAATTGACACACAGGATGTGGAGAACCATTGTTTACTGTAACTCTTTGTTTCTCCTTTTATGGGTTTTATGGTTAACTGTGAAGGGGTCTGAAGAGTGAGTTTATCTATGGGTTAGTGCCTTAATATCAAACAGGGTTGGGGAGTGAGTGCATCTAGGGTTTAAGTGAAGACAAACTGGTGTCTAAAAAGAAAATAGATTCACTTTAGCCATTTCAGGTGTAGATGATCTGGATTTCTGCAAGGTCTGTTGTGATTTCACCCTTTTCATACCTAATTGCATGGATTTGAGTTTTTCTTTCCATTTTTGATAAGGTTGCATAAGGGTTGTCCATTTTATTTAATCTTCCAAAGAACCACCAGTTTGCTTCATTGATTCTTTGTACTGTTTTATAGTCTCCAATGAATTAATTTCTGCTCTGATCTTTATAATTTCCTACCTCATATGAGTTTTTGCCTTAACCTGCTCTCCTTTTTCTAGAAGTTCGTGGTTCACCTTTAAGTTTATTTGCTTTTGGTCAATTTTCATGTTATAATTAGTCACTGATATAAATTTCCCTCTTAGGACTGCTTTCATTGTGTCCCAGAAGTTCTGGTATGCTATATTGACATTATCATTTAATCTTAGTAAATATCTAATTTCTTCTTCAACTTCATCCATGATCCATTTTTTGTTCAGGAGGGTGTTATTTAATTTCCATGTGTTTAGGAAGTTTTTTTGCAGTTTCTTTTACCATTGATTTCCACTTTCATTGCACTATCATCTGATAATATGCAAGGGATATTTTCAATTCATTTGCATTTACTAAAGCATGTTCTATGAGCTAGTATGTGGTCTGTTTTAGAGAACATCCCATGTGCAGCTGAGAAGAATGTGTATTCTGATGTGGGATGGAACACTCTGCAGACATCTACTAAGTCCATTTGTTCAAAAGTTTGGTTCAATTCTAATATTTCATTGTTGATTTTTTGTCTAGTTGTTATGTCTTTTTGTGACAGTGGGGTATTGAGAAACCCTAATATAATTGTATTAGTGCTTATCTGATTTTTCATGGATAGTAAAATTTGTTTTATATACTTGGGTGCACTGGTATTTGTTACATATATATTTATGATCATTATCTCTTCCTCTTGTATTGTTCAATTTACAAAGATGTAGTTACCTTCTTTATCTCTCTTAATCAGTCTTGCTTGAAATTTACTTCATCTGCAAATGGAATAACTACCACTGCTTTTTTCTTGGCTCCTGTTACATTAAGTATTTTTTTCCATCTTTTAACTTTCAATCTGTGAATTTCTTTTAGAATTTAATGTGTTTCTTGTATTCAGCATATTGTTGGATATCTTCTTGATCCACTCTGCCAGTTTGTGTCTGTTGATTGGTGAATTTAGGCCATTAACATTGATGCTTACAAGTGATATGTACTGACTTATCCTTGTCATGTTATTTTCCTGCCGTTGGCTCCCCCTCTTTTTTCCCTCCATCTATTTATTTGTTTGCCTTGCCTGGTGGATTCCTTCTGTTGGGGTTCATGGAGTTGTAGTCCTTGTTATCTTTTTAGAATGTCCTTCAAAAATATTTTGGAGTGCTGGTTTTGTGGTCATAAATTTCCTCATATTTTCTTTGTCATGGTAGTATCTTATTTCTCCATTGGTTTTGAAAGATAGTTTTGCAGGGTACATTAATGTGGGTCGAAGGTTGTTTTCCTTTAAAACATAAAATACTTCACTCAAAACTCTCTTTGACTTGAATATTTGTGCTGAGAAGTCAGATGTGATTCTGATGGCTTTTCATTTTAGCTGATTTGTTTCTTTTCCCTAAGAGCTTTTACGATTCTATTCTTGTGTTGTATTTCTGGAAACTTGAGTATGATATGCCTTGCTGTAGTTTTTCTTTTCTTTTTTTATTGTGGCTAATTGGAGTTCTATATGCCTCAATTTTCTGTACCTCAAATTCTTTTTCTCTACCAGGGAAGTTTTCTGCCATGAGTCTGTGAACAGTTTTTTATATCATTTATGCTATTTCATTGACTCAGGTCAAACTCAAGTTATTCTTCTTTGCCTCATCTATCAGCTGCTGGATTGATTTCTCATGGTCCCTTGCTATTTTTAAGAAATCTTTGTTTCCATGATTGCTAACCACAAGCCTGTCTTCTATACCTGAGATCCTGTCCTCACATTAGCTTAATCTGCTGCAGATAGATTCAGTGGAATTTTTACTCTCCTGGATATCTGCTTGAATCTGCCTTATGGATTAAATTTCTTTCCTGTGATGAGAAAGAATGGCTTCCATAATTTTCTTTACCCCCTCTTTTTTTTTTGTCTCTATCTTGTCTAGAATCACTAAGCATATTTTTCACCGTGGACATCTCCACAGGTATCTGATAAATTATTTCTGATTTGATTTTCTCCGGACCTTCATTCAATTGCTTTGTTGTTGCCACTTCAGAGAGGGCAGGTGGGTGGATTTTGGATTGTCCTACCTCATTGCCCCCTGGGTTTGCCTTTGATGTACTGTATGTATAGGATTGCATGCTGTTTAATTATTTTCTCATTTTCTTTTCTTTTTTTAAGTTTAATTCCCGGGGTGATGCTTTTAAATTTCCTATGGTGGGTTGTTTTATTGCTAGTCTTTAGAACCCATAGGAAATGACTACTCCTCTGAGGTATCATAGAGGTGTAGCTGGTTTTTCAGCTTTGAACCTGTTTCAAGATTCTCTCTTTTCAATTGGTGGGGGATGAGAAGTTGGTTCCTTTTTGGCCCAGACCCTGGTTCTTTGGCACTCTGCCACAGTATTTTCTGTGACCCTTAGTCAATCTCAGTCTTGGAATACCAGGAAGAACAGCTTTTTAGAACAATTATGTCATGTTTGGCTATAGTGGTACCATCAGCAATGACAATAGCATTAAACACAGCCTAGAAAATGACAAATTGAGCTCACCATCAGTTTGCCACCTTTAACCATGTGAACTAGATTTGTGGGTATATAACAAAATCTGAAACTGTGCAGAAAATTATATGCAGTATACAAGATCTTAATTTGTCAATTTTCCCTCAGAGGTTAAAATTTAAAATGGGTTGGGAAGAAAATAGAGTAGTGGAAGAAGAGGAACAGATTAGAAATAAGGCTGGAGAAAAAAAGAGGTTTAGGCTAACTTTGGGAAACCTGTGCAGAAGACTGGATGGAAAGAGAGAAGGAAGAGATATAAAGAACACAACTGAACCTTAACCACAAAGAGGCTAGAAACCATGTTCACACTCATATAGAAACAAGACCAAACAATGAAGGAGGAAAAAAAACAAGCAAAAAAACCCCACATTAACAAAAACAAGATAGAAAGAGAGAAAAAGAAAAAGAAAAAAAGAAAATATCCACGTCCAGCTTTGTCTCTGCTGTTACTGGTAGACAATGTGTGAGACAGAGTCCCAGTCCATGTTGATTTATCCCATCAAGCCAAAAGTAGCTTTCTGGTGGGGTATTGGATAAAGCCATCAAGCCTGCTCCTTTTAGCTGAGACCAGACTCATTTGGCCTGCTGCCTTCAGTGCACCTTCTGTAAGCCTGAGTCAAGCTGGGAGCCGCTAGTTGAAACCAGCAGCTGCTCTGAGTTCTGAGCTCAGTCAGCCCCTCTCCTAGATAGCTCCAGACCAATTGCTCTCTTGAGCGGGATGACAGAGCCCTTAGCACTCACAACCGTCCCGTGCAGTCCTTCAGGTCTGCTGCTCCCCTCTACTACTGTGTCTCTGTGTGAATGCCTCTGGGGTCACCAGCAGTCACCGTGTATCTGCAGATTTAAACCACTCCCCTCACGCAGTGGGCCTTGTTTCAGGGAGAAGGCACTGCTAGCTACCTCATTCTTCTTCATTGAAGTTTCTCTCTTCACTCTCTCTGTGGGCTTCAATTCATGCTTCAGATACTTTCTGGGTCCAGGGGACCCACTTTCCTCCTTCTTGTGTTCCTCATGTTGCTATATTACAGAATCTGGATGGCAACACTCAGAAAGTCTCTTTCTCTGTTGCTTATCACTCTACCATCTACGTTCTCCTCCCTGGCTAAGTTATTAAATTAAGTTTATGTTCAGAACAATGCTGCAACACATTAGATTGACATATACATGTGTCTTCTATAAATTTCTTGTGGAATTCAGAAGTGAGTTCATCAGGACCTAGGCTTTTCTTTGTTGTTAAGTTTTTAAACTACATTTTGAAGTTCATTGAGTGAAATTGGGTTATTCAGAATTTTTATATTTTCTTGATTCACATTTGGTTATTCATACATATCTAGAAATCTGTCCATGTATTCTGTGTTTTCCATCCTATGAGAGTAAAGATTTTCAAAGTAGATATTGATGATCTTCTGAATTTGCACAGGATCTGTTGTGATTTCACCCTTTTCATTCCTCATTGCATGGATTTAGTTTTTCCTTTCTTTTTTTGAAAGGTTGTGGTGTTTTTGACCCAGGCATAAGCCCTCTTTGTGGGATATTTTGTCCATCTGAGAGTGTCCACCAGGGCCTGGGTCCCCTTAGTGGCTTGTTTTTGTTTTGCCCAGTCATCTTATCTTCTTCCTTTGTATATGCAGAGAACTGAATTTTGACTACCATCACAGTGCCAGGAAGAATGTATATTGGAAGTCTGAGGTTTGTTTGTACAGTGTTTTTGTTCCTGGGTGTTCCTTCAGCATCTGATTTTGTAATTTTATCTGTTTTATTGTTTTCTAACTAGATGAGACTTTTGAACTTTTCATGTCCCTGGCAGTGGATGATTGACTCTTTGGTGGATTTTCAGACAACAGCAAGAAGTAATAGAATTTATTTTTTGTTTTTAAAGATTTTTCCTTCTGCAGTAAGTAATCCTCTCTATATATCATTGCATGAATGTGAACTGTGACAAAGGCATATTTAGAGTCTGTGTAGATGTTGACCTTTTTGTTTTCAGACCAATTGAGGGCCTGTATGAGGGTCCATTGTTCAGTTTGCTGTGCAGACCATCCCTGTGGGAGAGCTTTGGCCAAAATAACTTTGTTCAAGGTGACCACAGCATATCCAGCCTGTTGGACTCCATTCATAAGAGAGATACTTTCACCTGTAAAGAAGGTGTACTCAGCATCTGTCAGGGGTTTCCATCTTTAAGCTTGTTCAGCTCAAGAATAACCCATTGGTTAGTGCCAGGCAGTCGTGATCTGGAGGGCCCAGCTCGGTAGGCACGTATGTAGCAAGACTGAGTGATTTTACCACAAGAGTCAGGCAAAGATTTTTGCATAAGAGTCCTTGTTACTGGGTAACCTAACTGTTGGAGAGCCACTGATGTCCACAGTTATTCAGGAGGTCCAGTACAGCATGTGGCACCTGGATGGTTAGGTCTTGGCCTAAGGTGAGATTGTCTGCTTCCTTGATGAGAAGGACAGTGGCTGATAGAGTGTAGAGTCAAGGTGGCTAGGCCTTAGATACTGGATTCAATTGTTTGCACATGTAGGCTCCCAGAGGCTGACAGTTTGAGTAAGCACCCCTGAAGTCATGTGTTGTCATTCATCAACAAACTATTTCAATGTATGAGTTACATATGGAATTCCTAAGGCTGGGGTTGTAGAGAGGGCCTTTTTAATGTCATTGAAGGCTTTTTCTTGTTCTGGGTTCCAATTGAAAGTGTCACAGTCTTTCAGACAATGCATTATATAGGGGCTTTGCTTTTTCCTGCAAATCCAGGGATCCAGATTTTGCAGAAGCCACCAACTCCAAGAAATTCCCAGTTTCTTTCATGTGGTTTGGACTGGGATGGAGCAGATGACCTCTTTTCTCTCTGGTCCAAGGGCACGGTGTCCCTGATTTAAGTCAAATCCCAGGCATTGGACTTTTGTTTGCAGATTTGTGCCTTTTTCCAACATACCTTGTAGCCAGTTTCTATCAGATATTGCAGCAGAGGTTTTGGGTCTTCCCAACAGGCAGCTTGGGTGTCACTAGCCAGAAGGAGAACATCAATGTATTGGAGAGTGCAGTGATATTCTATGCTGGGGAAATTAGTGAGGTCAGCTGTGAGGGCTTCTCCAAAGAGGGTAAGCAAGTTTTTAAACCCTTGGGGGTGGCATGTACAGGTCAGTTGACTTTTGAGTCCAGAACTGGGGTCTTCCCAGTCAAAGGTGAAGAGGGCCTGGATGACAGGAGCCAACCAAAGGCAGAAGAAGGCATTCTTTAGGTTCAGGCAGGTACACGAGCAGGCTGTGGGTGGCAAAAGACTGAGGAGTGTATATGGGTTTGGGACTGAAACATGGTTGGCATCCATGGATAATTGATGCCTTGGAGATCCTGAACTGGATGATATTACCCAGTGGGTTTCTTTATAGGCAGGAGAGGTGTATTACATGGTAATTGAAAGTCTATGAGTATTCTGCACTTCTAAAGCCTCTGGATGTATGGTTGAATTCCTAGTCGAGCCTCTTGTTGAATTAGGTACTGTTTGTAGCAGATGAGTGTTGCCCTGGGATGGAGTTCCACAGTCAGATGTGGGTTTTTGATGACTAGTCCAGGAGGAGAAACTTCAGCCCAAACTTGGGGAGAGTCTTGAGAATTTCTGGGTAGGTTTCATCTGTGTGAGTATCCATCAATCACCTTTCTTCTTCTTGCAGGGTGGTGAGAGCAAGAAGGAAATGTGGTTATGGAGTTGGAAGGGACAGAGAAACAGACTGCCCCAGAGAGAAGGTGATGATGGCCCCTAACTTTGACAGGATTTCTCTCCCCAGGAATGGGATTTGGCACTCTGGCAAGTAGAGGAACTCATTTGTGATTTGATGTCCTGCCTGGCTGGAAGATTATGACTGGCAGGAGGGGCAAGAGGCAGGAGTCCAAGTTGTCCCATTGATGGTAACCTTTTCTGACAGAGGAGCCATAGGTTGGGTAACTACAGAGTGTTCTGCTCCACTGTTGACCATGAAAATCATAGGTTGGCCCCCAATGCAGATATGGACTGCAGGCTCCTGGGGGTCCAGATGAAGAAGGGAGCCCTCACAGGCCTAGTATGAGTCTGTCAGACTAATGAAAGTGTTGTCATCTGATCAAGGTTAGGGTTTTTGAGAATCCTTATTTTTTGTCTGAGTGGGCATTCATTCTTCCAGTGTCCATAGCATTTATATATTGCACATTGGTCTCTGGTAAGAGGATATGGTTGTCTAATAGGCTGGAAGGAGTTGGGGTTGTAGGGTAGGAGGAATTGCTGAAGTTTATGCCCCATCTGGAGATAGGCGATATGTTTTGAGGCTGTAGTTGGGGAGGAACTGGTCTACCAAGAGCCATAGCAAGTAGAAAGCCTTTTTGTTTGGCATGATGGTTGGCTTAATGCTGTTGTTCCCATTTTTCCTCACGTTCATGATTGGCATGGACTTTACTGGCAGTCTGGAGAAGCTGTGTTGCATTCATTCCTGCAAAGCCATCTACCTTTTGTATTTTCTTGCAAATATCAGGTGCTGCTTGTGCAATAAAGGCTGCATTTATCATCTGTAGATTTTCTGGGGCCTCAGGGTCAAAAGGAGTGTAGACCCTGTAGGCTTCACAGATTCTCTCATAAAACTCTGAATGGATTTTATCAGGCTTCTAGATAACAGTAGTAACTTTTGACATATCAATGGGCTTTTTGCCCCACTCTTTGATGTCTTGGGGAAGGTCTTGATAGCATCTCTGGATTACTTTGTTTCTTTTTTGCTGGGGTGTTGCAGTCCTAGGCAGGACAACGTTTTGGGAAAGGCCATTGCAACCCATCCATCAGGGCTGACACTCCATGGAGGGACCTCTCCTTTTAACCAGATTTTTTTCATTCAAAATACAGCAATGTTTCTCTGGGTTGAAGAGTCAGAAGAAGTTGCTGACAGTCATACCAAGTGGGCACTAGATGAAACCATCTCACCTGGATAGGCCTGTAAGGGCAGTTGTAAAACAGAAGGCACTGGGGGAGAACTTTGGTGGCCTAATGCAGGCAAGGAGTGATTGGACTCCCAAGAGTTGGGGATGGAGAGGCAGGTTGGCACCATATCAGAAGAACTGGTGGGTGGGCTGGGAGTTGATGAGTCAGGGACAACAGAATGACTTGTGGCTGGAACTGGTTCAATTGGCTGGGAGTAAATGAGTCAGGAGCAAGGGGATGAGGGCTGGCCAGTGGAACTGTAGGTGCTGGTAGCAGCTGCAGTGGCTGATAAGGGATGATAAATCTGCCACAGAAGAATCCTTAGGAAGAATGGGTTTTTGTGCAGGCACAGAGCTGGTTTGGTTTCACAGCGCTATAATCACCAGAAAAGCCCTTTTAAAAATTCTTTAGGATACATTCCAGAATTGTAAGCTTTGACTAATTAGATCCCATTCTGACTCCCTACGTTTATGTGGTGTTCAGTTGTCCAGTGATGCAAGAGACAGACAAAGATAGGGTGCCCTCTTTGATAGAGGACAAGTCAAATGCTTACCTGGCTGCTCCCCTGTCAGGGATGAAAGTCTGTCTTAGTAATGAGCACACCTGTATCAGGCCAATTCATGACCCCCATTACAGAGTTTGAGTCACTTCTGAGCAGCATTACAGATCATGGAACCAAAGAACAAGCCCATTTGACCTCTATAGCTAAAGCTGTAGAGCTATACAGATGACCATGTGAAGCAGCTGGATTCACCAGGGATGTTGTATATTCACTGATGCATTCACTCAGAAGTTAAATCATTCCACCTTCCACCCAGGAAACAGAAACTGACTAGGAGGTGATCAGGCTCCTCTTCCATCCCTGACTTGGAATAGGCTGATAACCAGGAAAACAGAAAATCTCAGGATGGCCTTACTGTGATTCAGAAGTCTGGATGGTTTGGTTTTGTTCTCCTTTAGAGCTGGTGATGGAGCGTTGTATGTCCCAGTCCATGTCCCAGAGGCTGCAGAGGGGACCTTGGAAGTCAGGCACAGGGGTGTGCCTCCAGTCCAAGTGCTACTGGGATGCAGAGTGGGGAAGACCCCTCTCCATGTCCCGTGGCAAGGGCTGTACAGCGCCATAGCTCTCTCTTCTCATTTCCCAGCCAAACACACCAGAAACCATAGCGGGAAAAATTGAATCAACAGTAGCCAGGAGCTCAGGAGATGAAAGGAAATTTTATTGACGCTAGCAGACACCAGAGGAGTAATCTCCAAAGTTTGAGGTGGTGCTTGCAGAGAGCTTGTTTTATTTATAGGATGGTAAACAGAAGCTACATGAACGAGATAAGCTTTTAGTTGAAGGTTATGGTACAATGGGTATCTTAAGATAAGCATAGTTGTATGTAGCAAAGTTGTTTTTAGAACATTCACAGAAATTTCAACTTGATGACAAATTATGATTTAGCTGAGTTCAGTGGCAGAAAACAGAATGATTGCAGCTTTGTTGAAAAAAATAGATGCAGTTAGGTCAGGATTTCTGCTTCAATAGAAGAAATAAAAACTAGGTAAAAAAGGAGGTAAGGAAATTGATATTTTAAAATTGTACTTAACTGTAGCTGAAAAAATACAAAAGCCAATCAAGTCATTTTTTCCTTTTGGGAAAATCACTCAAAAATTCCTGAAGGTCCTTTTACAGTAAGTCTATAAAGCAAAGTTCTGGACCTGTTCTTTTCACCTATAAATTGTACTCATTTCACCCGCAAGGAAGCAGCACTAATGATGGGCAGCATATCTCAAATTCAAACACATAGATGGCTTCTAATGTAACCTAACACACAGTGAGAATTTATTTCCTAGATCACACATCTTGAAGATATCTCTTTATACACAACTATGGCCTATATTGTGACTCATTTCTCTGAGCTCCCACACTCCATTCTTCAGTGAGTCTTAAAATCACTAATAAACCCCTTTCTTCCCTCTTACTGGCACATCCTAAAAATTCTATTCTGCATTGACAGTCAGCAAATCTGCTAAATTATTTTATGAAGGTGAGTTAGTTTTCTTATTTTGGGTCTTAGGGACACTCAGACCCAGTTATTTTAAGAAATAAGAAAGGAAGCACAGCATAGCTGGGCAGTGTTTACCTAGACACATGTTCATGCATATAACAAAACTGTTTATTCCTTCTCATAGACTTAGTAAGAAGTTTTAAAGTGGACTTTTATTAGATACAGTCTAATGAACAGAAGCCTCTCAAATGCTTCTACTTTGCTATGGTAATAAGCCCCAGGGGATATCTGTTATACAAATGGACATCTGTTTAGCAGAATAACCAAGCAGAAGCAGCCAGTCTTTATGAACCACTCATGCTCAAGAAATCAGTCCTGAGAGCATTTTGGTACAAACTAATCCTGAAACTGATGAAGTAATGATCTAGAGAACACCATAGGGTTGGGAAACAGGCAGACTTTTTGCCCTTACCTGTTACCACAAACATAATTTGTGTTTTTTTCCCTTGGGTCACTCAGGAATTTAAAAGCTATAAACAAATATTCTTTTAACCAATGTTTGGCAATTGCAAAATACTGTCTTTTGGGGCCCATTCTGTTAAAACTAGAAACAGCCTTTACACTGAATTATGTTATGTAACATTTTTATGAATCTAAACAAAATAAATTTTAAGTAAAAGAATAACAAGCCTGTGAGATATTAATATATATGCCACGTTTTAAAAATGTTAAAGCAACTCTGATTTTCAAGATTAGTTAAGATCCTAAGAAATTGGAAACCTTAATTACGTTTTCTTTAGGCAATTTAGTCTCTTATAATAGTCATGAAACTGAAAATATATTTTTAAAAGCCAATAAAGTAAAATAAAATTCTGATTGGCTAATACAGGTAAAATGCATATTAGTGCCACAAGTCAGGTTACCCGAGTGGAGGGCGGCCACTCCCATCACCATCTCCACTGTTGTAACCGAGACGAATGGCATGAAAGGAACCCCCTCCATCACAATCACTGCCGCTGTAACCCAGGTGAACTGCACCAGAAGACCCAGAGAATGGCCCCTCCACTAGTTGATGCCACTACAGAGGTGAACTGATTGGGAAGGCACAGAGACCAGAGGGAACACAAGCAACACAGTAGGGTCCAACTAAGGTGCACAGGATAGACAGATGAGACTAGTGGCATGAAAAGTGTGAAGCAACAATAACAATATGAGCCAACGGGTGGTAAGTTAGGTGAACCAGTGCTGTGCTTGGGGACAAAGAAACATAGAAGAGAAGCGGGTAGGTGGGGCCACCAATGTCCTCTCTTTTTATTTGTTTTTTTCCTTTCTCTTTCTGTTTATTTTCTCTTTATTTTCTCTTTTCTAAATGGCTGTGGAGAACTCCAGCCACAGAAAACTAATCCCATCCCCCAACACAGAAACCAAGTTCGGATAATCCCTTGCTTACTCCCCCATTTTTTCTCTTCTGCCTTCTCCTCTAGTTTACCAAATTTTCTATGATCATACTTTCTCCTCCAGCCTTGGTTCTACTTTCTTTACAGTTATCTTTGTTCTATCCAGTATCCTTCTTAAATCTCCCCACCACAGGATATAACCACTCTACCAAGGGTAAACACTTTGCATACAAGCTCCCAATTTACAATCAGTTCTGTTATATAATTACAGATTTTGCTCCTATGATTTAAGGTACAAAATTAATAGCTATCACAGTTTGTCAGTTTCTAAACTGTGCTTGAAGCTATTTTTATTGCTAATTATACTACTTTAGTTAGGATATCATATCTGTTCTAAACAGGTGTTCTCCCTTCTGTAACAATACTTGGAAGCTCTGGGGTAATAACCTCACCACAGCCCAGGACCAAAGAACAAGGTACTGAGAAAAACATATCAACATCTCACTCTTAATTAACCTGGAAGGTAGGATCTAGGAACAGATATAAGCCAAGAACCTCCTACACACAGAAGACACCGCTGAGGAACAGACTTTTTCTAGAGAAGACTTGATACTAGAGATACAGCTACCTACTACAAAAACTTATGAAGATCAACCCAGGGCCGGTGAGACGGCTCAGCGGCTTAAGCGCCTGCCTTGCAAGCGCGAAGGCCCGAGTTCGACTCCCGGATCCCACATACGAAAAAGGGGCCGGTGATATCGCTCAGCGGCACGGGTGCCTGTTGGCGCGCGAGGTCCTGAGGTCGTCCCCCCGGTACCCACAAAAAAAAAAAAATAAAAAAAGATCAACCCAGAAAAAATAACAAAAAAATTTGAAATAGAAAATGACAAGAAACAGAAGCAAGATAAGCTGTCAGACCTCCAGTCCACCCAGAAAAAGTCTAGGAGACAACAAATAGAGGAAAATGGGAGACATGCACCCAAAATTTCTGAAATGATAGCAACCAAACAGAAGTAAAGAAACAAATCCATGAGGAAATCAGATCAGAAACAATCTCTCAGGTAAAAAACAAATTAAATAAAGAAATTGCTCAGCAGATCTAGAGCAGAGATAGATTAAAAAATAAATGATGATAGGAAGAGGATGGAAACTGTGAGTGATTAATACAGGACAGAAATAGAATGCATGAAACACATTCAAACAGATATCAAGGAAACTAGAAATTCCATTGAAAGCTGGCAAAACTGCTTGAACGAAACCGAAGACATACTTCCTGACCTTGAAGACAGGATCTGCACTAGCGATCATGAAAGGAAAGATCCCTTGAAAATAACAAAAGATCAGGAAATAATTCAACAGCTGCAAGGCGATGCAAAGAAAAATAATATATAATAATTGGTGTCTATGAAAAAGCAGGAGCCAACACAAATGCATAAAAAACTATTTGCAGAAGTAATAGCAGAAAATTTCCCAAGAATGGGAAAATAATCAGACATATAGAGAAGTGAAGCATATACAACTCCAATTACCCATAACCAAAATCAATCTATACCCATTCATAATAATCAATATCACAGAAATTCAGCTCAAGAACAGAATATTAAAATCAGTTATGGAAAAGAAACAGATCACCAATAAAGGAAAGCTCATCAGAATCATGGCAGACTTCTCAACCCAAATGCTCAACTCAAGTCAAGAAGAGCTTGGAGGGAAGTATTTCAAGTCAGGAAAGAAAACATCTTCCAAACCAGATTGATGTACCCTGCAAAAATATCTTTCAAAATTAATAGAGAAATAAGATACTTCCATGACAATGAACAACTGAAGAAATTCACAAGTGACAAACCAACACAACAAAGGGTACTGAAAGATATTCTAGACAGAGAAACATTGACCACAATTCCAAGAACAACAGAAAGAAACCACCAGAAAAGGCAAGCAATTAAATAGAGGGGAAAAACAAAGGACCAACAGCAGGAAAATAATACGACAAAGATAAGCCAATACATATGAGTTATAACGATCAATGTAAATTGCCTCAATTCACCCATCAAAAGAAACAGGCTGGCAGAATGGGTCAAGAAACAAGAACCAACAATATACTGTGTACAAGAAACACATTTAACTCAAAAAGTAATTCGTAGACTAAATGTCAAAGGATGGAAAACAATACTCCATGCAACAGGAACCCAGAAAAAAGCAAGGGTAGCTATTCTGCTTGAAGACAATGTGAGCTTCAAGTCAAGAATGATCAAAAGTGATACAGATCACCACATATTTGTTAGGGAAAAATTAAAGAGGAAGAGATAACAATCATAAATATGTATGCAACAAATACAGGAGCACCCTACTATATAAGACAATTGTTAATAGATATGAAAAACCAAATAAACAATAACACGATTGTAATGGGAGACCTTAATACACCATTTTCACAAAGAGATAGCTCAACTAGACAAAAAATCAGCAAAGAAATATCAAAACTGAACCAAACCTGTGAACAAATTTACCTAGTAGATGTTTTCAGAGTGTTCCACCCAACATCATCAAAACACACATTCTTCTCAGCTGCACATGGGATGTTCTCTAAAATAGACCACATACTAACCCACAGAACATGCTTAAGTGGAAAGGAATTGAAATTATCCCATGCATATTATCTGACCATAGTGCAATGATATTGGAAATTAATGACAAAAGAAACTGCAAAAACTCCATAAACACATGGAAATTAAATAACACCCTTCTAAACAACCAATGGGTCACAGATGAAATTAAAGAATAAATTAAACAATATCTAAAATCAAACAAAAATGCATATACAACATACCGATCCTGTGGGATGCAATGAAAGCAGTCCTAAGAGGGAAATTTATACCGGTGAATACTCACATCAGGAAAACAGAACAAGCACAAATAAACAACCTAATGTTGCCCTGCAAGCTTCTAGAATAAGAAGAGCAAGTCAAGTCCAAAGCCCGCACAAGCGAAGAAATTATAAATATCAGAGTAGAAATTAATGCAACTGAGAATAAGAAAAAAAATACAAAGAATTAAACAATCAAAGAGTTGGTTCTTTGAAAGAATAAATAAAATTGATAAACCCCTGGACAACCTTATTTATAAAAGGTCAGAAAAAACACAAATTCATGCAATGAGTAAAGAAAAGGGTGAAATCACTGCAGATCCTTTGGAAATTCAGAAGATCATCAATACTTACTTTGAAAACATTTACTCACATAGGATGGAAAAAACAGAAGAAATGGACAGATTCCTAGAAACGTATGAATTACCAAATCTGAATCAAGAAGATATAAAATTTCTGAACAACCCAATATCAGTTAAAGAAATTGAAAGTGTAACTAAAATTTTACCAACAAATAAAATCCCAGGTCCCGATGGATTCACAGCTGAATTCTAAAAGATATTTAAAGAAGATTTACTGCCAATGCTCCTCAAACTCTTTAATGAAATTGAAAGGGAAGCAATTCTCATTCTCCCTAATTCATTCCTAGAAGCAAGTATTACTGTGATACCAAAACCAGAGAAAGACCCAACCAACAAAGAGAACTACAGGCCAGTCTCCCTAATGAACATAGATGCAAAAATCCTCATTAAAATACTAGCAAACAGAATGCAGCAAATCATCAAGGAGATTATACAACACAACCAACTGGGATTCATCCCAGGAATGGAGGGATGGTTCAACATACACAAATCAATAAATGTAATACACCATATCAACAGAGCCAAAGACAAAAAGCACATGATCATCTCAATAGATGCAGAAAAAGCTTTTGAGAAAGTCCAAAACTCATTTATGATAGAAACCTTGCAGAAATTTGTAATTGAAGGTCTTTTTCTCAATCTGACAAAAGCCATCTATGACAAACCAATATCCAACATCATACTAAATGTACAAAAATCAAAAGCTTTCACTGTAAAATCAGGAACAAGATAAGGATGTCCACTTTCACCACTCCTGTTCAATATAGTTCTGAAAACATAAGCCAGAGCAATTAGATAAGAGATAGAAATAGAAGAAATAAGGATAAGAAAGGAAGAAGTTCAATTATAATTATTTGCAGATGACATGACACTCTACCTAGAAGACCCCAAAAACTCCACCAAAAGACTTCTAGATTTAATAACCAAATTCAGTCACATACCTGGATACAAAGTCAACACTCAAATATCCATAGCATTCCTGTACACAAACAACTAAATCACTGAGAGAGGACTTAGGGAAACCACAGCCTTCATAATAGCACCCAAAACAAATGAAATACTTGGGAATCAATCTAACAAAGGAAGTAAAATATCTATACATTGAAAATTACAGTACTCTGTAAAAGGAGATTGAAAAAGATATCAGAAAATGGAAAGATGTACCCTACTCATGGATAGGAGGAACCAACTGTGAAAATGGCCATAATCCCAAAACTTTTCTACAGATTTAATGCGATCCTACTCAGAATACCATTAGTATACCTCACAGATCTAGAGAAAACATTCCTGAAATTCATTTGGAAACAGAAGAGGCCTAGAATATCAAAGGCAGTCCTGAGCAACAAAGGCAAGGCAGGAGGCTTCACAATCCCTGACCCGAAATTATCCTACTAAGTTACTGTGATGAAATCAGCATGGTACTTGTAAAAATCAGACCTGAGAATCAATGGAACAGATTAGAAGATGAAGAAACAACTACAAACACACTGAACCACCTTATGTTTGACAAAGGGGCCAAACATGTACACTGGAAGAAAGATAGCCTCTTTAATAAATGGTGCTGGAAAAACTGGCTTTCCACATCCTGAAGACTAAAACTAGACCCATGTCTATCATGCACTAAACTAAATTCAAAATGGATCAAAAATCTAAAAATTAAAGTGGAAACACTAAATCCACTGGAAGAGAAAGTAGGCAGAAATCTTGAAGAAACAGGTTAAGCAGAGAGTTCATGAACAAAACCCAAACTGCACAGGAAGTGCTTCAAATAATCAACAACTGTGATCTCATCTTATTAAAATGTTTTTGCACTTCAAAAGGAATCACCAACACAGTGAAAAGAAAACTTACAGGGTGGGAAAAATTATAGCAAACTGTCCATGAGACAAAGAACTTCTATCTAGAACATGTAAAGAGTTGAAAAATTTAAGCCCCCAAATTCAAAGACCCAATCCAAAAGTGGACATCTGAGTTGAATACACACTTCTCAGATGAAGAAATACAAACAACAAATAAATATATGAAAAAAATGTTCAAAATCATTGGTCATTCGAGAAATGCAAATTAAAACAACACTGAGATTCTTTCTCATCCCAGAAAGAATAGCTATCATCAAGAAATCAACCAATAACAAATGCTGGCAAGGCTGTGGGGAAAAAGGAACACTTCTCCACTGTTGATGGGAGTGTAGACTGGTTAAACTACTGTGGAAATCAATGTGGAAATTCCTCAAAACACTCAGAATAGAGGTCCTATTCCACCCCAGCTATTCCCATTCTGGGTATTTTCCCAGAAAAATTAAGATCATACCACAGCATTATATGCACACACATGTTTACAGCAGCACAACTTATAATAGGTAAACCTTGAAAACAACACAAATGCCCATCAACCAAGGAGTGTACATAAAAGATGTTGTGTTTTTACACAAAGGAGTACTACTCAGCTATAAAGAAGGATAAGCTCAAGGGATATATAGGTAAATGGATGCAACATGAGACCATACTCATAGGTGAATTAAACCAGACCCACATGTGTAAAAATTGTATTGTCTCCCTAGTGTAAGACATTAAAAGAGTAAATAGGATCCCAAATTTACAATTGATACTGTGAAAGGGGAAGAAATTGCCCCAAATGAAAGAACAACAGGGATGGGGAAAGCAGAAAAGAAGGAATTGAAAACAGAAAAAAAGATACACACACACACACACGATAACTAAAATAACTATACTATTAATTTCTTTTAGTTCATTGAAAAGGACAGTTTGTGCTTATATTGTTTGATCAATTTTGCATGCCTATATCCTATAATCTGAGTAACTACTTTGAAGATAACAATACCCAATATATTAACCATTGTTAATCTCCTATTATGATTTAACATTCTATATCATTGTTTTTATTATTTTTTTCTCTTTAAAATAAAAAAATGCATATTAACAATTTTGAGGGCATCTTTGTTACATTTGAAACTTTTCCTTAATTTATGTGAAAAAAAGATATTTGGAGTTATGCATTTTTACTTATTGTGTGCTCTTATTTTTAGTCTCATACCATCTAAGTGATATACAATTTCAAGTATATACATAGACTTTACATATAATATACATATATGCACCAGCACACATAAAATAGACTTAAATTTGTCGTTTACTGGATTTTAAAAAGTTAACCTATTAGTATAACCTTTTACAGCCTTAAGCAATATGTAATCTTAAATTTGCATATCTGAAGTTAGGATTCCAGGTTGTAGCTAGATGAGAAATATGTATCTCAGAGGAAATTGCTTGCTCAGTTAATCTGAGCTTGCATTTCCTGAAGCTTTTTTTCTTCCTTAACTTGCAATACCTTAACTTAATTTATAAGCTCTTGCCCCTGTATTTGACACGTTTTTCATAGTGTAGAAATTTAGGTATATTTTGTCAGAAGTTTGCACAACTTAACCTGGCTCTATTGCTCAAGGCCTCTAATATGAAAAAAGAAACCAGTTTGGGAACAATATTCCCCACCATGAAAAACACCATGGCAGTCTGGCTGTAGTCAAATTTCTGCACACTTTAAAAATAAGGAATGAGGTTGGCAGGAGACAAAAGTCAATATTCAACAAACACAATTTGTCAAATATTTTGAAACACAACCAGTTTAAAATGAAGGAATTACCACTACCTAAAATGAGGAAAAATTTAAACCCCAAAGAGAAACTCACCAAAATTAGCCAAGTAGTTTCATGGTCAGTGGTACAGAAAGCTCTAGCTTGTACTTCCTTCCAATATAGAGAAGACATGGAAATCAGCTATGGGTGTTATCTTAGCCAAAGTTATCCAAAGAATCTTCTTAAGGATGTTTCCATGAAATCAGAGTGTACTTACAGTTGGTACTGTCATTGGGGTTTGGAAGAAATCCTTTCCAGCTTCTTAGTGTCCTGAAGAAGAATTAGACAATATACAGAGAAAAGGTAGTGAAGATATACATTAATTGGAGGTGGAAAATGAGTATGATCTGAAGAGAAGAGTGGGCCAGTGGAAAGGCTCACAGTGGCCATGAGGATAACTGAATTTCTATTGGAGTTCACTTCACACAAATGAAGCATTTGGGACAGTTGTCCTATTATTATAGACAGCTAAGTTAGGTAGAAATATTAGAGGCAGTCAGACAGGGTTAAGCCCTCAAGAGAATCAATACATAAGATAAAAGCACATTACAACTGTTACCTGAGGCACATCTGTTGGAGGCCCATCCTCAAGATAAACACGGAATGACCAAGCCTACATTACTCTCCAAAGGATAATATATGTGGTAATACCTGGTCTAATGAAGTCTAGATAGACATCAGTCATGCCGGAGGGTGACCAAAACCCTCAGACCCATCCCTTCCTGAAAAGCTCTTTGTTCTTTCCATGTACACTTGCTATGTGACTTGCTTCCCAATAGGATCAACATTACCTAAGTGGCTATACTTATAATCTTATTGGTTGATTGTAACTTTAGCCCACGTTGTACCCACCTTGTAATTTTTCTCTATAAAATTTCCTTTGTGAAGTGGACTTATTGCCAAACACTAGGGACCCCTCCTGTCTCTCAGGAGCTGTATCTTTCTCCCTCAATAAATATTTTCTACTCTTCGCCTCCGTTGCTCCTCAGAATTCAGTCATCGAATTTGGGGAATAAGAACTTGGCATATCAGACATCTAGCAGTTTGGGAGTTATAATATTTCCTTTAAATCATTTGGAGGTCCTATCACATACTCCCTTGGCCTTGTGCCAGAGTAAAACTGTTCTATCAAAGACATGCTTGGTTTCACACCAGATATAAATGAGGAATTGAAAATAGCACTTTTCTGATTTGCTCCATGTATAGCATTCATGAACTGCAGAGTCATTCTGGATTCTGTGTTCTGTGCGTGTGTCCTGGGTCTCATGACTTTGACAGATTATGTCCACTTGCTTGACTGGTTTTGCCCAGCCCTAATCTCCTACCACATTTCCTCTTAGGAGACATAATCCCCATGGTTCTTTATGGAATGCTGAGGGCATGGATGTCTCTTTCTTCATATAACTGCTTCCTGTTGAAAGTGGCTTAGGACTTACCTATGGGGGACTACCTCTCTGATTACCTTGAGGTTTGAGGGCTTACAAGGTAAGCTGTAAATAACCTGTCAAAAGATAATGAGAAAATAATTAGTGCCTATATATTGAGAATTGTGCTGACTCTTGGTCTGTAGTCTGGATCATCTGAAGGCAGATCTTTTGAAGTCTGATATGTACAAATGTTACTCTTAGTTGAAGAGGCAGAGCCAAAATATGAGAAGGAACAGGTCAGAAATTTCCTGTTCTTTCTGAAAAGGTAAACAATGACATTTCAGCAATGAGACACAGTAATTTTCTGAGCTATTATTTGGGAGAGGTTTTCTAAGGAGTTTTATTTCCATGCTTTTTGTGGAGTGGAAAGCATGGCAAAGAGGAATATTAAATAAACTACCAAGAGCCTGAGAGTTGTAGCCTTAGCAAGATTATCCACATTATGAATCCAGTTAAAAGCATGAGTCTCAATACATGTGCCCATTTAAGCTATTTTGTATGAGGAGTCATTAGTGACTCTACCTATCTGTACCCAGAGTGGTCCTAAAGTCTTGCTCTTTAAAGAAAAACCTCAGATCTTCCAGAGAACCACAACAGTAGTTCTTTTTTTTTTTTCTTTTGGGTTGACTTTTGCATCAGACAATTCAGGTGGGGTTGGGTTTATCCTAGAAAGGTGAGCTCATCTGTCTACTTCTGCCATCTTTATTGCAGTGGGTGTGGTAAAGATCACTGAAAATGGGCCCTTCCATCTTGGTTTTAGTCGGTCTGCAGGAGTCCCTTGTTTTCAAGATTTAATGAGCACTTGATCTTCAGGGAGGTCACTAGGGGGTCTCCCTGGGCCAGTAGCTGGCAAGACTTTTTTCCTTATAGTTAGAAGAGCTTGCCGTACTTGGTCCAAATTAATAAGATACTTTAGAGGTCTTGTATCCTCTGGGCCCACTGCCATGTCAGAAGACAGAAAAGGCCTCCCATATAACTCCTTAAATGGGCTCATAGCCCGTTTTTGAGGTTTTTTTGAATCCCCATGAGGGATATTGGGAGTAAACAGAGCCAAGACTCAGAAGTCTTTTAGCAAAGTTTTGCCAGAATTTGCTTTAGGGTCTGGTTGGATCTTTTAACCTTTCCTGAAGACTGAGGTCTCCATGCAGGATGGAGATGGTATTTTATTCCTAAATCCTTTGCTAGAATTGGAGAAATGCCCTCACTTTTAGTAGTAAATTTTTTCTAGTAAGGAAGTAGGACATCATGAAACAATAAAATCTCATGGGTGAACATTTCTCCTTCAGATTGGCAAGTCAAAGCAGGAGTAAAGTAGCTCTGACTAGGGCTCTCCTTGACCCCATTTTTGGCTATAGATTTAGAGGAGAATTTTCTATGGAAGGAAGTTAAAACAGGTAAGTCACTGTTGTATATGAATGAAATTGAATTTGTTTACCCATGACATTCAGAGTAACATGGAGTTAGTTTCAGAAGATGGAGATGTCTGTGGACAGGTGCTGTGCAGTTTGCCCCAGGTCCCCACAGTTTTCTTCATCAGAGTGGAAATTGAGGACTTTCACTGGCCTAGCCCATCTCTGGGAATGGGAAAACTCAGTCTTCCAGTGCCATGAGTCAGGCACATCAGCCACCTGACAGATGGAGCAGAGCATGGATAGTGGCCTGGGTAGTACAGTCACATGCTCAGTGTCTAGATTTCTTGTTTATAATGCAGGGACTTTTTCCTTGATTGGCCCTGTGTTTTCCCTTGGATAACTTCAGTGTGCTTCAAGCATTGCCAATTGTGACAGCCATAATTTTGGCTTTTCTTTTTTTCTCAGCTCCTCTTCTTTTTATCATCCTCCAGATCCTGATTGTTGAACAAAGAAAAGGCTGTGTTCAACAATTTGGTCATAGAGGACGAGAGGTACATCTGAAGTTCTTGTAATTTTCACTGACTATCTGGGACCAATTGACTACTGAAATGTTGTCCCATGAAAGCCTGCCCCTCTTTGAAAGATGCATCTATGTTTATTTATTTTTACTGAAAAATTCTATTAATTGGCTGTGAAAAACAGCTCTGTTTTCCTCTTCACCCTGTGTTAACTCTCCCACCCTTTCATAATTAACAGGTTTCTTAATGCATCCTTTTAATCCCATGATAAGAGCAGCCATCATTTTAGACCTCATGTTTAGTCCATTCCCAGTATTAAAGTTCCAGTTTGGTTTTTGTCAGAGGGATTGTAACAACTCTGGAATGATTCCCTTCTCTTTCTGCAGGATATTGTTCACCTATATATCTCCTAGACTCTTATAAGTTTTATTATTTTTAACCTGGGGCACAGCAACTCATTACCACAAACTGGACATCTCACCATGAGAGGTCAAAAGCAAGGGTCAAAGTTTGAAACCCATCTGCAACCTACCTGCATCTTCTGAAAATTGGCCTAAAATTTCTTTACAATGTTGTATATCTTCCACTGACAAAGGAACCTGAACTTGAGTAGTTCCCTTCTCCTCCTGGTACCATTTGTAGGGCAGGATAAGCTGTGAATTGGAAGAGTAAGAAACTTAACTCTGAGTATGCCCTGCAGGGCTTAAAGCTGACTGAGTAACACAAGTAGGAGGCTGAAGAAGACTGAGTCTCTCTGGGGTGCTAGCCTCTGGTGGAGTTTCTGTGTAATTCAGAGAAGGTGGGACTGATTTACTGGCCTGAAGATTATAAGGAGCAGGTTAAGGAGATCCCTTGATGTGGTTTCTGTTATTAAACAGGTGAGAGAGACCCATATCCCCCTGAATGACAGGTGGGGATCTAAGGTTAGGATTATCAATGATAATCAAGTTTCTCCTTTGGGACCCCTTTAAGTAATATATCCCTTGGGCATTTGCAGTGTGATGTTTCTGATAAACAGTCATAAAATGCTGACCATAGGGAATCTCAAACCACTTTCCTTGTCTTTTGCAGAAAAGATCTAACTGAAAAATAGTATTGTAGGGGCCAGTGAGTTGGCTCAGCAGCGTAAGCACCTGCCTGGCAAGCGCAAGGTCCCCAATTCGACTCCCGGAACCCACATACAAAAAAAGGGCCAGTGATAACACTCAGCGGCACGGGTGCCTGCTGGCCTGCAAGGTCCTGAGGTCGACCCCCAGTACCCACAAAAAAAAGAAGAATAGTATTGTAATTTACAATGTTATTCTGTTCCAATTTTTGCTATTTCTAATTCATACTGAGGCTAAATGGTGACATCTGTGGGATTGGCAGAGTCCTGTAGCACCTCATGGGGCCTATAGAAAGACAAGAATACTTCTAGTGCCACTCTTAGGGCATCTCCTGAAAAAGGATGGAGACCCATTGAACTCTGGGGCATCCCCCACAAAACTCAAATTATACTACCAGCTGCCTCTGGTGAAGCGAGAAGCACAGATGCCTTCTTTTTATGCGAGACTTCTCCATAGCCTGTGGCTTACTATGTCTTCTTAATGATCTGGACAAGGTGACCCTAATGGCTCCATTTAATTACTTGAGAAAGAGTATCCCTCCCATTTATGCTGATATTAAAATACTTTGGTAATTACTTTTTTCAGGCGGAAAAGATAGAAGCCTATTTTTTTTTTAACATTTAAGAAACAATATTTGAAAGTTCCAAGTACAAAGATAGGGTCTGTTAAAGCTGTTGGCCCAAATACTCCAGTTTTATTTCCATATACAGGTGGTTGCTTTGACCTTCATTGTCTCCTCCATTTGTTACACTCAGGCCCTCAAACACATGTTTCTAAATTACCTGAGTTTCAGTTACAAGAAACATGGAGGGGTGTATACATATTTAGAACAGAAGAGAGGAGTCTTACATATTACTCAAAAGCAGAGACCAGAGTACTTATCTCTAAGGGTGAGATTTTCTGGTGTCCACAAGGACAGTTGAGAAACATGGCAGAAAGGTGAATTGGGGTGGTTTTCTGAGGACAGTTGGAAAGCATAGCAGAAAGGAGAATTGAGATGGTTTCCTGAAGTTTTAGAAAATGGGGTCCTGAAGCAAGTGACTCACTAAGGATATCTAAAGATGAAAAACTATCTAGGGAAAAAGCACAAATGATACTATGACTTTGGTGAACACAAAAATGGGCAGGCTGGTTAGGTGGCTACTGAAGTAGGAGACCGAGTTACTCATAGTTATTTATGCTCAAAATAAATGAGAAAACTGAATAAAGTATTGAGAAGAACAAACTGTAGGAGCATAAGTGACGTATTAAATGTTAGGTCACACACATGGAACCTTCATGGCATGTAGAAGTTTTTGTAGCTGGCAGAACCTAAAATAGCCAGTTCTGTGACTGAGTTAGTGACAGATGCCTCAGTAGCTCCTGTCTGAGTCATACCCACAAGAAAAGAGAACAATAAAGAAAAAATTCCCTTTCCCCAAAAATAGTACTTATATCCTGGCTGAGCTCACCAAGAAAATATTACTGGCTTTTGTGTCTCCCAAAAATTCTTTCTAGGTTCTTGGTGGCCTAAACAAATGATTAGAAAAGACACATAATATTGATTTGAAGCTTGGCTCCATGGTAGAAGACTTTGATACTCATGTTACATTAAATATGCTTTATGGCCATCGTCTGTAGATGCTTGTTAGAGCACATATATTAGTGGAGAGTAAAATGTCATTAAATAAAATCAATCATCAAATAAAAGGTAATAGGATTGTACATTTGTTCAAGGTGTAAATGTACCTTCTCCAGAACAGAATGGGCTATTGAAAAGACTCACAAGGGCCAGGATGATAATTGAGGGGGTCCTTTGTATCTGGAATTTCTAGATTGTCTTCCTTCCATGCAAATAAGACATTTGGGATAGTTGTTCAATCAAAACTCCCTTGGCCTGTCAGTAAAATTTAAACTGTCTTATCACAAACTCACTTGGTTTCAAGCCAGATGTATATGAAGAATTGAAAATAGCACTTATGATTGATTCCGTGTACAATGGTCAGGGACTGCAGAGTTGTCTTTGATTCTGTGTTCTGTGCATGTATCCTTGGGCCTCATGACTTTTACAGATTTCATCCACCTGCTTGACCAGTTTTGCCCCAGCTCTAATCTCCTACTTCACAGTTCTACAGGCCATGTAGTATCACAATTGTCATGCTTCATCCAAGTAATACCTTCTCAACAAATAGGCCATTCTCAGCAAACAACAGGAAACCACTTAAAGTGTCATGCTTCCCTCAGCAAATATAAAAGATGGCCATAACGAAAATTTAGGGCTGGACATACAATCTCCTTGGTGCTGGAAGGTTCAGCATTATCCACACACCTGCACCGATCATCCTTAGAACTTTGACTCCAAACATTCCATCCAGATTTGTTGGGATTATAACTCCATCCTCAAACCCTATATAAACTCAACTTCTCCTATGGCCAACCACAGATATCATTCACAATCTCAGCCTGCCTGTACTGAGCCAGAATTAAATCCAGCCATTTCCTTGCATGTCTGTTTCCAGGTGTTTCCTCATGTGCCATTAATGACATATTGGTGCCAAAACCCAGGATAGTGTAATCCCTATTCAGAGAGTGAGTCTGCTGCTGCTACTGCTCCTCAGTCCTGCTCTCTCCCCTTACCTCCCTGGGAAAAAATGGCTCATCCTGTTTTCCATGTCTGTAAACCTAGCACTAGTCATGGAAAACCCTCCAGGGAGACTGGCTCCACTTGGTAATTGATCAACTGCAGTGATGCTTGCCTTGATCACTTACCCAAGATCTGCTATGGCCTTGAGTCCCAACTGGATACATCCATTGGAGATCCTGTAACCACTCTCACTTTGCCAGACAGACATAACAATTACTTTTCTCTACTCTTCATGGGGAACCTTCCTCCTTCTATTCCTTCTTCTCTCCTATGCTATCTCTTCACCTGAAATCTGAAACCTCTTCTCCTCTACCCCAATCTGCAGCTCAAATGTCTAATATTCATGTGCAACACCACATGGCCACAGTACAAACTTCACAACTGCTCATGCTGGCCAGAAAGTGGCACTTTTGATTTCTTTATTCTGCAGGACTCAGAAAATTACTGCCAGAGGCAGGGCAAGTGGTCAGAATTGGCTTATGTCCAGGCATTCTTTACACTTCATAGTATTCCCACTTTGTGTACCTCAACACAAACCATAACATTGTGCCCCTGGTCCCCCCAAAGACTCATGTACATTCCTTTACGAAAAGGCATTTAGTTCATTTCTAAGAGTTGCCAACATCCTAACAGTTTCAGCATTGCTGAAAAGTCCAAGTCCCAAGTCTCCTCTTCGGTGTAAGGCAAGCTTTCAGCTATGAGCCCCTGGACAAATGAAACATTTGTTTCCCAACATTCAATAGAATAAGATAGACATTTCCATTGCAGAAGTTGCAAATGGGGATACAAAAGAATGGGACCAAAGCAAATCCAAAATCCAGCAGGGCAAACATGAAGTCCTGTAGTTACATGTGCAGCATCTGAGGAAATCTGTGGCAAGATGTGAGTTCCAAAGGGCTTAGATGGCTCTGCCCCTACAGCACTACCAGTGGTTGTAGCTCCTGTGGCTTCTCTCTTGGGCCTGTTCTGCTCCCTCCTTGCAGTTTTCCTCAGATGATCCATGTTCCTGGCTCCTCCAAACTTCTCGGGTCTCCACTGCACCTTTGGCTTTACACTTACAGATTCACACACTACCCTCTTAGGGACACATTGCCTGGCCTCCCAGGCCTTCTGAAATCTGGATGGAAGACTTCTTAACCCCACAAGTCTTGCATTCTTCATGCACCCAAAACCAGCACCATGTGAATACGCCAAGATCTGTTGCCGGCAGGAGCAGCTAGGCTTGCCTCTCTCTTGGCTGAAGGGGTTGCGTGCCTGGCTTGCTGAACACTCTGAATCCAATTCTGAGGAACAAATTCTCTGTGCCAGTGCCATTTGGGAACATGGTGTTCTGTGGCTTTCCTCTCAGAGCAAAGTCTTTCTCTTTTGCAATTTTGAGGCTGCAAAGGGTGGAGTCCCGGTGCTTCTTGTGATGATGCAGTCCATCTTTTCTATTCTCCTTTTCCTTCTCAGCAATCAAGATCTCCTTGTATCTATCTTTTCAGTCCACAGCTTTATTGGATCTTCCTTTGTGGCCTAACTCACAATCTTTTAAATCATTGTGCTGGACTCTGCTTTTGATAATCAACATAGATCTGGCTAAAAGCCCCAAGCAGTAGCCATGCCACCACCTCAACATTCAACTGCCTTGAAATTTCTTCTGCCAGATTAATTAGTCTGCTGTCCTTCATCTCAGTCTCAGGCAAAGCCTCTGTACATGAGCAAAATGCAGAAAAACCTTTTGTCAAGCCATAACACACATCATCTGGAGTCCAACAACCAATACAGTCCTTCTTCCCAGCAGAAACCTCCCAAGCCTGGTGTTTACCAGCAGGATTTTTATCAGCCTTCTGGTCTTCTGAGCTGTGATCAGAATCTCCCATACAGAACAGCCTAAGGTGTTCCAGATCTACTTTTTCAGCTGGCATCTCTGAAACTTTCTTAATATTTCCCATAAGCCATTCCCAAAGGCTCTTCAACCACATCATCAGGTATAGTCACAGCAACAACCCCACTTCTCTGGTACCAAATTGTGTCTTAGGTACTTTTCTCTCATTGCTGAGACAAAATACCTGACGCTCAATGTTAAAGGAGGAAAGGCTTATTTAGCTCACAGTTTGTAGAGGTTTCAGTCCATAATCGGCTTGCTTCAAGGCAGAGTAGCACATGGCAGAGGGGCAAGAGTTCTTGGCTGTGGAAGGCAGCAAAAGCAACAAGAGCAAAAAAGGGGGAATCAAGTGTCTTTCTGCCCCTTTCATCTTATCCAGAGTGCTGGGATTAGGGCGGTGACATATCCAATCAGTGGATTGATCCAGCAATCACTTACCATTAATCCCCCTCTGCCATGTGCCACCCTGCCTTGGAGCCAGCAAATTATGGACTGAAACCTCTATAAACTCTGACCTAAATTAACCTTTCCTTCCTTAACTTTAGGTTTCGGGCATTTTGTCTCAGCAATGAAAGGAAAGAAACTAAGACAATGTCTCTTTCTCTCTGACAGATCTTTCCCATATTTGCCAATGCCTGGGTAAATTTTCCTCTGATCCTATGCAATACATCCAGGACTTCTGGTACTTAGCTCAATTTTATAATATCACCTGGACTGACTTAAGTGTTATCCTTCTCTCCACTCTCTCCGCAGATAAATGGTAATAAGAAATCTCCCTGGCCACGTCCTATGGGGATGAAGGTAGGCTCCTCCAGCCTGACTTTCTGGCAGGCATCACAGCTGTTCACCAGGAGGACACTAATTGGAACTATTGGACAGGAACTGGGGACATAGCAAACTGAGACCACATGGCTTCTTACTTAGTAGAGGGACTTTGTAGGGTAGCCCATAAGGCAGTTAATTTTGACAAGCTAAAGAAACCACTCAGAACAGGGATGAAAATCCAACTCAGTTTAAGGCTCACCTGGCCACTGCCCTCAAGTGATTCACAGCATTAGACTCAGAAAGACCAGATGGACAACTTATCCTAAAGATGCACTTTATTACCCAATCAGCACCAGCTATTCATAGAAAACTACAGAAACTGGAAGCTGGCCCTCAAACCCCACAACAATAATTCATCAATTTGGCTTTAAAAGTCTCTAATAACAGAGATGAAAGGGCTCAAAAGCAGCACATTTCTGACCTGCAGATGTTAGCCTCCACTGTTAGAGAACCTCAGGCTGGACCAGACCCCCAGCTGATGGCTAACACTGCTTCTAAGGCCTCTTTGACCAAGGGCACCCGTCCAGGGCCATGCTTCAAATGCCTCCAGAACAGTCACTGGGCTAGGGAATGCCCATGGCCCAGGATGACCCTTAAACTATGTCCCTCCTGTGAGGGTCCCCACCGGAAGTTGGATTTCCCAATGCTGAGAGCCGCCTCTGCCACATCTAGGCCATGACCCCAGGGACCCTCTACCTTCTCCTCCCCAGACCTTCTTGACTTTGCCATTGAAGCCTGACTCCACCCAGGAGCTTCAGAGGCCCCTTGGAAGATCTAAAATGCTGAGCTCCAGGTAACTCTTACAATGGTGTGTAAGTCCATTCCATTCCTAATCGACACTGGGGCTTGTCACTTCACTGTGCCTTCCTTCTGAGGCCCAACCTCCTTGGACCCAATTTTTGCTGTGGGTCCAAAACAAAATTTATCAATGGTAAAGTCTCCAGACCCTTGAAAATTCTCCCAATCTGGTGCCAGTTGTGTGAACAACTTTTCCCACATTCACTTTAGTCATCTCTACCTGTCCCAATCCCCTTTTAGGGCAAAACATCTTAACCAAGTTCTCAGCTACTCTGACAATCCCCAGGACACAACCAACCCTTATAGCAACTCTAATGATTCTTTCCCTACCCACCTCCCTTGCTCCCATCTTTTTCCCTCATCTCAACCCCAGAGTCTGAGACACTTCCACCCCATCCCTGGCTTCATCCCAACAACCACTTAATATCCCTTTGAAGCCTAACCACCCCTATTCTGGCCAAAAATAATTCTCCATTTCTGACCCAGGTTTATGGGAACTACAACCTATTATTTCTCACCTACTGCAAAACAGCCTTTTAATTCCTTTCAACTCCTTAAAACATCCACATTTGTGAAATGGCATAATACATATTTTGAGTCATAGGATCCATTAAAATTCTACTGCTATTTCCACTTTTAATATATTCTTACTGTTCTCTGGAGTATCTCTTTAGATAATATCAAGAGGCCACTAAATGTAACATCAAAAGATTGGAAATGGAAAGACAAGATAACAAATTGAGTAACAATGATAAAACATGATTTGTTAACTAATGCCACAAAATTATATATTTTGGTTCAGTGCCATCGGGGTGCTGGAAGCGACTAGGAAATGAGTGAACTATCCCAGTGGTCCCAGTGAAGATTCTTAACCAACCCGTGATTTGACGGCTCACTCATGAAGGACTACTTACCCAGACTGCTTGGTAAGGAGCACCGTGCTGGGCTCACTGCCTATCTGCTGTGTTTTTCCAAGAACACTTAGGAAAGACTAAGTACCTCTCAAAGTCACTACAACAAAGAACTCACAAGATCACAAAGTACCCCCCAAAAAGTCTATAAATGATTTCATTCTAAGCATTGTATTAATCACTTTTTAGGTGGAGAGTATGGGCTTATAAAAATAAAACCCCTGCACTCATATATTTAAAGCTTTTCCTCAGTTGATCAAAATGGTTTTCAAATACTCCTCACCTTCCGTTTCAGACTACTCCTGCTCTTAGTCTTGTACATGAAACTAAGACAGTGTAGTGAAGAGCTTTAGGAGTATTTTAATAGAAGGGACATGTGAGTTCATTTACTAAGAAAAAATATTTTATTCTAATGTCTTTTAGAGATTTTAAGTGCTGTGTTGTCACTGAATGAGAATTATTCTCAAAGCAAATATCCTCTAAGATGCCAAAGTACTTACTTTATTACGATAGTATACTTGAGCATATTAAAACTTATGAAGCCTAAGACAAGCAAGCAACAAGTTAATAAAAATCACAACTCACAGTCCCAATATTTCCACACAGTATCACTCAGTGTGAAATGTAAAAAGACTACTAATGTTTAGGTGGAATGATCTCTAACCTGTAAGTTACACTCACGTGACCAAACAAATGACACTTTTGAGAGATTATGCAACATGAGTAAGCACAGAAAACTGCCCACCAGGATTGCTTCTTCAAAGCTTAAACAATTAACTGACCATCATTTTGGGGGTGGAAGATGAATACGGATTAGTAGGTCTTACACGTAGACAAAACTTATAAGTAAAATATTTAAAACAGACTGTGTTAGGTGTTTATTTGATATTGAAAACTCAAAGTATTTCTCTTCATCACAAAAATTTCATATATTAAGGATTTACACAGTCCGATCTAGAAACACTTTTTTGCCTGACCACTCTGTCCTCTGGAAGCATCATACTCTGCAATGAAATGCTTGAGTTCTTCAACACACCGATTGCCTATTTCACGTAAATTCTGCCTCAGTGCAAACTGTATAGGTGTTGTAGGTCCCAACTCGAACTCAGAAATTCTGGACAAGTTGCTCTCCTCTGATGTCTCGAGCTTTTCCTCAGCCATATGCTTGATGTTTTCAAAGACTGGACCCATCTCTCTTTACTTCTGTGCTGAGACTGGTGGAAAGAGTACCTTTTGCATTGGACTGGAGAGTAGCTTCTGCAACTGACACTGGAAGCACATCTGTTGTGTAGAGAGTCCTTTTGGCCTCTGGGTGATTTTCGTAGAAAAGGAGGATACATTGTATGAGGAGACTGGTCTCTCATATAATGGCAAGTATAGAAACATTTTCTTCTAAAGCCATCTATTATGTCCCTGTAATAACTCTGGTGGCTTACAGAATGATCATATCTTGACCATTGATAGCCAGATTCATCTCCTCTCTGAGATGGAGCACTTCTTCGATCATGAGAAAAACTGTGGCCCTCGTCATATTCTCGGGAACCAACATGACTGTAATATCTACTGTAGCTTCCTTCACCGGGTCTGTCTAGCAGTGGTGGTTTCTTTTGTAGCAGTGGTGGTTTCTTCGGCACAATATTAAGTACTCTATGGTAGCCATCACTGGGATGACTCCAAGGCGGTACTCATTCTCTGGCAAGTCTTTCACAGTCATATTGTCCCTCAGACCACATGTCATGTCTTTGAAAATCTTGAGTAGAAGTGTCATACTCTGCAGTGAAATGCTTGAGTTCATCAACACACCACTCGCCTATTTCACGTAAATTCTGCCTCAGTGCAAACTGTATAGGCCTTTCTAGGGAAGGATCTTTTTCAATCAGCATTTTCACAACCATCTCAAAAGTTTCGCTGCGTTGTTGGTAAACCTGTTCAATCTCTTTGATTTTCGATGCTATTGCTTTTGAGTGACTGCTGGGCTGACCGTCTTCAAATAATTCCGTGCTGTCTGCCGCATTGGTCTCTGGCTCCTCTGGCTGCTCACTGAATGATGGTATTGTAGGTCTCACTTCAAACTCGGAAATCCCGGACAAGTTGCTCTCCTCTGACGTCTCGATCTTTTCCTCAGCCCATATGCTTACAGCCTCAGCAAGTTCCTTTTCAGTTAGCCTGCTGGCTTTATCTAACACCTTTGATGAAGGACCTGCTGGAGAACTTGAGCGTGAAGCGTATCTCGATGTTTTCAAAGACTGGACCTGTTGCTCTTTACTTCTATGCTGAGAGTGGTGGAAAGAGTACGTTTTGCTTCGGACTGGAGAGTAGCTTCTGCTACTGACACTGGAGACAGATCTGTTGCATAGAGAGTCCTCTCGGCCTACAGGTCATTCTCGTAGAAAAACAGGATCCCTCCTAAGAGGAGACTGTTCTCTCATGTAATGGGAAGAGTAGAAACTTCTTCTAAAGCCATCTCTCATGTCCCTGTAATCACTCTGGTGGCTTACAGAATGATCATATCTTGACCATCGATCGCCAGATTCATCTCCTCTCTGAGGTGGACCACTTCTTTGGTCATGAGAAAAACTGCGGCCCTCGTCATATTCTCAGGAACCAACATGACTGTAATATCTATGGTAGCTTCCTTCACCGGGTCTGTCTAGCAGTGGTGGTTTAATTTCTAGCAGTTGTGGTTTCTTTGGCACAATATTAAGTACTCTACGGTAGCCATCACTGGGATGACTCCAAGGTGGTACTCCTTCTGTGGGAAGTCTTTCATAGTCATATCGCCACATGTCATATCTTCTGTCAGTCCCGACTCCGGGGGACCCAGACGGCCAGGAAACACAGCACTCGACGGGCCACAGACACCGCCACCGCCACCACCACTGCTGCTGCCGCCGCTCTAAGAGGAGGCACTTCCGGTGCCCGCGGTGACATCAGCTTCTAATGGCTTTCATTCGGTCTTTATTACGAATTTGTAGAACTTTGACTATGATGTTTTATGGAGTTCTTTTCTGATCATATTTATTTGGGGTTCTAAATGACTCATTCAATTGAGTGTTCATTTCAGTCCCTAGATTTGGAATATTTTCTGCAATGATTTTTGCTACTAGATTTTTATAAATTTAGTTTCCTTTTCCACCCCTTCCTTGACACGGGTAATTCATCGGTTTGGTCTTTTAGCGTCATCTAGCTCTCGTATCCACCTTTCATGGATTCTTGTTTTTGAGTATCACTGAGTAAGTGATCTACTATAGTCGTCTTTGGTATGCAAGTGCTTTGAAATTAACCGAATTGGTACTTGACATATTTTGATGCAAAAAGTTTCTTCTCTTACGCATCATTTGTTCAGTACTTGACACGCAAGCTAGGACTTGCTGGTGTTGACTTGTCTTGTATCTTGCTACCCCATTTCAGACAAAACATTTTGTTTTGGATACTTGTGCTTTCCAAAACCAATTAATGGCAAGTACCAAAGTACTAGTGACACCATTCCTGTCCTCAGGTCCTGATACGGTCTCCCTGATTGGTTCTATCTACAGGCATGGCTTTCCTTTATGGTTTGTATTTCCAGGATTTCTGTTTGATTCCTTTTTAGAACCACTAATTTTCTTTCTTTCTGTTTTTGTACTAGATGTGGAACTCAGGGCCTTCACACTGAGTTATGTACCCAGCCCTTTATATAGTGTTTTTTTGTTTGCTTGTTTGTTTGTTTTGTTTTCTTTTTGACAGTGGATCTTGCTTAGTCACTGAGCTGCCCAGGCTGGGTTTGAACTTGCCATCCTCCGGCCTCAGCCTCCCAGAATCCTGGACTAGAGTCATGAGCCACCTCACTTGGCTAGAATCTGTAGTTCTTTTTTGTTTGTTTGTTTGTTTGTTTTTTCTGGCCTTGAACTCACTTATGAAGCCCAGGCTGGCCTTGAAGTCACTGCAATCCTCCTGCCTCAAGATTCCCAAGTGCTAGGATTACAGGTGTGTGCCATCTGCCTGGCTGAATCTGTAGTTCCTTACTAAGGTAGTCATTCATTTTCCTCATCATTGTCCTTAATTCAATCAGTCTTTTGTGTCTTCTTTAATCTCATTGAAAATCTGATTAATTAAATCCTTTATCTGTTTATATCCTCTTTGAGCTCATGGAACATCTTGGTAATTTATTCTTACATTCTTCTCTGATCTCTTCAAACATTTGGCTTTTCAGTTCTTTGCCTGAGACTTCCCTCCAGTATGGTGCTCATGAGATCATGTCTTGGGCAATAATCACTTTTTGAGGCATTGTGTTGCTTTGTTTTATCATGATTCTTGTACTTCTTTGTTAAATGTTGTGGATCAGTAGGGCTCGAAAGCTCTACCACTGTAGCAGAGAGCTCTTCAGTAAGTGAATTTCTCCGTATGATGTGCCTTTAGCTTTGGGTGTGATTTAGTGCACAGACACCTACTGCAATTATTCAAAGAAAAAAACATTGCTTCCTAGCATGGAATGGCAAGGGGAGAACAGCTGCTGGTAATACTAACATCCAAAGAATCAATCATATATGGATACATAACTTAGAGGTAGTGGAGTGCTAAACTTGTATAGCAAGTTTTATCCTCTTTCAATAGCCCAGGAATACAAAGGATTAATAATGGTAGAGAAAGTTCTGGGAGATAAGAGAAGATAAGAGGGAAAAGGACTTTAAAAAATAAAGAAGAAAAATTGAGAAAAACAGAAGGAGACTGAAAAGTAACAAAAGCAAGTGAAAGAAGAGAAAGTAGTTTTTGATATTATTTTTATACCTGGAAAGATCCAGGGAGGGAGGGAGTTTGGAAAGATATGTGTGGAGGTAGAGGGAAGGGGAGGGATTTATGAGTACAAAGTAGGAAAGTCTTCATGGCAATTGTATCCAGTTTATAAGCTAGCAGAAACTCTATGTTAGAAGATTGAAGCAATGACTTATGATGATGGAAAACCTGATGGTCGATGTAAGACAGTAGAGAAGCAAAAGTGATCATTATCATTCATATACACTTGCTCATGAACATATACATGCTAAAATAGATAAGTAGGAAAAATTAAATATTTATAATAGCTTTCTTTTACAAGAAAAGTAGGGGAGGGTGGGGAGACTTATCAGTGTTGGCGAGGGTAAGTGAGGAAAGACTGGGGGGAGAGACTTTAAAATGATAATGAAAGAGATACAGGGAGATTTAGTCCAATCAATATGCTACCAGAAACAGTAATTTCAGAAACCCTGTGACACAACCCCTGGGGAAGGGGAAACCTAATGTGAAGTGTTAACGTGCTGTAGCATTTAGATTTATTTTAATAGTTTATGTATGAAAGAAAGGAATAGATAGAAAGGGATAGGAAAAAAGACAAGTAATAAAAATATGATGGAAGAACTACGAGATGGGAGAAGGTGTGAGGGGAAAATAACACAGATAAGGGAAGGATGAATTTGTAGATGGGAGGTGAGAGATGATATGGGAGGTTGCATCCAACTATTGAACTAATGATCAAGGAGGTTAGATAACATCCGGAAACAACCTTTGAAGTGGGTCTATGGGAATTAAGTACCTGTAGCGTTTTACAAGCAACCATAGAAAATGTGTACACATTGCTATAGACATAAACACATAGATACAAAGGCCTGTAGCCAAAAAAATCAAACAGCTGAATACACACACACACACACACACACACACACACACACACACATACATACATATACACACAAAAAATCCCTCACAAGACAAACATAGAAGGGCTCTGTTTTTGGGAGCCTCAGGTATTCTCAGAATGCTGAGGTGAGTTGCCAGTGTTCTTCCCACTGACAAATAGCCACTGTAGCAACTTCAGGCTCCCCAGCTGTGATTCCGCCACAGGCTCTGGTATTTGATCCACTCAGTTCACCTGTCTCAGCTTCTCATGCTCCCCGTTTGCAATTATGTCTCAGAGCCACTCAGGGATTTTCTGGACAGCAAATTCAGTGGTCCCCTGTGGTCAAGCAGGAGACAGCATCCCTGCACCCGCACACTGTTCTGATAGCTTTTCTACATCCCCTTTATTCCTCGGTCAAAGCAATACCCCTGCTTGCCAAATTTCTTTCTTTCTTTTTTTTTTTTTTTTTTTTTTTTTTGGAGACAGGGTCTCACTCTATAGTGCAGGCTGGCCTTGAACCTGCTTATGTAGCCCAGGCTGGCCCTGAACTCATGCTGCTCTTCCTGCCTCAGCCTCCCAAATGCTGAGATTACAGGTGTGGGCCGCCATGCCTGTCTCATTTCAGTTATACCTGGGGTATTTAGGGGTTTCTATGGGTCAGTAGGAGATAGCCTCCATGGCAGTAAACTGAATTTTTTTTCTACCCCCAGTGATCCCGTGTCCCAGATGTTCTGCTTCACAAAGGGCCTGTTTCCACCCTGTGAATTCAGTGATGAGACAGGCAGAAAAGACCTCGTGGCATGGAATTCAGCAGCGGTTGGGGATGGGCAGGAGGGAGCACACATAGGCCCAGAACTCACTGGTGTTTGGGAGGGTGGTGGGAGAGAAACTGCTCTGACAACACTCCAGTGTCCCTTCTCCACCTCTTGTCTCCTCTGGTCACAGTTACTTGCAGCAAGCCCCTGCGATATTCACTGTCTCACAGGTCCCTCAGTGTCTGCTTCTGGGTCCCTGACCAAGACGGTGCACTTCGGTGCTCAGTGTCCCTAGGACTCACTTGTCCTAACTCGGTCACTGCCCTCTGAGTAATTCTCTGGCTTCCACTTTCCTTAGTCAGAATATCTTGTCACTGGATTCCACCCCCCTGTAGGAGGAGAATTAGGCAAGGTGGGCACAGGGTGGCAGCTCCTAGGCTGGGGACCGATCAGCAACCCGGAAGCTTCTGTGCTCAACTTCTTCTCTCAGGGGGATTTGAACTTTCTCAAGATGGCATGTTGGCAGGATCGACATGCCAGTAAGCAGTACTGGGATGAGAAGTGGCCCTGTTTCTTATCCAAAATGCCCAAGTTACTAAATTTCATCCGATGAGCTTCTCCTTCAAGTTACCTACCCATGGTTGGGTTTAGTTCATATACCTATCCCCACTCCACCGCACCCCCACATCCAAGTTCCTGCAAACCTTGGTGAGGATCTTCTGCACATCTTGTGAGCACTGCTCCCTCTAGCCCACCATGATGCTGAACCCTTTGATCCATTTTGATTTAATTTTAGTACAGGGTGAGAGATAAGGATCTAGTTTGAATTTTTGCAGGTGAACATGCAGTTTGTCTAGTACAGTTTGTTCAAGGGACTATCTTTTCTCTAGCATATGTTTTTGGCCTTTTTGTAAAAATTCAGATGGCTGTAGTTCCCTGGTTCTTTTTTCTGTATCTTCTGTTCTATTTCATTGGTTTGAATTTCTGTGCTTGTGCCAGTACTATGTTGTTTTTATAGTATACCTTGAAGTCCATTTTAATGATGACTCTTGCATTGTACTTTTTGTTCAGGAGGGTTTTTTATTTTTTTGGCTGTGTTGGGTCTTTGCTACTTCCAGCTGAAATTCAGCTTTGCCTTTTGTAGTTCTGTGAAGCCTATTGTTGGCATTTTAATAGTGATTCCATGGATTCTGTAGATCTCTCTTGGTAGTATGGCCATTTTCACAATATTAGTTCTTCTGATCCATGAACAAGGGATATCTTTCCATTTTCTGATGTTTTCTACAATTTCTTTCTTCAGTGTTCTTTAATGTTCATTGTAGAGGTCTTTGCATTCTTTGCTTGGTTGATGCCTAAGTATTTAAAGTTTTGAAAGCTATTTTGCACAGAATTCATTCCCTGATTTCTTCCTTAGTGGGTTCATTATTTGGTATAGGAACACTACTGATTTTTGTGTGTTGATTTTGTATCCTGGTTATTTTTAATGATGGTGAAATGCACACAATATAAAATTTACCATCTTAATATTTAAAAAAATATTTTAAATCATGTGTTTGCCTACTTGTAATGCAGAAAAGCAGACTAATAATCTCACATTAAAAAGTCATTTTATGGGTGCAACTTGAGAAAATACTCGTAAGTGAAATTAACCTGACGCACATGTGTAAACATCGTATTGTCTCCCTAGTGTGAGAAACTGAAAGAGTAAATAAGATCCAAAATGTACAATAGATGTGGTAAAACAGGAAGAAACTGGTCCAAAGGAAAGAGAAACTGGGATGGAGGAATGGGGAAAAGAAAGAAGGGAAAAGAAAAAAAATATATATATGATAGTTAAGATAGAAACACTACTAATTTTGCTTAGTTCATGAGAAGAAAGATTTATGTTAATATTGTTTGGACAACTGAATACTTATATCTTCTACCCTGAGTAACTAATTTAAGGATAACAATACACAATGTATTAACCATTGTTACCCTCTTATTATGTTGTTTTGAAATTTTGTTCTATGTATTCTCTTTAAAATAAAAATTAAAAAATATAATTTTAATGTGTATGATATATTAATATATGTTTATTATATATAATAAATACATTCACTGTGGAAATTGGTGTATATACACATCATATTTTAATCCTTTTTACTTTCCCCTACCTGTCAAATTCCCCCATCCTTATATCCCCTCTCCATCTCCAAAGTCTACCTCTGGGTTTCCTATCATCTATCTTTTGTCTTGATCTTTAAATTATTTATACTTTGAGTTTCTCATATAAGAGAAAACATGTGATACTGTATTTAACCTTCTGTGTCTGATTTCTTTCATTTCTCATTATGGTCTCATCTTTCATGCATTTTTCTAAAAATGAGTGAAATTTATCCTTTATAGCTTAATAGTACTCCACTGTGTCTAGATAATGTACTTGAAGTGTATAGTTTTGTACTGTTAAATATGTTCACCTGTTTTTGTAACCAATCTCCAGAACTTTTTCATCTTATAAAACTGAAATATTTTGTAGTAATTAAACAATAATTTCCTAGTATAGATTTACTTTAGCTCCTGACATCTTTTTGTATTTTTTTTTAATTTTATTACTACATGTTTTCAGTTCATGCAGTTTACAATCATCTTGGGGAGGGGGTCATAGGAACATACCACATCTTCTTTCTTTTTTTAATCCTCTTCCCATTCTCTCCCCCTCCCTCCCTCATCCTCCAATTCCTCCATCGCATTTTTCATTCTTGTTGATATTATTAATCTTAGCTCATGTTAGGGCATATAATAACTACATTAATTAAGGTCATTAGGTTCTTATACATGGCTTATCTTTATTGTAATTATTTCCCCTTCCCTTCCTCACCCCTCACAATTTTTCCATTGGAGGACTTCCCTATTGCAAGAGATCCATCTCCTTGTCCCCTTCTGTCCATCCTATTTATTCTTTAGGTTTCTACTTTGCCCTACTCAAATGAGAGATGCAATGTGGTATTTAAGCTTGTGTGTCTGATGTATTTCACTCAACATTATATTTTACATGTGCATACATTTTCCTACCAATGTCTCAAATCTGTTATTGTTTACAGCAGAACACTATTCCATTATATATAGATATCATATTTTCTTTATTTTTATTTTTATTTAAAAGAGAAAAAAATTTTCAAAACAATGTAATAAGAGGCTAAAAATGGTTAATACATTGTGTATTGTTATCTTTAAATTAGTTACTCAGAATACAAGATATCAGCATTCAATTGTCCAAACAAAATTAGGAAAAAACTTTCTTTTCAATGAACAATGAGAAATTAGTAGTATATCTATCTTAATTATCATACATATATACACATATATTTCTTTTGCTTTTCACTTCCTTCTTTTCTCCATTCCCCCATCCCAGGTTTGTTATCTTTTTGAAAAGTTTCTTCCCATTTCACAATATCTATCATACATTTTGGATGTTATTTACTCTTTCATCATCTCATATTAGGGAGACAATACAATGTTTACACATGTATGTCTGGTTTATTTCACTTATGAGTATAGTCTCCTTTGCATCCATTTACCTATAAAAGTCTCCACTTTATCCTTTTTTATGGCTGAGTAGTACTCCCTTGTATAAAAAATACCACATCTTTTTTATCTATTCCTCGGTTGATGGGCATTTGGGTTGTTTCCACGATCTAGCTGTTAGAAATTGTGCTGCTATAAACATGTGTGCACATATATTGCTGCGGTAGGATGTTCTTAATTCTTCTGGGAAGATACCCAGAAGGGAAATACCAGGGTCAAATGAGACCTCCAATCCTAGTTTTTTGAGGAATCCCCACACTGATTTCCACAGTGGTTGCACCAGTCTACACTCCCACCAACAGTGAAAAAATGTTCCTTTTTCCCCACAGCCCCTCCAGCATTTGTTATTGGTTGATTTCTTGATAATAGCCATTCTTTCTCAGGTGAGATAGAATCTTAGTTTTGTTTTAAATGGCATCCTTGAATGAACAGTTATGTTGAACATTTTTTCATATATTTATTTGCTCTTTGTATTTCTTCATCTGAGAAGTGTATATTCATCTCAGATGCACATTTGTGGATTGGGTCTTTAAATTTGGGAGGTCTGATTTGTTTGAGCTCTTTATATGTTCTTGGTAGTAATCCTTTCTCTGAGGAACAGCAGGAAAACATTTTTTTCCCAAACTGTGGGTTGTCTCTTCCCTGTGTTGGTGGTTTGTCTTGCTACGCAAAAGCATTTTAATAAGATGAGATCATAATTGTTGATTCTTTGTGAAAGTTCCTCTGCGATTGGAGTTTTATTCATAAAGTCTTTGCCTACACCAGTGTCTTCAAGAGTTTTCTCTACACTGTCTTCCAGCAGATTTAATTTTTCTGTTTTAATTTTTAGATCTTTGATCCATTTCAAATTTAGTTTAGTGCACGGTGAAAGATATGGGTCTAGTTTTAATCTTTGGCATGTGCACAGCCAATTTTTCCAGCACCATTTATTAAAGAGGCTATCTTTCTTCCAGTGAATGTGTTTGACACCTTTGTCAAAGATAAGATGGCTTAGTATGTCTGGAGTTGTTTCTGCTAATCTGTTCCATTGATCTTCAGGTCTGTTTTTCTGCCAGTACCATGCTGTTTTTATCACAGAAGCTTTATACTGTAATTTCAAATCAGGGATTGTGATGCCCCCTGCTTTGCCTTTGTTGCCCAGAATTGCCTTTGATAGTCTGTCTCTTCTGGTTCCAAATCAATTTTAGGATTGTTTTCTCTAATTCTGTGAGATATGGTATGGTATTTTGATTGGGATTGCATTAAATTTGTATAAGAGTTTTGGAAGTATGGCCATTCTCACTATATTGGTTCTTCCTACCCAATAAAAGGGGATATGTTTCCATTTTCTGATATCCTCTTCAATCTCCTTTTATAGAGTACTGTAGTTTATAATATAGAGCTCTTCCTAGGTATTTGATTTTTTTGGATGCTATTGGGAAATGTGTTGTTACCCTAATTTCTCTTTCGGTGAGTTTGCTATTCATGTACAGGAAGACTATTGATTTTTGAGTGTCGACTTTGTATCCAGCTATGCTACTGAATTTGCTTATTAAATCTAGCAGTTTTTCAGTGGAGATCTTGGGGTCTTCTATGTAGAGTATCATGTCATTTGCAAATAATGATAATTTAACTTCTTCCTTCCCTTTCATTATTCCTTTTATTTATTTATCTGGTCTAATTGCTCGCCTAACGTTTCCAGGACTATGTTCAATAAGTGTGGAGAGAGTGGACATCACTGTCTTGTTCCTGATTTTAGAGAGAAAGCTTTCAGTTTTTGTCCATTTAGTATGAAATTGGCTGTTGGTTTTCACAGATGGCTTTTATCAGATTGAGATAAAGAACACTATTCCATTTCTCTGTAGGGTTTTTATCATGAATGGCTACTGGACTTTGTCAAAAGTTTTTTCTGCATCTATTGAGATGATCATATGATTTGTGTCCTTGGCTCTGTTAATATGGTGTATTACATTTATTGATTTTTGTATGTTGAACCATCCCTGCATCCCTGGGATGAATCCAACTTGGTCATGGTGTATAATCTTCTTGATGCTATGCCACATTGTGTTTGCCAGTACCTTATTGAGGATTTTTGCATCTATGTTCATTAGGGAGATTGACCTGTAGTTCTCTTTCTTAGTTGGGTCCTTCTCTGGTTTTGGTTTCAGGGTAGTGCTTGCTTCCAGGAATGAATTTGGGAGTAGTGCTTCCCTTTCAATTTCATTAGAGTTTGAGGAGTAGTGGTCTTAGGCCTTCTCTAAATTTCTTGTAGAATTCAGCAGTGAATCCATCAGAGCCTGGGCTTTACTTTGTTGGGAGGTTTTAATTACATCTCCAATTTCACTGATTGATATTGGTTTATTTAGGATTTTTATATCTTCTTGATTCAGCTGTGGTAATACATATATGTGTATTTGTTCTGCATTTTCCATCTTATTAGAATACAAGTTTTCAAAGTAGGTGTAGAAGATCTTCTGGATTTCTGCAGGGCCCATTGTTATTTCCCCCTCTTCATTCCTAATTGCATTGATTCGAGTCTTTTCTTTCCACTTTTTAGTAAGTTTGGATAAGGTTTTGTCAATTTTATTTAATCTTTCAAAGAACCAACTCTTTGATTCATTAATTATTTTATTGTTTTATTAGTCTCCAATGCATTAATTTCTGCTCTGGTCTTTATAATTTCCTCCCTTGTGTGAAATTTTGGCTTAGCCTGCTCTTCTTTTTCTAGAAGTTTGAGGTTCACCATTAAGTTGTTTATTTGTGCTTGCTCTGTTTTCCTGATGTGGGTACTTACTGCTATAAATTTCCCTCTTAGTGCTACTTTTATTGTGTCCCACAAGTTCTGGTATGTTGGGCTGTCATTATCATTCAATTGTAGAAACTTTCTAATGTCTTCTTTAATTTCATCTGTGACCCATTGGTTGTTGAAGAATCTGTTATTTAATTTCCACGTATTTAGGAAGTTCTTGTGGTTTCTTTTGCTATTGATTTGCAGTTTCATTGCACTATCATCTGATAATATGCAAGGGATATTTTCAATTCCTTTGCATTTACTAAAGCATGTTCTATGAGCTAGGATGCGGTCTATTTTGGAGAACATGACATGTGCAGCTGAGAAGAACATGTATTCTGATGTGGGTTGGAACACTCTGTAGGCATCTACTAAGTCCATTTGTTCAAAATTTTGGTTCAGTTCTCATATTTCATTGTTGATTTTTTGTCTAGTCAATCTGTCATTTTGTGACATAGGGGTATTGAGATCCCCCGGTACAATTGTATTACTGCTTCTTTGATTTTTCATGCCCATTAATGCTTATTTTATATACTTGGGTGCACTGCTATTTGTTGCATATATATTTATGATTGTTATCTCTTCCTCTTGGGTTGTTCCCTTTACAAGGATGTAGTGACCTTCTTTATCTCTCTTAATCAGTCTTGGCTTGAAATTCACTTTGTCTACAAAAAGAATAGCTCCCCCTGCTTTTTTCTGGTTTCCTGTAGCATGCAGTGTTGTTAGCCATCCTTTGACTTTCAGTCTATGAATTTCTGTTTGAATTAAATGTATTTCTTGTATGCAGCATATTGTTGGATCTTGTTTCTTGACCCATTCTGGCAATCAGTGTCTTTTGATTGGTGAATTGAGACCATTAACATTGATGATTAAAACAGATATGTATTGGCTTGTCCTCATGTTATTTTCCTGTTGTTAGCTCCCCCTCTTCTATTCCCTCCCTCTTTAATTGTTTGCTTTGCCTTGTGGATTCCTTCTTTTGGGGTTCATGTAGTTGTAGTCCTTATCTCTTTTTAGATTGTTCTTCAAAGTATTTTGGAGTGCTGGTTTGGTGGTCATAAATAATCTCAGATGTTCTTTTTCATGGAAGTATTTTATTTCTCCATCAGTTTTGAAAGATAGTTTTGCAGAGTACATCAGTCTGGGTTGAAGGTTGCTTTCCTTTAGAACTTGAAATACTTCACTGCGGGCTCTTCTTGACTTGAGGTTTTGTACTGAGAAGTCAGCTGTGATTCTAATGGGCTTTCCTGTATAGGTGATTTGTTTCTTTTCCCTAAAATCTTTTAAGATTCTAATCTTGTATTGATTTTCTGGAATCTTGACTATGATATGCCTGGCTGAAGATTTTTTTGATGATGGCTAATTGGAGCTCTATATGCCTCACTTTTCTGTAAGTCAAATTCTTTTTCTCTGCCAGGGAAGTTTTCTGCCATGATGTCTGTGAACAGTTATTTTTTTAATATTTAAGCTGTCTTCTGCTTTTTCATTGACTCCAATCAATCTTAAGTTATTCTTCTTTGCCTCATCTAGCAGCTGCTGGATTGATTTCTCATGGTCCCTTGCTATTTTTAAGAATTCTTTCTTTTCATGATCACTAACCACAAGCCTGTCTTCTATATCTGAGATCCTGTCCTCATATTGGCTTAATCTCCTGCACATACTTTCAATGGAATTTTTGTTCCCCTGGACATCTGCTTGAATCTGCCTTATGGATTCCATTTCTTTCCTATGCTGAACATTCATGGCTTCTATAATTTTCCTAAGCTCATATTTTTTTTTTTTGTCTGTATCTGCTCTAGAGTCCCTAAGCATGGTCTTCACTGTGGACATCATCTCTGCAGTTACCTGAGAAATTATTTCTCATTTGATTTTTTTCCAGAGCCTCATTCAATTGCTTTGTTGTTAACACTTCAGAGATGCCAGCAGGGTGGCTTTTGGATACTCCCACCTCATTGTCCCCTGGGTTTGCCTTTGGTGAACTTGGTGTCTGGGCTTGCATCTGGGGTTGCATGGTGTCATTTTCTTTTCTTTCTTTAGTTTAATTTCTGGGGTGATGTTTTTAAATTGCCTATGGTATGTTGCTTTATTGCTAGTATTTAAAACCCTTAGGAGATGACTATGTCTCTGAGGTATCTTCCAGGTGTAACTTGTTTTTGGGTTTTGGGTCTGTTGCAAGATCCTACTGCTTCAATATTTTGGAGGTGAGAAGTTACTGTCTGTTTGACCCAGTTCTTGGTTCTTTGGCACTGTGCAAGCCTTAGTCAATCTCAGTTATGGAAAAACAAGAAGAACATCTGCTTAGAACAATCATGTCACTTTTGGCTATAGTGGTACCAAAAGCATCAAGCACAGCCTAGAAAATGACAGACTGATGTAACCAGTTATTTGCCACTTTTAACCATATAAACTAGATTTTTGGTTGTATAACAAAATCTAAAACAAACCAGAAAATTATATGCAGTATACAAGTCCTTAATATGTCAATTTTGCCCTCAGAGGTTAAAATTTAAAATGAGTTAAGGAGCAAACAGAGAGGCGGAAGAAGAGGAAGGAATTAGAAGTCAGGCTGGAGGACAAAGAGGGTTCACACTAACTTTGGAAAACTGATGCAGAGGACTGGAGGGAAAGAGAGAAGGAAGGGATAAAAGGAAGAACAGAACAGAGCTTCAAGCACCAAGAGGCTACAAACTCCATTTACAGTCATATAAAAACAAGATCAAACAATGAAGGAAAACAAAACAAAACAAAAGAAAACACCACCACTGCAACAAAAAATAAACAAGAAAGAGAAAAAAAAAGAAGAAAGTTCACTTCCAGTTTTGTCTCTGCTGTCGCTGGTAGACACGTGGAGACAGAGCCCATTCCATGCCAATCTGTCCCAGCAAGCCAGCAGTAGCTTTTTGGCGGAGTAGTGGATCATATAAGTGAGTCTGCACTTTCTGGCTGAGACCAGATTCATTCGTCCTGCAGCCGTCAGTGCACCTTCCTGTGGGCCTGAGCCCAGCTTGGAGCCATAAATGGAGCTGGAAGCTGCCCTGATTTATGAGCTCAGCTGCCCACCCCAAGATGGCTCCTGGCCAATTGCCCTCTTACTCGGGACAACTGAACCCTCAGCACTCACCGCCAGCCAGTGCAGTCCTTCAGGTCTGCTGCTCTCCTGCACTGCCACGTCTCTCCGTGGAGGCCTCTGGGGTCGCCAGTAGTCATGTGTCTGCAGGTTTGAACCACTCCTGTTGTGCAACAAGTCTGGACTCAGGGAGAAGGTGCCACCTCCTACCTCCTTCTTTGTTGAAGTTTCTCTCTTCACTCTCTCCTTGGGCTTCAAATTGCACATCAGATCCTTCCTGGGTCCAGGGGATCCACTTCCCTCCTCCTTGTCTTCCTGGAGTTGCTATATTCCAGCGTCTGGATGGTGACTCTAAGGCTCTTTCCTCCTGAACACTGCCATCTTTGTGTGGATTCACATTTTCTTTATCTAATCATTTTGTTCATCTGTAGACAGGCTGTTACCAGGATTTAACTTTTGCACATTGTGCTGCTATAAAGATTGGTATGCAAGCATTGTTGTAGTCTGATGCCTTAAGCTCTTTGGGGAAGATACCTACCAGGGAGATGGTTGGGTCTTTTGGGATTTCTGATTTCATTTCTTTGAGAAATCTCCATACTGATTTCCATAATGGTTGTACTAGTTTACATTCCCACCAACAATGTAGGAGGGTTTCTTTTTCACCACAGCCTTGCCAGCAATTGTTATTTGATTTCTTAATGATTTCTGTTCTTTCTGGAGTAACATGGAATCTTAGCATTATATTAATTTGCATTTCTCTGATGGCCAGAGATGTTGTGCATTTTTAGATATATTTGTTAGGCATTTGTATTTCTTCCTTTGTGAAGTTTCTGCTCATTTTTCTTGCCCATTTCTTGACTGGATCTTTAATTTTGGGTGGTTTAATTTTTTCTCAGTTCTTTTGTATTCTAGATATTAGTCCTCTGAGGAATAACAAGGAATTTTTTTTCCATTCTATTATGTCTTTATTCTGATTGATTCTTTGGCTCTACAGAAGTTTTTTGGTCTGATTTAGTCCAATTTGTTGATTTTTGCTGTTATTTCTTGTGCTTGTGACCTATTATGAAGAAAACAGAATCAAACTTTTGCAATTTGTTAAAGCAATAGTGAGTATTTTATATACATACCATACATTTCTGTCTCACCAGAGATACAATTTTGATGTCGCTTCATACTTCTTTTTCTTGGTGATACTAGGGACTTTACACTGAGCTACATTCCCAGCCCTCTTTTATTTTTGACACAGATTTTCTTTGAGTTGCCTAGACTGTGCTTGAACTCATAATCCTCCTGCCGCAAACTCCCATAATGTTGAGATTACAGGATCTGGCACTTCACTGAAGTTATTAACCAAATACCAAACCTTCATAATGAATACCTTAAAGTGTCGATCCTTTGTGTTAAAGTTTGAAGTTAGGGGTCTGATGGAATAGCCAGTACTTTTGCCTTTTGGTTTCCTCTTTGTTTTTAGAAGTGCACACAAAGGTATAGCTTTTCTAAAATAGTAATTTATTGCTGGAAACTCATCATGAAATACTTATTTTTCATTTAAATTTTCTTCAGGCCTGAAAAGTAAGCAAATTAGAAGAAGATCAGTAGAGATATACAGGAAGAAAGAAAGTGGACGCATGAAGATTCAAGAAGATTCATCTACTGAAAGCAAGATAACAATATTGATTGTGTTCTTGAATTATTTTATTTTAATAAAAAAATAAAAACAATGATACAGAATTTCAAAACAAGATAATAGGAAATTTACAATGGTTAATATATTGTGTATTGTTATCTTCAAAGTAGTTGCTCACATTACAAGATATAGGCATGCAAAATTGATCAAACAATATAAGCAAAAACTGTTCTTTTCAATAAACTAAAAGAAATTAGTAGTATAATTACCTTAGCTGTCTTGTGTATATATACATATATATATATATATATATATATATATATATATATATATATATATTCTTTTCCCTTCCTTCTTTTCTCTTTTCCCCCATCCCAGTTACTCTTTCCTTTTGAGCACTTTCTTCTGCTTTCACAATATCTATTGTACATTTTAGACCTTATTTATTCTTTCAGTTTCTTACACTAGGGAGACAATGTGATATTTATACATGTAAGTCTGATTTACTTCACTTAGGAGTGTGGTCTCTAGTTGCATCAATTTACCTATAAATGTGTCAAGTTTATCCTTCTTTATAGCTGTGCAGTACTCCATTATATAAAAATAACCCATCTTTTTTATCTATTCCTAGGTTGATGGGCATTTATGTTGTTTCCAAGATTTAGCTATTACAAATTGAGCTACTATAAACATGGGTGCACATATATTGCTGTGGTATGATGCTTTTAGTTCTTGTGGGAAAATACCCAGAAGGGGAACAGCTGGGTGGAATGGGAAATCCAGTCCTAGTTTTTGAGGAATCTCCACACTTATTTCCACAATAGTTATACCAGTCTACACTCCCACCAACAGTGGGGAAGGGTTCTTTTTCCCACAACCCTGCCAGCATTTGTTATTGGTTGATTTCTTGATGATAGGCATTCTTTCTGGGGTGAGATGGAATCTCAGTGTTGTTTTAATTTGCATTTCTTGAATGACCAATGATGTTGAACATTTTTTCATATAATTATTTGCCATTTGTAGTTCTTCATCTCAAACGTGTATATTCATCTCAGATGGCCATCTTTCAATTTGGGGGGGCAGATTTGTTTCAGTTCTTCATATGTTCTAGATACAAGTCCTTTGTCTGAAGGACAGTTGGCCAAACTTCTTTCATGCTCTGTGGGTTTTCTTTTCACTCTATCGGTAATTTCTTTGGATGTGCAAATATTTTAATAAGATGAGATCCCAGCTGTTGATTCTTTGAAGTACTTCCCATGAGGTTTTGGTTTTGTTCATGAACTTTCTGCCTAACCATATGTCTTCAAGGTTTCTATGACTTTCTCTTCCAGTAGATTTATATTTTTCTGTTTTAATATTTAGGTATTTGATCCATTATGACTTTAATTTAGTGCATGGTGATAGACATGGGTCTAGTTTTAGTCTTTGGTTTGTGGAAATCCAGTTTTTCCAGCACCATTTATTAAAGAGGCTATCTTTCTTCCAGTGAATATGTTTGGCCCTTTTGTCAAAGATAAGGTGTCTGAGTGTGTTTGTAGTTGTGTCTGCATCTTTTAATCTGTTCCATTTATTCTCAGGTCTGTTGTTTTTTTTAAAGCCCCACGCTGATTTTATCACTGTAGCTTAGGAGTATAATTTCAGGTAAGGGATTGTGATGCCTCCTGCCTTGCCTTTGCTGCCCAGGATAACCTTTGCCATTCTAGGTCTCTTCAGTTTCTAAATGAATTTTAGGAATATTTTCTCTGGATCTGTGAGGTATGCTAATGGTATTTTGATTGGGATTGCACTAAATCTGTATAAAAGTTTTGAGAGTATGGTCTTTTCCCCAATGTTGGTTCTTCCTATCCATGAGCAAGGGATATCTTTCCATTTTCTGATATTCTCTTTGATCTCTTTTTTCAGAGTGCTGTAATTTTCAATGTACAGATCTTTCATTTTCTTTGTTAGATTGATTCCTAGTTTGTTTTTTTCTGTTTTGTTTTGTTGTTGTTTTGGATGCTATTATGAATTTTGTGGTTTCCCTAATTTCTGTCTCAGTGAGTTTGTTGTTTTTATACAGGAATGCTAAGGATTTTTAAGTGTTGACTCTGTACCCAGTTATGCTACTAATTTTGGTTATTAATTCTAGAAGCTTTTTGGTAGAGTTTTTGGGGTCTTCTATGTAGAGTATCATATCATCTGTAAATAATGATCATTTTTATCTTATCTAATTGCTCTGGCTAATGTTTTCAGAACTATATTGAATAGCAGTGGTGAGAGTGCACATCCTTGTCTTGTTTCTGATTTTACAGTGAAAGCTTTCAGTATTTGTCTATTTAGTATGATGTTGGCTATTGTTTTATCATAGATGGCTTTTTCAGATTGAGGTAAATACCATCTATTCAGATTTTCTGTAGGGTTTTTGTAATGAATGAGTGTTGGACTTTATCAAAAGCTTTTTGCACCTGTTGAGATGTTCTTTGTCTTTCACTTTGTGGATATGGTGTATTACATTTATTGATTTGTGTATGTTGAAACATTCCTGCATTCCTGGAATGAATGCCACTTGGCCATGGTGTGTAATACTCTGGACGATTGGCTGCATTCTGTTTACTAATATTTTATTGAGGATTTTTACATATATGTTCATTAGGGAGACTGTCCTGTAGTTCTCTTTTTTGGTTGGGTGTTTCTCTGGTTTTGTTATCACACTAATACTTACCTGCAGGAATGAGTTAGGGAGAATGAGAATTGCTTTCTTTTCTATTTCATTAAAGAGTTTGAGGAGTATTGACATTAAATCTTAGCTAAATTTCTTGTCAATTTCAGCCATGAATCCATCATCATCTAGGCTTTCCTTTGTTGGTAAGTTTTTAATTACATTTTCAGTTGCATTAACTGATATTGGTATAGTCAGAATTTTATATCTTCTTGAATCAGCTTTGGTAATTCATACGTTTCTAGGAACCTGTCCATTTCTTCTGTGTTTTCCATGCTACGCAAGCAAAGATATTCAAAGGAGGTATTGATGACCTTCTGAAATTGCACAAGATTTGTAGTGATTTCACCCTTTTCATTCCTTATTGAATGAATCTGAGTTTTTTCTTTCCTTTCTTGATAATGTTGGCTAGGGGTTTATCTATTTTATTTATTCTTTCAAAGAACCAACTCTTTGATTCATTAATACTTTGCATTGTTTTCTTAGTCTCTGTTGCATTAATTTCTGCTCTGATCTTTATCATTTCCTCCCTTTTATGGGCAGTGAGCTTGTCTTGCTCTTCTTTTTCTAGAAACTTGAGGTGTAGCATTAGTTTTTTTCCTGTGCTTGCTGTTTTCCAGTTGTGAGAATTCACCACTATAAATTTCTCCCTTAGGACTGCTTTCTTTGCATCCCATAGGTTCTGGTAAGTTGTATTTGTATTTTCATTTGATTTTAAATATTGTTTAATTTCTTCTTTAATTTCATCTGTGAACATTTGTTTTTTTCAGTGGGGTATTATTTAATTTCCATGTGTTTATGGAGTTTTTACAGTTTGTTTTGTCATTAATTTCCAATTTTATTGCACTATGGTCAGATGCCATGTGTGGGCTAATTTTAATTCATTTGCATTTACTCAAGCATGTTCTATGGCTAGTAAATGGTCTATTTTAAAGATCGTCTCATGTGCAGCTGAGAAGAATGTGTATTCTGATAATGTTTCATTGAACACTCTGAAAACATATGCTAAGTCCATATGTTCACAGGTTTGGTTCAGTTATGTTATTTTTTTTTTGACAAGTTGATCTCTTTGTTACAATGGGTTATTAAGTTTCCCCATTACAATTGTGTTATTGCTTATTTGATTTTTCATGTCTATTAATATCTGTCTTATATAGCTGGGTGCTCCTATATTTGTTGCACACATATTTGTCGTTATTTTCTCATCCTCTTGAAATTTTCCCCTGACAAGTATGTAGTGAACTTCTTTATCTTTTTTTATCACTCTTGGTCTGAATTCTGCAAAGAGAATAGCTACCTCTGCTTTTTTTTTGCTTTCCTGTTTATGGAAGATTATTTTCCATCCTTTGATCTTCAGTCTATGAATTTATTTTTAAATTAAATATGTTTCTTGTATACAGCATATTGTTGAATCTAATTTCTTGATCCATTCTGCCAGTCTGATTCTTTTGATTGGTGCATTGAGGCAATTTACATTGCTAGTTATAATTCATATGTATTGGCTTATCTTTGTCATGTTATTTTCCTGCTGTTGGCCCTTTGTTTTTTCCCTCAGTTTAATTACTTGCCTTTCCTGGTGGTTTCTTTCTGTTATTGCTCTTGGAATTGTGGTCATTTTTCTCTCTGTCTAGACTATCTTTCAGTACCATTTTAGGGCTGGTTTGGTGGTCATGAATTTCTTCAGTTGTTCTTTATCATGGAAGTATCTTATTTCTTTATTAGTTTTGAAAGATAGTTTTGCAGGGTACATCAATCTGGTTTGGAAATTGTTTTCTTATTGACTTGAAATACTTCACTCCAAGCAGTTCTTTTTTTTTTTAATTTTATTTTAAAGAGAAGAAAAAAACAAAACAAATCAAAAGAAGAACAAATTTTCAAAACAACATAATAGGAGGGTAAGAATGGTTAATACATTGCGTATTACTGTCTTTAAGTTTGTTATTCAGGACACCAGACATTAGCATTTAATTATCCAAACATTATTGGCACAAACCTTACTCTTCAATGAACTAAGTAAAAATCGTAGTGTATCTATCTTAACCATCTTATATATATATACAATTTTTTTCCCTTTCCCTTCTTTCTTTTCCTTATTCCAGTCTCTCTTTCCTTTTGACCAGTTTCTTTTTGATTCACCATGTCTATTGTACATTTTGGATCTTATTTACTCTTTCAGTTTCTCATACTAGAGAGACAATACGATGCTTACACATGTGCTTCTGGTTTATTTCACTTATGAGTATTTTCTCGAGTTGCATCCATTTACCTATAAAAGTCTCCAGTTTATCCTTCTTTATGGCTGAATAGTACTCCATTGTATAAAAATACCACATCTTTCTTATCCATTCCTCAGTTGATGGGCATTTGGGTTGTTTCCAAGATCTGGCTATTACAAATTGTGCTGCTATAAACATGGTTCTTGATTTGAGTGTTTGTGTTGAGAAGTCTGCCATGATTGTGGTGGGCTTTCCTTTACAGGTGATCTGTTTCTTTTCTATAACACCTTTTAATATTCTGATCTTGTGCTGAATTTCTGGGATCTTGATTATTATATGTCTGTTGTAGATTTATTTTGATTATGGCTAATTGGTGTTCTATATGCCTCACTTATCTGTATGTCAGATTCTTTTCCCATGCTTGGAAAATTTTCTGCTGTTATTTCTGCATGTAGTGTTTTTATGTCATTTGTGTTGACTCCTACTTTTTCACTGACACCAATTATTGTTATATTATTTTTCTTTGCATTGTCTTGCAGTTGTTAAATTGTTATTTCCTGATCTTTTGTTATTTTCAAGAGGTCTTTCCTTTCATGATCGCTAACCATGATCTTGTCTTCAAAATCTGAATGTCTGTCTTCTGTTGTTTTGAAGTGGCTTTTCCAGCTTTCAATAAAACTTTTAATTTCCTGGATTGACCCCACTATTTTAGGCTGGTCATCTTGCCTTTGTGATGCTGCTGCAGCAGTCCTGATGCTCCTAGAAGCTCTCAAAAACACTAGATATTCTACCCCTGTAGTGGCAAATTTATAGAAATTTTATAGTACAAATTAAAAATCAATTAGCAGCCTGCTGCTATATTGAGACAGGGTATGCTCGTGCTGCTTGTCACATAGTTAGACTGCTAAGCTCAGTTATAATTGACTGTGTGCAGCTGCTTCTTTCAGATAGCTGGCTAGGTCAACCTGACCACATCCAGCTGTAATGTCTGTGTTTTCCTACCTATATATAAACTGTCAAGCTGTTTGGAGAGGGAAAGCATGGGGCATGGACTTGGACTCTGTGACAGAACTCCTGCTGCATATCCACTGTGTTCAGTTGTATGAAGATTGAAGGGTTGGCTGCTGTCTGGAATGGCTATGGAAGGGGCTGATTTTAGGGCTTTTTTTAAGGTCTGAAAGGAAGAATGAGGAAAGGTCTTGTGATCTAAATTCTCAGCAAGGTCTCCCTTTATAAATTTATAGAAGGGTATATATATATATATATATATATATATATATATATATATATATATACTATATACTATATATACAGCTTTTAAAGCTTGCTGCAAGGACTTTATGCCCAGAACAACAGACTGTCACAGTCAAGGACACATTTAACTCTACCTGCTCTGCTTAAATCCCCCTCCCTCCCACAATGTTCCTGCCTTATGATAAACAATTCCTTTTAAGTAAAACTGCTTAAAAAAATTTGCCTGACAATATATGCCTTGATTCATGTAACCAATTATGTAAAAACCTGCTATGAGCTTTGTATTTCCTACTTGCAAAAGTTTATATAAGATTCTGTTTCACTCTAAACTGAGGCTGATGATTTGGACTGAGACCCCCAGCCCACTAGTGTTAATAAACAAATTGCCTTCCAACTCTTTGGTGCAGAGCATTTTCCTTTCAGTTCAATACCAGGCTTTTCTGCAACATCATTACCCTTTAGGCCTCCCATGATCTTTAGGGACCCATGTTTTCATCCCACCTCTCCCATTTTCTCTCCACCTCTCCCCTTCTTCAGCTGTATGAGCTTTCATAAAAACTCCCATGGTTTCCATTATCTTGGGCCCTGACCTTGACCCAGCATCTCACTTCATTACCCTGCCTCCCCTTAAAGGGCCAAAGCCACATGACAGTATGCTTCTAATTCACCCAGCAACTTCCCCTTTCCCACCCATATCCACCCTCCGCCTTCCAAACCCCAACCACACCTTGTTATTCAACAGAAGCTCATAAAAGCCCACACCGAATTCCCTTTCCAGGATAGAATATGCTCTCATCTGCCATGATTCTATCATAGAAACTGTAGCTTTCTCTCCATCCACTATTTCTCAGCAGCCTGAGCTAATCACTCTGACCCATGTCCTCATACTAGCTGAGAATTACAAGTTAATATCTATAAAGATTCAAGCTGGGGATACAGCTCAGTGGCAGAGCACTTGCCTGACAAGTGCAAGGTCATGAGTTTGATTCACGGTACCACAAAAAAAAATAAAAAAGTAAAAGATTCAAGATATGCATCCCATATGTTGCATAATCACACTGCCATCTGGGCAGAAAGGGGATTTCCCACCTCCTCAGGGTCTTGCCAACACAGGTGGCTGTGCTTCACTGCAGGGGACACCAGAGACTTTCAAACCCCATAGCTGCTGGAAATACCTTTGTAGATAAAACTGATAAAGAGGTAATCTGCCTCACCTACCATGCTCCTAAGGGTCAATATTTTGCCCCTTATGTCATAACTCCAGCCTATTCCTCTTCTGAATGTCAACAATATCCAGACCTACCCACCAAAGATGGATGGTTCCTAAGTCAGGGAAAGTTCCTTCTCCCTGCTTCAGAGATTCATACCATTCTATTATCCTTTCATGACAATTTTCATGCAGGTTACAGAACCCTGACCAGAGTCCTTGAGTGTCTTATTTGATTTCTTTCCTGGAAAACTCTTCTTAAAGCTATCATAGTTCAATGCTCTGTCTGCCATTTGATCACATCTCAGGGTTTTCTGAGGCCCCATCCCTTTCCTACCCACCAAGTGCAATGCTTTTCTTCAATTCAGGATTCACAAATTGATTTCATGCACATGCCATGAGTGTAGAAGTTAAGATATCTCCTGGTATGGGTGGATACCTTCACTGGATGGGTAGAAGCACTTCCTACCCAGTCAGAAAAGGTTCAAGTCATTATCCACTCCCTTTTAACCAATATTATTCCCTGGTTTGGCCTCCCAACTTCCATTCAATCAGGTAATGGCCCAGTTTTATTAGTTAAATTACCCAAGAGGTATCTAAGTCACTTGGGGTCCAATGAATTCCACATACCCCCAGTTGACCTCAGTTGTCTGGCAATGTAGAAAGAGCTAATGGCCTTCTTAAGGCCCATCTCAGTAAATTTACTCAGCTCCACAAACACTGGGTTTCCCTCCTCCCAATTCCTCTCCTTTGAATCCACTCCACCCCTTGAGAGCGTATGGAATACAGTCATTTTGAGTTTTTATACACCCGCAAATTTTTGTTCAGGCCAAACTTCAGCCCAGAGGCCAGCCCCCAGAAAGATTATCTCCCATTTCTGCAACAAGCCCAAAAAGAAATACGACATGCTGCTAACCTCCTCCTGCCTTCGCCTGACACTCACCCTTATTGAGGATAACTTAACTAAAAAAATTGGTTTTGATTAAAGATTTAAACCCCCAGTCCCTACAGCCTAAGTGGAAAAAACCCTTCCGGGTCATCTATATCACCCCAATGGCTATTTGTCTTCAAGACCCCGCATCGTAGATTTACTGCTCCACAGCAAAACGTGCCTTGCTAACAATTTCCCTGACCTCTCCTCTTAGAAATCATAAGTGATTTTCCCAACTTCTCTTGGACTGACACAATTTTCAGAAGATTCTTAAATGCCATTCACCTCTATTCCCTTCCACTTCATCTACTTCCTTCCTTCCTTTGGTCTATGTTGATCTTACCTGGTTTCATCCTCAAACTTCAACTCTTGAAACTTTCTTTTTCAGGGCTCTCTTTGTGATTTTACCCCATAGTTCAAATTATTTTCTTTCCTTCTCACCCTTCCCTTGTTCAATGATTGATAGGACCTTAAACACCCTCTGTTTCTATTATGCCTTTCCTTGTGTGTTTTATTTTCAGTCCTGCTGGGCTCCATCACCATTGTCTTTTGCCTCAGGGATGGAATCATTTCCCATGCTCCCATTCACTCTTGCCCTAATTAGGCTTCTCTCCTCCCTTTCTCTATGACCTTTGGCCCCGTTACCCCTCATCTTCCTTACATCATGCCCTGTGGTTGCACCTTTGCAGCTTCCCCCAATTGTTCCTAATTATCTTTACAAAACTTTGCAGTTAACTCATTCCTTGCTAAACTGCTCCAATCCCACCTTAGCCAAAGATTGCTGGCTTTGTATTTCCATGTCTACAGCAACCTACATGGCCTTTCTAGTCCCTCCTGAGGCCTGGGTCCTTACCTATTTCATATACCACCCCAACACTAAATGAAGGGCCCACTCTGACTCCTCAACAAAATTGTCCATAGCCACTTTCCCTATCACTGTCAAGATAAAAAAAACTCTGGGCAGGAAGCACAGCTCAACTCCTCCAGTCCTATTTCACCAGTGCCTCTAAATAGGAGTGCTCAATTAAGCCCATACACAGCCCCATTAACCACTGATACTACTCTGAGCTTTCAAGCCCCTGTTTGCATTCAGTGCAATCTGTCCTCCACTATATGGCTAGGATATCTGCTCCCCTATCAATGTAAATACACACTAATATTACTGGTCTCAAGCAATCATGCCACCTACCAGGTTACTCAGGATGCCCTGTTCACTCAGCTTGTCTGCTTTTCTGGTCCTCACAAGTTTGTGACAACTTCACTGCTTGATGGACAGTCAGAGTTTTGCTATGGACATCATGTCCCATGCATGTTCATACTTCCATGGATTCCTTGTCATCAATCTCTCATTCACTCAAATTGCTTCCTCTTACCTACCTTTGACCATTCCTCACAATGGCTCCTAGTAGACACCAAAAGGTTCTCCCTACAGTAAAAGAGAACAATAGGTGCCAGTCAAATCCCCCACCAGGGACCCTTCCAGCCCTTCACAGGCGCTGTCCTAGCAGGCACCCTGGGCATCCATCTGGGAAAGAGAAAATAAAAGAGTCACACACCTCTTTAACATCCACCACCAATTCTGTTTACCAAGCCAAGGTGTTTCTTTTGTGGGACCTCCCCCTACTTGTACCTTTCCAATAACTGGACCGGCACCTGTAAACTAACATACCTTAGCCCAATAATAGACATTATCCTGGGAAATCAGAGCCTGCCTGTCACTGTTAAAGCCCATGTCTGGCAATGTAGAGCCGTACAACTAATACCCCTGCTTATTAGTTTGGGTATCACTGCTGCTATAGAGACAGGCATAGCAGATCTATCTACTTCTCTGACCTGCTATCACTTCCTCTCCCAACATTTTTCTAATAGCCTCAGGGAGATAACTGACTTCATTCTCACCTTACAAAACCAGATTGAATCCTTGGCACTAGCGACCCTTTTAAACCATAGAGGTTTAGATCACCTAACCACTGAGAAAGTAGGTTATGCATTTTCCTTGGATAGGAATGTTGATTTTTACACCAACCAGTCAGGCATTGTACAGGATGAAGTTAAAAAACTAATAGAAAAAGCTTCAGAAATTAGACATTGCCTGTCTGACTCTTGGACTAATGTTTGGTGCTGATCCTCATGGCTTCTTCCATTAACTGTACCTTTTGTCTGTATTATCCTCTTCCTTCTCTTTGGCCCATGCCTCCTCATACTTTTCTCACACGACCATATTCAGGTGACTACCAACAGATAGATGCTGTCTCTGAGCTCTCCTTGATATAGCCCTTTACCCCAAAGTTATTTTCCCAGTTGCTGCCATACCACCCCATTTGTCACCCCTGAAGCAGCCATGAGAAATGTCACCCACTTTCTTGCTTCTCTCTGTATTTAACAATAAAAAGAGGGGAATGTCATGTCTGACTCATGTAAGGCCTTCTCGGCAAGCAGGCTGTTCTCAGCAAACAATAGGAAACCACCAAAAGTGTCATGCAGAACAGATGGCCTTGAAGAAAATTTAAGACTGGACATACAATCTCCTCAGCACCAGAAGATCCAGCATTATCTGCACACCTGTGCTGACCATCCTTGGAACTTTGACCCCAAACATTCCATCCACATTCCTTGGGATTACAACTCTAACCCTAAACCCTATGTAAACTCAACTTCTACAGCAAACCACTGATATCATTCATGGTCTTAGCCTGCCTGTACCTAGACAGGATTAAATCCAGCCTTTTCTTCACATAAGCCTGTGTTTGTGGGTGTTTCCTCATGCACCATTAAAAACAACAAAATAGATGTGTTTGTTTGTTTTTGAGGCAGAATCTTGCTTTGCATTTCAGACTGGCCTTGAACTCATGGTGACCTCCTGCCACAACTTTCTGAGTGCTGGGATTACAGGTACATGCCACCATGCCCAAAGGAAAATAGACTTTTTCTAAGTCACAGGTAAGTAAATATTTTCCATGAGCTGCAAAGTAGCACAAGCCCTTTTAATTCTGAGCTATTTACAGCAGAGCTCCTCAAATATAGCTCCAGCGTCTCCATCTTTTTAAAGTCACCTAAGCCAAACTTTATTCTCAATGAATGCATTATAAATCTTGAACTCTATTTTGGATCACAAAGATGCCTCAGAACATTTTCAAGCTCCAAGTGGTTTACATATTTTTAGATGGTACTGAAACCCTGATGCTCATCATAAAATAAAGGCAATTATAAGAATAGAAGTATAAAAGAAATGAAAGCAAATGAAAAAAAAAAAAGCAAATGAGTACTCTAAACCAACAAAACAAATGGTTGGATTTTTTAAAATATCTGAGTGTCTTCTCTCACCAGTCAGTGCCTTAAAATAACCTGTAATATGTTCTAACTGTCACAAGTGGTGAAAGCACCTGCCTCTTGGAAAACTTCACTGCTGACAAATCAGCAAATGATGAGGACACTTACCTCACCCAAATAATACTGTGAAACAATGAAAGAAAAGGTCCAAATAGTGGATTCCTGGAGTGCACTTTTCAGTGGAAAACAAGGTGAAGGTATTAACTCCCAAAACAACAATTTTCCTTTAATCAAAAAAGCATTTATAGGCAGGTGATGCCACGAACAGGGAAAGAGGGAGATTCACAGATGGAAAAGGGTCCTGGCAACTTCTGTAATGTCCCTGGAGTCCTGATCTGGTTTCAGCTACCCAGGAACAGTCATTCACTCTTTGCAAGTACCTGATAAGATGCATGCCTCTCAGGAGCAGGGACTTAATTTCTGGCTGTCTATGCCCAAACTGTTAAAGAGCACTTAGGTTTATACTCAAAGATTCATTTGCTCACTGCTGGCCAAATCAAAAGAGGCCATATGTTTTGGTAAAAAGGGAAATTAATTTATTTGACACAAGCTTAAAATAGTTGGGTGTGTCTATTTGCCTCAAATCACCCTGTGTATAGGTGGTAGAGGTAATTTTCATAAAGAACAGAGCTGAGGGGGAGGATAGAGAAATAATGCAAATTTCCAAACTTACTTTTATCATTTTAGTCATCTTTATTTCATTGTACCATTTCTTGTGGAAACAAAAATGATCTCTAGCCCTCCTAGTGTCAACATCTGAAAATTCTGTCCATTCACGTGGGTTGAGGATAAGTGGGGGAAGCTGTTTGTGTCCTACACCCCAGGAAGCCACTTGTCTCTAAAGAAAAACAATTGCTGTTAATGTTTAATTTTTCAGTGCCAGTTACAGAGGGAAAACCTACAGGATGGGAGAAAATATTAGAAAACTGTACATTTGATTACAGGTAAATATTTAGGATATAAAAAGAATTTTAAAAACTGAAAAGGACAAAACTAAGTAATCTTGTTTAAAATGGAGCAATATTGCATGAAAGCTCATGGGTTGATTCTTTGCTTTATTTATCCATTTTTTATTAGTACATATTTGTAGTACATAATAATTAGAATCATTGTGGAGATTTGGTATATGTATGTAGCACATCTTACAGCTTTGATATCATGTGATGTACTGTTGGAGTTCTGTTCATGAAGTCCTTGCTTTGTCTATGGCTTCAAGTGTTTCCCCTATGTTCACTAATAGGAACTTCAGTTTCAGTTTTTATATCTGAATTTTTTCATTCATTTTTCAATTATTTTAGTACAGGGTGAGAGATATGTTGCTAGTTTTGATTTTTTTTCATTTAGATAACCAATTTTCCCGGCAACATATTTAAAGAGACTATCTTTTCACCAGCACATATTTTTGGCCTCTTTGTTAGAAGTCAAATGGCTGAAGGTGCATGGGATTATTTTTGTGTTTTCTATTCTATATCATTGCCTACATGTCTATTTTTTAATCTTCTTTTTTTTTGGTACCAGGAATCAAACTCAGCACCTCATGTTTGCCAGGCAGGTGCTGTGCCACTGAGCTAAATCCCTGACCCTTACATGTCTATTTTTATTCAAAGCAATCAACAGAGTGAATTTATAATGAAAGGAGTGGGAAAATTTGTCAACTAATCTCATGTGTTGCAAGTGGACACAGAAGCCACTTTCAGAGGCAAAAGTTCCTCTGAGTTAGGCCACTTTAGGACTTGGAGGAGCCACAGGGAGTTGGTGCATCTGTTAAACAAAGATCCCATGAGTCAAGCAATTTTCCAAATGCAATGGTTTATTGAGCATTTACCACATTTAGAGGAAGATAAAGGGGAGCCAACCAACCACATAAGCTGGAACCTGGAGGTGATGCAGATGGTGCAGGATCTTTCTTCCACCTGTCCAACATGCTGTGAGAACAAGGGTGACCCAGCAGGCAGCATTGGAACTCACAGAAGTGTGGAGACATGTACAGCCAGGTAGCCAAATGGGGCACTCTAGACAAGCAAAGTGATGGTCACAGGCAGTTTCAGAGCTCAAGCAATGGCTCTGCACAGAGCAGTACCTAGGGCAAAGTCCAGAATCATTGAGCCAGAAAAGAGCTGAAGAGCAGCTAGAGGTTTTGTCTTTTAGGCCATGGGGAGATTTTATAAACAACAAGTGCTAATCTTGTAATGGTGTGCAAACAATGTTTGCTAATCCTATGGTGGTAAAAACATGTTTCTTCTTTATGGTAAAAATCTATTTTTTAGAAAAGATATTTTTAAAACTTTCTCAAAATTGTTGGCCAAGGTAAGTTTGGCTCACAGACCATATGGTTATCATACCATGTATTTACCATATGAGTCATCACACAGGCACACAGGATATATGGTTATTGCACAGGTCCAAAGCTAGTTTAGATTCATGAAGTGTGAATCCAGACAGGTGCATAAAATGGCTTCTGTCATGCTTGTATCACACCTGACAATGGAATAATACCTAGAATATTTAAAGAACTAAAAAGAATAATTCCCCCAAAATAAATGACTCATTCAAAAAGGGAAAAAATGAATTGATTAGGCACTTTTCAAAAGAAGTACAAATAGCCAATAAAACCATAACAATGTTCATCACCTTTAGCCTTACAGAAATGCAAATCACAACAGCTCTGAGAATACATCTGATGCTAGTCAGAATGGATACCATCAAGAACACAAGTAACAAGTATTGGTGGGGTTGTGGGGAAAAAGGAATCCTTCTACATTGTTGGTGGGAATATAAGCCAGTACAAACACTAAGAAAATCATTATGGAGAGTCCTCAAATATTATAAAAACATAAATTACATTTATCCTACAATAACTATTCTGGGTATATTACCAAAAGAGTTAAAGACACCAGAGTATAGTGATGCATACATGACCACCCTTAAAACAACATGATGCATAATATCTAAACTCTGGAAACATCCAAGATGCCCATTTCCAGAAAAGTGAGTAAAGAAATTGTGGCATATATACACAATGAATTATTATACACTGAGAGAGAATGAAGTTACGTCAATTGCAGGAAAATATGTAGAACTTGAGACCAAAATTTTAGATGAAATAAGTCATACACAATGGTTAAATGTTGCATGGTTTGTCTTATAGGGGAAAACTAAAATATAAATAAATTCAAAAAGTAAAATAAGTGAAAGGTGGTAGAGACAAAAGTAAAGACTTTAGGAGATTGGAAAGGGGATAATGTGAGGGAGTAGTAAATGGATTCGAAATAAACAATGGATGTAAATGTAGAGATTCCCCAAAACATATTAAACTCTCATGTTTTGCAAACATACACTGGTTTTAAAAAAAATAGTGGGCAATAAACCTAAATAGTTGTTTCTGGAAAATGCCAGAGAACGGGTCAACATATATATGAAAAATTGCTCAACATTACTAAAGACCAGAGTATTGATATCTTGAACAAAGCCTGCCATTTCAGCAGATATAAGTCTTTATTTAACCTTCAGTTTCCCAGATGAAACAGCCAGATTAGCACAAAAGTGTATCAAAAGTCTCCTAGAAGTCTCCTGTCAGAAAAACACTCCCATCCCTTCTAATCCTGAAAACGCTCCTAAGTCTGCAAGAGAGCACCTTCTCTCTTCTGTCCCCCCAATCAGAGTTCCCTCTCAGAATGGCCAATAAACCTGCTTGGTGTCCCCCCATCTCGTGCCAAATCCTCAAAAGGAAGCCAAAGACAGAGATTCTCCCAGGAAGCAGAGGGCAGCAGCAGCTCTTCCAGGGCTAATTCCTGGATCTTGAGAATCTTCCCACTCCTCACCCATGCCCCTCACCTCCTCCCCCACTTCCCCTCTTTCATCTTCCACAAGGCTGATTACAGAGTTTGGTGGCCTCTTGCTGCAGGACAGCGAGGTTCTGACCAAGGCTACTCCTCAGTGACTCTCAAAATCCTCCAGATTAACCCTGACTCCCTGACAGGATAATTGCACTTTGCTTTTACATCCCCTACTTGTGAATTCCAGTCCAAGGACCTCCATGAGACCTCACTGGAGCATCCAATGTCAACTTGATTCATCCATTCCCTGGAAGGGTAAGACATGGAATTTTGAGCCTCTCTTTGGCACCCAAAGAGGTCTGAACTGTTTTTGCACTCCTCCCCTCCCGAACAGATTTCCTCTGTTCAGAGAGGAAGGGACTTCTGACTGTCCACCAGGGGGGACGCCCTCTTTTAGCAGTCAGAAAAACATCCATCCTGCTCCAGGAGCTCACGGACTCTGGCCTCCAATTGCTCACTGGTAGATGTCCTGAAGACCGGATTCTTAATCTCCACCAGCTTTCTGGCACTTCTGGGATGATCAGTCACCCTTTAAAACCTTCAAGAAACACCCTCGCTTGGGTTGTCTCCTCCACAATCACTCCAAGTTTGGCAATTTTATCCAGAGGAATGGCAAATGGTCTGAAGCCCCCTATATATTCCAGTTTCTTTTCCCCCCCAAAAAATTGCCCCCTCTCTGATTTCCCTCCTTCTCCCTGCAAATCCTTGTCATGGATGAAAAGCTCCCACAAAAATCCTCCTCAGCCCCTTGCCTAGACCCCCCTCTCCCCACCTCTGTGGATGATCTCCATCCAGCTGATAAACCTCTTCCTTACCTACAGGACACTTCACCCCCTCCTGAATCACCTGACTCTCAAAACACAGCCCCCTCCTGCCTTCTTCTTCTGCTCCTCACACTCGCACTTTCCCTCCACCAGCCCTAGTCCCCCTCCAACCCCTCCTCACATCTGTGCCTGAACTGGTGCCCTTTCCCCTCCTGAGCCTCAACCAGTCTTACCACTCTGAGAGGTAGCAGGTGTGGAGGGCCCCATCAGGAGTCGGGGTTCATGTTTCTTTTTCTATAACTGACCTCAAACTTATAGAACAAAATGGGTTCCTTACCCTTCTTCACTGTTGGTGGGAGTGTCGACTGGTACAGCCACTGTGGAAGTCAGTGTGGAGATTCCTCAGTAAACTAGGGTTGGAGGTCCCATTTGACCCAGCTATTCCCCTTCTGGGCATCTTCCCAGAAGAATTAAAAACATCGTACCACAGCGATATATGTGCACCCATGTTTATAGCAGCACAATTTGTAATAGCCAGATCTTGGAAACAACCCAAATGCCCATCAACTGAGGAATGGATAAGAAAGATGTGGTATTTTTATACAATGGAGTACTATTCAGCCATTAAGAAGGATAAACTGGAGACTTTTATAGGTAAATGGATGCAACTCGAGAAAATACTCATAAGTGAAATAAACCAGAAGCACATGTGTAAGCATCGTATTATCTCTCTAGTATGAGAAACTGAAAGAGTAAATAAGATCCAAAATGTACAATAGATATGGTGAATCAAAAAGAAACTGGTCAAAAGGAAAGAGAGACTGGAATAGGGAAAAGAAAGAAGGGAAAGGGAAAAAAAATTGTATATATATATATAAGATGGTTAAGATAGATACACTACCATTTTTACTTAGTTCATTGAAGAGTAAGGTTTGTGCCAATAATGTTTGGACAATTGAATGCTAATGTCTGGTGTCCTGAATAACTAACTTAAAGATAGTAATACGTAATGTATTAACCATTGTTACCCTCCTATTATGTTGTTTTGAAAATTTGTTCTTCTTTTGATTTGTTTTGTTTTTTTCTTCTCTTTAAAATAAAAAAAAAAAAATGGGTTCCTTTTCCTGACAAGTATTACAAAGAATTTCTGAGAGTTATGCAGGTCTATGATCTTACTGAGGAGACATTTACATCATTCTCTATTCCACTCTAACTGATGACAAGAAAGCATATTTTTCTGGTGGCTGAAAACTACTCAGATCAGCTCCACTGCCAAAACCCTGATAGGCACGCTGAGGCTGATGTAACAATCTCCAGGGCTGAACCTGAAAATTCCATTTGGACCTACCAAATTGAGAACCCTGGGCAGGCCCACAATGACCATATGGTCAACTGTCTATAGGCTGGGATGGAAAAGAATAATCAAGTCAGTGATGAAAGGCTCAGAGAGATCACCCAGGGGGCTAAAGGAAACCCTTCCCTCCTTATGAACTGCCCATCAGAGGCCATGATCAAATATACCAACACTAACCCCAACTCACCAGAGGGACTCACCTTCTTTGAACTCCATTTTATCTCCCAGTGCTAATTCAATACTAAAAAGAAATTCAAAAGCTTGAAAATGGTCACAAGACCCCCAAAAGGACCTTGTTGACCTCCCCTTCAAGATCTTTATGGCCAGTGATATAGCTCAGTGGCATAAGCGCCTGCCTGGCAAGCGCAAGGTCCTGAGTTTGACTCCAGGTACCTGCATATAAAAAAAAAAAAGAAACTAGAAACTCTTGGAAGGTGGCAGACTGTGGAGAAGCAGACAGCTAGCTTCTCTGAGTGTCACCATCCAGACACTGGGATATAGCAGCTTGAGGAGGACAAGAAAGAGGGAAGCAGTTCCCCTGGACTCAGGAAAGATCTGAAGTGCAGTTCGGGGCACACAGAGAGAGTGAAGAGAGAAACCTCAACAAAGAAGTAGGAGATAGCTGCCAGTGCCTTTTCCCTGTGTCAGGAATCCCAGTGCGATAGAAAAAGTTCAAAACTGCGGACACAGTGACTGCCAGTGACCCCGGGAGCCTCTGTAGAAGGACAGGAGACATGGTTTTGCAGGGAAGAAGCAGCCATGAAGTACTGCACTGGCTGGCAGTGAGTGCTGAAGTCCAGTCATCCCATGTGAGAGAGACATTGGCTGGGTGCCATTGTGTGGGGGCAGATGAATGTGGAACTCCGCAGCCACCACTCCATCCATGGCACCATTCCCTGCCTGCAAAAAGCTGCTGCTGGCTTGTTGTGACAGATCTGCACTGAATGGGACTCTTTCTCCACACAATGTCCACAGTAAGAGACAACCCTGGAAGTGAACTTTTTTTTCCTCTCTCATTTTTTTTTCTGGTGGTGGTATTTTTTTTGTCTTCGCTTTTGTTTTTGTTTGTCTGTTTGTTCTTTCCTTCATTGTTTGATCTTCTATTTATATGAGTGTAAACAGAGCTTCTAACCTCTTTGTGATTGGTTCTGATCTGTTCTTCCTTGTATCCCTTCCTTCTCTTTTTCCCACAAGTCTTCTGCATCAGTTTCCCAATGTTAGCAGGATCCCTCTTGGTCCTCCAGCTTTACATCTAATTCCTTCCTCTTCTTCCAATTCTCTATTTCCTCCTTAACTCATTTTAAATTTATACTCCTGAGGGGAAAATTGACATATTAAGGACTTGTATACTGCATATAATTTTCTGGTTTGTTTTAGATTTTGTTATATAACCACACACCTAGTTTACATCATTTAAAGTGGCAAATAAATGGTTAGCTCAGTCTGTCATCTTCTAGGCTGTGTTTGATGCTTTTGGTACCACTCTAGCCAAAAGTGACGTAATTGCTCTAAACAGCTTTTCTTCCTGGTATCCCATGACTGAGATTGACTGAGGGTCACAGAAAATACAGTGGCACAGTACCAAAGAATCAAGGACTGGGCCAAACAGGCAACAACTTCTCAGGTCCAATGTATTGAAGAGGTAGGATCTTGCAGCAGGCTCAAAACTCAAAAATAAGCTTCACTTGGAAGATACCACAGAGAAGTAGCCATCTCCTAAGGGTTTAAATACTAGCAATAAAGCAACTTACCATAGGCAATTTACAAACATCACCAAAGGAATTAAACTAAAGAAAGAAAGGAAAATGAGAAGGCACTTAAACAAGATGCAACCCCACACATCCAGTTCACCAAAGGCAAACCCAAGGGGCAATGAGGTGGGACAATCTGAAAGCCACCCACCTGGCATCTCTGAAGTGCTAACAACAAAGCAACTGAAAAAGGCTCTAGAAAAAATTAAAGCAGAAATAATTTCACAGATAACTACAGAGATAATGTCCACAATGAAGACCATGCTTAAGGACACTAGAGCAGATACAGATAAAAAAAAGATGAGCTTTAAAAAATTATGGAAGCCATGAATGCTCAGCATAAGAAAGAAATGGAATCCATAAGGCATATTCAAGCAGATACCCAGGAGAACAAAAATTCCATTGAAAGTATGTGTAGCAGATTAAGCCAATGTGAAGACAGGATCACAGATATAGAATACAGGCTTGTAATTAGTGATCACGAAAGAAAGAATTCTTAAAAATAGCAAGGGACAATGAAAAATCAATCCAGCAGCTGCTGGATGAGGCAAAGAAAAATAACCTAACATTAATTGGAGTCAATCGAAAAGCAGGAGATAACATAAATGACATCAGAACACTGTTCACAGATATTATAACAGAAAATTTCCCTGGTAAAGAAAAAGAATTTTTTTTTGGTGGGTACCAGGGTTTGACCTCAGGGACTCATGTGCCAGCAGGTGCCCATGCCGCTGAGCAATATCACTGGCCCTTTTTTCGTATGTGGGTTCCGGGAGTCGAATTTGGGCCCTCGTGCTTGCCAGGCAGGCGCTTACACCACTGAGCCATCTCACCAGCCCAAGAAAAAGCATTTGATGTACAGATAAATGAGGCTTATAGAATACCAATTAGCCATGATCAAAATGTCTTCAGCCAGACATATCATAGTCAAGATTCCACAAATTCAACAAAAGAGTAGAATCTTAAAAGCAGTTAGGGAGAAGAGAGAAATCATCTATAAAGGAAAGCCCATCAGAATCATAGCTGAATTTTAGGCACAAACCCTTAGTCAAGAAGAGCTTGGAATGATGTATTTCAAGTTCTAAAGGAGAATAACTTTCAATCCAGATTGATGTAAACTATAAAACTATCTTTCAAAACTGATGGAGAAATAAAATACTTCCATGACAAAGAACATCTGAGAAAATTTATGACCACCAAACCAGCACTTCAAAATGTTTTGAAGGACATTCTGGAAAGAGATAAAAAGGACTACAACTCCAGGAACCCCAACAGAAGAAATTCACCTGGCAGGGCAAACAATTAAACAGAGGGAGTGAAAAAAAGAGGGGGAGCAAACAACAGGAAAGTAACATGACAAGTATAAGTCAATACATATCAGTTTTAACCATCGAAGTTAATGGTCTCAATTAACCAATCAAAAGGCACAAACTGGCAAAATGGATCAAGAAGCAAGACCCAACAATATGCTGTATGCAAGAAACACATTTAATTCAGACAGAAATTCATAGACTGAAAGACAGAGGATGGAAAACAATACTCCACACCACAGGAACCCAGAAAAAAGCAGGGGTAGCTATTCTTTTGGCAGACAAAGTGAATTTCAAGCCAAGAATGATTCAAAGAGATAAAGAAGGTCACTGCATCCTTGTAAAGGGAACAATCCAAGAGGAAGAGATAATGATCATGAATATATATGCAACAAATACCAGTGCACCCAACTATATAAAACAAATATTAAAAGACATGAAAAATCAAATAAGCACTAATACAAGTGTATTGGGGATCTCAATATTAAACTGTCACAAAAAGACAGATCAACTAGACAAAATTCAACAATGAAATATTAGAACTGAACCAAACTTTTGAACAAATGGATCTAGTAGATGTCTACAGAATGTTCCACCCCACAACATCAGAATACACATTCTTCTCACCTGCACACGGGATGTTCTCCAAAATAGACCACATACTAGCTCTTAAAATCTGCTTAAGTAAATGCAAAGGAATGGAAATTATCCCATGCATATTATCAGACCATACTGCAATGAAACTGGAAATCAATGGCAAAAGAAGCCACAATAACTTCCTAAACACATGGGAATTAAAGAGCACCCTCCTGAACAACCAATGGGTCAAAGAAGATATTAGACAGTTTCTACAACTGAACAATGATGACAGTACAACATACTGGAATTTATGGGATACAATGAAAGCAGTCCTGAGATGGAAATTTATAGTACTAATTACCTATATCAGGAAAATAGAGCAAGCCCAAATAAACAACATAATGATGAACCTCAAAATTCTAGAAAAAGAAGAGCAGGCTAAGCCAAAAGCTTGCACAAGGGAGGAAATTATAAAGATCAGAGCAGAAAATAATATATTGGAAACAAAAAAAAAATACAGAGAATCAATGAACCAAAGAGTTGGTTCTTTGAAAGAATAAATAAAATTGACAAACCCTTATCCAACCTTATTAAAAAAAGAAAATAAAAGACTCAAATCCATGGAATTAAGAATGAAAAGGGTGATATCACAATGGACCCTGCAGAATTCCAGAAGATCATCATTATGTATTTTGAAACTTTGTATTCTAATATGATGGGAATTGCAGAAGAAATGGACAGATTCCTAGATTCGTATGAATTACCAAAGCTGAATCAGAAAGATACAAAAATCCTAAATAAACCAATATTAAACAATGAAATCAAAGATATAATTTAGAACCTCCCAACAAAGAAAAGCCCAGGCCCTGATGGATTCACTACTGAATTCTACAAGAAATTTAGAGAAGATCTAACATCACTACTTCTCAAACTTTTCAATGAAATTGAAAGAGAAGCAATACTCCCAAATTCATTCCTGGAGGCAAGTATTACCCTGATAAAAAACCAGAGAAGGACTCAACTAAGAAAGAGAATTATGGGCCAATCTCCCTAATGAATATAGATGCAAAAATCCTCAATAAGATACTGGCAAATAGAATCCAGCAAATAATCATGATTATACACCATGAGCAAGATGGATTCATCCCAGTGATGCAGGGATGGTTCAATATATGTAAATCAATAAATGTAATACACCATATCAACAGATCCAAGGACAAAAATCATATGATCATCTCAATAGATGCAGAAAAATGTTTTGACAAAGTCCAGCACCTATTCATGATTAAAATCCCATAGAAAATTGGAATAGATTGTCTTCATCTCAATCTGATAAAAGCTATCTATGACAAACCAACAGCCAATATCATACTAATTGGACAAAAACTGAAAGCTTTCTCTGTACAATCAGGAACAAGACAAGGATGTCCACTGTCCCCACTCTTATTCAACATAGTCCTGGAAACTTTAGCCAGAGAAATTAGACAAGAGCAAGAAATAGAAGGATTATTGATTGGAAAGGAAGAAGTTAAATTATCATTATTTGCAGATGACATGATACTGTACATAGAAGACCCCAAAAACTACACTAAAAAATTGTTAGATTTAATAAGCAAGTTCAGTAATGTAGCTGGATACAAAGTCAACACTCAAAAATCAATACCCTTCCTGTACATGAATAACAAACTTACTGAAAGAGAAATCAGGGAAACAACACCTTTCACAATGACATCCAAAAAAATGAAATACCTACTAGTAAATCTCACAAAGGATGTAAAAGACCTCTACACTGAAAGCTACAGTACTCTGAAAAAGGAGATTGAAGAGGATAACAGAAAATGTAAAGATATTCCTTGCTCCTGGATAGGAAGAATCAATATGGTGAAAATGGCCATACTTCCAAAATTGTTATACAGATTTAATGCAATTCCAATCAAAATTCCAAAAGTATATCTCACAGAAGTAGAGAAAACAATCCTAAAATTCATTTGGAATCAGTAGAGACCTACAATAGCAAAGACAATTATGGGCAACAAAGGCAAGGCAGGGGGCATCACAATCCCTGAATTGAAATTATACTATAAAGCTACTGTGATAAAAACAGAGTGGTATTGGCAAAAAACAGACCTGAAGATCAATGAAACAGATTAGAAGATGCTGAAACAACTCTAGACATATTAAGCCACCTTATCTTTGACAAAGGTGCAAAACACATTCACTGGAAAAAAGATATCCTCTTTAATAAATGGTGTTGAAAAAACTGGCTATGCACATGCTGAAGATTAAAACTAGACCCATATCTTTCTCCATGCACTAAACTAAATTCAAACTGGATCAAAGATCTATATATTAATACAAAAACATTAAATCTGCTGGAAGGTAGGAGAAGTGAATCTCTTGAAGACATTGATGTAGGCAAAGACTTTATGAATAAAACCTTGATTGCACAGGAACTATCACAAAGAATCAACAACTGGGATTTCATTTTATTAAAAAGCTTTTGCACAGCAAGAGAAACCACCAACAGAGTGAAGAGACAACCCACAATGTGGGAAAAAATTGTTTGCCAGCTGTTCCTCAGACAAAGGATTACTATTGAGAACATACAAAGAACTCAAAAAAATCAGACCTCCCAAATTTAAAGACCCAATCCAAAAATGGGCATCTGAGATGAATACACACTTCTCAGATGAAGAAATGCAAATGGCAAATAAATTAATGAAAAAATGTTCAACATCACTTGTCATTCGAAAGATGCAAATTAAAACAACACTGAGATTCCATCTCACCTCAGAAAGAATGACTATTATCAAGAAATCAACTAATAACACATGCTGGAGGGGCTGTGGGGAAAAGGAACACTTTTCCACTTTCGGTGGGAGTGTTGTCTGTTACAGCCACTATGGAAATCAGTGTGGAGATTCCTCAAAAAACTAGGATTGGGGGGGCCGGTTATATGGCTCAGCGGCATAAGTACCTGCCTTGCAAGCACGAGGGCCCGAGTTCAACTGCCGGAACCCACATATGAAAAAGGGGCCAGTGATATCGCTCAGCGGCATGGGAGCCTGCTGGCACGCGAGGTCCTGAGGTCGACCCCATGGTACCCACAAAAAAAAAACTAGGATTGGAGTTTCCATTTGACCCAGCTATTCCCCTAATGGGTATCTTCCCAGAAGAATTAAAAACATCGTACCACAGTGATATATGTGCACCCATTTATAGAGCAGCACAATTTGTAATAGCCAGAGCTTGGAAACCACCCAAATGCCCATCAACCGAGGAATGGATAAAAAAAGATGTGGTCTTTTTATACAATGGAGTACTATTCAACCACGAAGAAGGATAAACTGGAGACTTTTATAGGTAAATGGATGCAACTCGAGAAAATACTCATAAGTGTAATAATCCAGATGCACAGGTGTAAACATCGTATTGTCTCCCTAGTGTAAGAAACTGAAAGAGTAAATAAGATACAAAATGTACAATAGATATGGTAAATCAGGAAGAAACTGGTCAAAAGGGAAGAGAGACTGGGATGGATGAATGTGGAAAAGAAAGAAGGGAAAAGAAAAAAATTGCATATATGTATAAGATGGTTATGATAGATACACTACTAATTTTGCTTAGTTCATTGAAGAGAAAGCTTTTTACCAGTAATGTTTGAAAAATTGAGTGCTGATATCTTGTACCCTGAGTAACTAATATGAAGATAACAATACTTTATGTATTAACCATTGTTACCCTCCTATTATGTTGTTTTGAAATTTTATTTTTTTCTTCTCTTTAAAATAAAAAATATAAAAATATTTAAAAAAAAGATCTTTAACAAGAGTTGAGAAACTCTGAGTCCAAAAGGAAAACCAAGCTAAAGCTAATGTCTAATTCTGGCCTACCTCATTCAACCTTCTGCTGCCAAATCACAAAAGAATACCTCACTCAGCCACCATTTTCACTGCTGGAACCCAGGCCACTGGGCTAAGTCCTGTCCTAACACTCAGCCTCCTACCAAGCCTTGTCACAATTGCTGAGAGTGGGGCCATTGGAAGATGGATTGCTCTCTGGGGAAGCCAGCCCCTCCCCTGAGTTCTTTCACAGCCTCTAAGTCCAAATGTACATTGAGGGAGGACTTGGCCACACACTAAGTCCTTTTCCCCTCTACCAACTGGTGAGGCCCAAGGCCTTTCTGCCCCTCTGCAGAACACTCAGTAGATCCTTGGGTAACTATGCTGGTAGAATGAAAGATCTCTTTCCTGGTGGGTAAGGTGGCATGCCTATCTGTCCTCATGGCCTTTTCAGGACCTTCACTCCCTTCCTCTGTCTCTGTTGTCAAAAGGAAGGCCATCATTGAGACCCCCCACCCTTAAAACTCCTCCCCTTTAGTTTTCTCTAGGAACCTCCTGTTTCACACATCTATTTATAGTTATGCCACACTGCCTATCACCCCTTCTGGGGTGAGACATCCTCCACAATTTAGGAGCCTCTCTTCACATTCACTTGCTTCCTACATGCCCCTATCTCATCCTGCCTGTAACCCAAATAAATACCCTCATCTTCTCCCCCATGGCCCTATATGTTAAATCCCAGGCCAATCCCAAGGTGTGGGACACTAAAAATCTCTCCATCCCAATCCAAAACTTTCCTTTCCCAATCACCAAAAGTGACCTCCTCTTTTTTTGGGTCTTCTTAGCTACTTTTGACTATGGTTATCCAATTTTTTGTTAATTGCCAAACCCCTTTATGAGGTCTTCCAGGCAGACCCCCATGAGAAGGTCCCCAAGGTTGACCTGGTCTCCATCACATTCACTATCCTCAAGAAGGCACATCTCAAAGCCCCTGTGGTTGCTTTCCTAAACCCCTTAAAACTTTCCTTCTCTTTATAACAAGCAAAAAGGGACAAGGATTGAGGCTCCTGGGCCAGACAGCAGCCAATACTCTCCATGTCTCTGAAAACAACTAGACACTATTATAAAAGGATAGCCACTTTCTAGCAACAGCAGCTCTTCTATTTCACAAGGCTCAAAAACTAACTTTTCACCAACCCGTCCAGGTCTGTTCTTCATATAATCTATCTGATCCATTGAGTCGCTTAGCTCTAACTTTACTGTCTCCCTCCAGAGTCCAAATCTTACACTCCCAACTCATTCAACACTCCATCCCCTTCCACCAGACTGCTGTCCTTAATCTCACCACCCTACTTCCCTTTCCTGAGACCCCTGAACCTGACCCAGAACATGACTGTGTCAAATATCTGAGCTTCTCCCACACTTGTTTCCATAGTATCACTTCAGAACACATCCCAGGATTTCCCAACTGATTTATTGATGGAAATGCATCAAAATCCAACCCTCCAATCAGCATATGTCATCATTGAGGGGTACCATGATGACAAATCACGTTTCCAACTCAAGAGGTAATAGAGGTGGCATTCCTTCTTCTGGGCACCACCTTACAGTAAACTGAATTTATAGCTCTTACCAAAACTGAATTTATAGCTTTTGCCACTCACCCTGGCAAAAGATAAAACCATCAACATTTATATAGACTAAAAATATGCATATAAGATCTTATACTCTAATGCCCAAATCTGGCATGAGAGAGGTTTTCTAACAGAACAGAACACCCCCCTACAAGATGGATCCCTTATCCGAGATCTCCTGGAGGCTGCATTGCTCTGCTATAGGGAAGGTATCACATACTGCAGGGGACATCAGCACCTCACCTCCCTGGACAAACATCACAAATATATCACTCAAGCAAATAATGAGGCAGACAAACTAGCCAAATGGGAACCTGTAAACCCTTCTTCCATACCCCAATTTCTGTTCCCCCTCATCCCTTCCTATACACCTCCAGAGTCCAAGTCTTACAGTCCCAACTCATGCCCTCCTATGATAGACTTTCATGAAATGGAGCCATCCATGGTGGTTCATACATGGGAAGCTTGTTATCCCCAAACAACTACAATACAAATTCTTCCTTACCCTTTATGATTAATTTCTGCTAGAACCCCCTCCCTTGCCCACTTCCTAAAGTCTCACTTACTCTTCACCCCTTACCTTACCAAAATTTCCTCAGAGTGGCATAGCTGTCAGATCACAAACCCCCAATCTAACATCCATGCCCCTTCCCCACTCACCGAGCCAGAGGATCCCTCCCAGGAACTGACTGGCAGACAGACTTCTCTCACATATCTCCTATCAAAAAACTTAAATATCTCCTTGTTTTGGTTGACACATTTCCAGGGTGGGTCAAGGTTTTCTCCACCTCCAATAAGAGGCCTCCTATGGTCACTCATAACCTACTTAAAGAAATCATAGCCCATTTTCGCCTGCCCTCTTCAACCCAAACAGACAATAGGACTGAGTTCACCTCCCAGTTCAACCAAGTGGCCAGTGCCCTAAATATCACCTGGAAATTTCATATTCCTCATAGGCCTCAGACATCTGGTAAGGTTGAAGAAGCTAATGGTCTTCTCAAACAGAATCTTACTATGCTCTCCCTTCAACTACAGCTAGATTGGATAAAACTGTTGCCTTTTGCTCTCCTTAAACTCCAGTCTCTCTGACATAAGCCTCTCATGCTCAGTCTTTTTGAACTCCTCTATGTTGAACCATTTCTTCCCTTACTCTTCCCCACTCAACTTCCAAATTCCCACTGGCTTAGCCAATCCTTAACACTCTCAGACACCTCCTATGGGAATATCCCAACACCAGACTCCCCAAAAGCTCCACAGAGGCTGACATAGCTCCATCTTCAGCCTCATAATTGCAGTCTAGAGATTGGGTCTACACCAGAAATTTTCCTCAAAGCATTTTTTTTATTTTAAAGAGAACAAAAAACAAAACAAATAAAAAAAGAACAAATTTTCAAAACACTATAATATGAGGGTAACAACGGTTAATGCATTACGTATTATTATCTTTAAGTTAGTTATTCAGGATACCAGAAATTAGTATTCAATTGTCCAAACATTATTGGCACAAACCTTACTCCTCAATGAACTAAGTAAAATTGGTAGTGTATCTATCTTAACCATTATATATATATATATATATATATATATATATATATATATATATATAATTTTTTTCCCTTTCCCTTCTTTCTTTTCCTTATTCCAGCCTCTCTTTCCTTTTGACCAGTTTTTTTTTTGATTCACCTTGTCTATTGTACATTTTGGATCTTATTTACTTTTTCAGTTTCTCATACTAGAGAGACAATACGATGCTTACACATGTGCGTCTGGTTTATTTCACTTATGAGTATTTTCTCAAGTTGCATCCATTTACCTATAAAAGTCTCCAGTTTATCCTTCTTTATGGCTGAATAGTACTCCATTGTATAAAAATACCACATCTTTCTTATCCATTCCTCAGTTGATGGGCATTTGGGTTGTTTCCAAGATCTGGCTATTACAAATTGTGCTTCTATAAACATGGGTGCACATATATCGCTGTGGTACGACGTTTTTAATTCTTCTGGGAAGATGCCCAGAAGTAGAATAGCTGGGTCAAATGGGACCTCCAATCCTACCTTTTGAGGAATCTCCACACTGATTTCCACAGTGGCTATACCAGTCGACACTTCCACCAACAGTGAAGAAGGGTTCCTTTTTCCCCACAGCCCCACCAGCATTTCTTATTAGTTGATTTCTTTATAGTAGCCATTCTTTCTGGGGTGAGATGGTATCTCAGTGTTGTTTTAATTTGCATCTCTCGAATGACTGGTGATGTTGCACATTTTTTTGTATATTTGTTTGCCATTAGTATTTCTTCATCTGAGAAATGTGTATTCATCTCAGATGCCCATTTTTGGAGGGGGTCTTTAAATTTGGGAGGTCTGATTTTTTTGAGTACTTTATATGTTCTCCATAGTAATCCTTTGTCTGAGGAACAGCTGGCAAACAAATTTTCCCACGTTGTGGGATGTCTTTTCACTCTGTTGGTGGTTTCCCTTGCTGTGCAAAAACTTTTTAATAAGATGAGATCCCAGTTATTGATTCTTTGGGATAGTTCCTGTGCGGTTGAGTTTTTATTCATAAAGACTTTCCCTACACCAATGTCTCCAAGGGTTTTACCTATCCTACCTTCCAGCAGATTTAATGTTTCTGTTTTAATATTTAGATCTCTGATCCATTTTGAATTTATTTTAGTGCATGGTGAAAGATATGGGTCTAGTTTTAATCTTCAGCATGTGCAGAGCCAGTTTTTCCAGCACCATTGATTAAAGAGGCTATCTTTCTTCCAGTGAATGGGTTTGGCAACTTTGTTAAAGATAAGGTGGCTTATAGTATGTCTGGAGTTGTTTCTGCATCTCTATTCTATTCCATTGATCTTCAGGTCTGTTTTTCTTGCCAATACCATGCTGTTTTTATCACAGTATCTTTATAGTATAATTTCAAATCAGGGATTGTGATGCCCCCTGCCTTGTTTTGTTGCCCAGAATTGCCTTTGCTATTCTAGGTCTCTTCTGATTCCAAATGAATTTTAGGATTGTTTTCTCTAATTCTGTGAGATATGCTTTTGGAATTTTGATTGGAATTGCATTAAATCTGTATAACAATTTTGGAAGTATGGCCATTTTCACTATATTGGTCCTTCCTATCCAGGAGCTAGGGATATCTTTCCATTTTCTGATATCCTCTTCAATCTCCCTTTTCAGAGTACTGTACTTTTCAGTGTATAGGTCTTTTACATCCTTTGTGAGGTTGATTCCTAGGTATTTCTTTTTTTGGATGTTATTGTGAAAGGTATTCTTTCCCTAATTTCTCTTTCAGTAAGTTTGTTATTTGTGTACAGGAAGGCTATTGACTTTTGAGTATTGACTTTGTATCCAGCTACACTACTGAATTTGCTTATTAAATTTAGCAGTTTTTTAGTGCAGTTTTTGGGGTCTTCTGTGTAGAGTATCATGTCATCTGCAAATAATGATAATTTAACTTCTTCCTTTCCAATCATTATTCCCTTTATTTCTTTCTCTTGTCTAATTGCTCTGGCTAATGTTTCCAGAACTGTGTTGAATAAGAGTGGGGACAGTGGACATCCTTGTCTTGTTCCTGATTTTAGAGGGAAGGCTTTCAGTTTTTGGCCATTTAGTATAATATTGGCTGTTGGTTTGTCATAGATAGCTTTTACCAGGTTGAGATAAAGACCCTCTATTCCAATTTTCTGTAGGGTTTTTATCATGAAAAGGTGCTGTAGTTTGTCAAAATCTTTTTCTGCATCTATGGAGATGATCATGTGATTTTTGTCTTTGGTTCTGTTAATATGGTGTATTACATTTATTGATTTATGTATGTTGAACCATAACTGCATCCCTGGGATGAATCCAACTTGGTCATGGTGTATAATCTTCTTGATGATTTGTTGGATTCTGTTTGCCAGTATCTTATTAAGGATTTTTGCATCTATGTTCATTAGGGAGATTGGCCTGTAGTTCTCTTTCTTAGTTGGGTCCTTCTCTGGTTTTGGTATCAGGGTAATGCTTGCTTCCAGGAATGAATTTGGGAGTATTGCTTCTCTTTCAATTTCATTAAAAAGTTTGAGAAGTAGTGGCATTAGTTCTTCCTAAATTTCTTGTAGAATTCGGCAGTGAATCCATCAAGTCCTGGGCTTTTCTTTGTTGGGAGGTTTTTAATTACATCTTCAATTTCATTGGTTGATATTGGTTTATTTAGGATTTTTAAATCTTCTTCATTCAGCTTTGGTAATTCATACGAATCTAGGAATCTGTCTATTTCTTCTGCATTTTCCATCTTAGTAGACTATGGATTTTTAAAATAGGTATAGATGATCTTCTGGATTTCTGCAGGGTCCGTCGTGATATCACCCTTTTCATTTTCAATTGCGTGGATTTGAGTCTTTTCTTTTTTTAATAAGGTTGCATAAGGGCTTGACAATCTTATTTATTCTTTCAAAGAACCAACTTTTTGCTTCATTGATTCTTTGTATTTTTTTTTAGTCTCCAATACATTAATTTTTGCTCTGATCTTTATAATTTCCTCCCTTGTATGGGCTTTTGGCTTAACCGACTCTTCTTTTTCTAGAAGTTCGAAGTTCGCCATTAATTTGTTTATTTGCGCTTGCTCTATTTTCCTAATATAAGTATTTAATGCTATAAATTTCCCTCTTAGGACTGCTTTCATTGTATCGCATAAGTTCCGGTATGTTGTACTGTCATTATCATTCAGTTGTAGAAAATGTCTAATTTCTTCTTTAATTTCATCTGTGACCCATTGGTTGTTCAGGAGGGTGCTGTTTAATTTCCATGTGTTTAGGGATTTTTTGTGACTTCTTTTGTCATTGATTTCTGATTTCATTGCACTGTGGTCTGATTATATGCATGGAATAATTTCCATTCCTTTGCGTTTACTTAAGCAGGTTTTATGAGCTAGTATGTGGTCTATTTTGGAGAACGTCCCATGTTCAGCTGAGAAGAATGTGGATTCTGATGTTGTGGGGTGGAACACTCTGTGGACATCTACTAAGTCCATTTGTTCAAAAGTTTGGTTCAGTTCTACTATTTCTTTGATTGTCTGTCAAGTTGATCTGTTTTTTTGTGACAGTGGAGTATTGAGATCTCCCAATATAATTGTATTAGTGCTTATTTGATTTTTCATGTCCTTTAGTACTTGTTTTATGTAGCTGGGTGCACTGGTACTTGACACATATATATTTGTGATCGTTATCTCTTCCTCTTGGATTGTTCCCTTTACAAGGATGTAATGACCGTCTTTATCTCTCTGAATCATTCTTGGCTTAAAATTCACTTTGTCTGCAAAAAGAATAGCTATCCCTGCTTTTTTCTGGGTTCCTGTTGCATGGAGTATTGTTTTCCATCCTTTGACTTTCAGTGTATGAATTTCTTTCTGTATTAAATGTGTTTCTTGTATACAGCATATTGTTGGATCTTGCTTCTTGATACATTTTGCCAGTCTGTGCCTTTTGATTGGTGAATTGAGACCGTTAACATTGATGGTTAAAACTGATATGTATTGACTTATACTTGTCGTGATATTTTCCTGTTGTTGGTTCCCACTCTTTGTTTGTTTTTCCCCTTTCCCGCTATTTAATTATCTGCCCTGCCTGGTGGATTCCTTCTGTTGGGGTTCCTATCTCTTTCTAGAATGTCCCTCAGAACATTTTGGAGTGCTGGTTTGGGGGTTATAAATATTCTCAGATGTTCTTTGTCATGGAAGTATTTTATTTCTCCATCAATTTTGAAAGATAGTTTTGTGGGGTACATCAATCTCAGTTGAAAATTATTTTCCTTTAGAGCTTGAAATACATCATTCCAAGCTCTTCTTGACTTGAGGGTTTGTGCTGAAAAGTCATCTGTGATTCTGATAGGTTTTCCTTTATAGGCGATTTGTCTCTTCTCCCTAACAGCTTTTAAGATTCTGTCCTTCTGTTGAATTTCTGGGATCTTGAATATGATATGTCTGGCTGATTTTTTTTTAATTATGTCTAGTTGGCATTCTAAAAGCTTCATTTATATTGGTGTCAAATTCTTTTTCTCTTCCAGGGAAGTTCTCCATTATAATGTCTTTGAACAAGGTTTTAATGTCATTGATGCTATCTCCTGCTTTTTCATTTATTCCAATTATTCTTAAGTTGTTTATCTTTGAGTCATCTAGCAGCTGCTGAATTGATTTTTCATGGTCCCTTGCTGTTTTTAAGAATTCTTTCTTTTCATGATCACTAATTGCAAGCCTTTCTTCTATATCTGAGATCCTGTCCTCACATTGGCTTAATCTGCTACAAATACTTTCAAGGGAATTTTTGTTCTCTTGGATATCTGCTTGTATCTGCCTTATGGATTCCATTTCTTTCCTATGCTGAGCATTCATGGTTTCTATAGTTTTCTTAAGCTCATCTATTTTTTTGTCTGTATCAGCTATAGTGTCCTTAAGCATGTTCTTCACTGTGGACATTATATCTGCAGTTATCTGTGAAATTATTTCTGTTTTAATTTTTTCCAGAGCCTCATTCAGTTGTTTTGTTGTTACCCCTTCAGATAGGCCAGGTGGGTGGCTTTTTTACTGTCCCACCTCGTTGACCCCTAGGTTTGCCTTTGGTGAATTGGATGTGTGGGCTTGCATCTTGTTTAATTGCTGTCTCATTTTTTCTTTCTGTAATTTAATTCCTGGGGTGATGTTTGTAAATTACCTATGGTAGGTTACTTTATAGCTAGTGTTCAAGATCTTTAGAAGATGACTACTTCTCTGCAGTATCTTCCAAGTGGAGCTTGCTTTTGTGTTTTGAGCTTTCTGCCAGATCCTACCTCTTCAATTCATTGGATGTGAGAAGTTGCTACCTGTTTGGCCCAGTCCTTGAGTCTTTGGTACTGTGCCACTCTATTTTCTGTGTCCCTTAGTCAATGTCAGTCATGAAATATCAGGAAGGAAAGCTGTTTAGAACAATTATTTCACATTTGGCTATAAAGGTAACTGAAGCATCAAACACAGACTAGAAAATGACAGACTGAGCTAACCAGTTATTTACCACTTTTAGCCATATAAAGTAGAGTTGCGGTTATATAACAAAATCTAAAACACACCAGAAAAATTATATGCAGTATACAAGTCCTTTGTATGTCAATTTTTTCCTTCAGGAGTTTAAATTTAAAATGAGTTAAGGAGGAAATAGAGTATTGGGAAAAGAGGAAGGAATTAGATGTAAGGTTAGAGGACCAAGAGGGATCCCACTAACATTGGGACACTGGTACAGAGGACTGGTGTGAAAAAGAGAAGGAAGGGATAAAAGGAAGAACAGATCACAACCACAATCACAAAGAGGTTAGAGGTGCTGTTTACACATATAAAAACCAGAGAGAATAATGAAGGAAAGAGCAAATAGACAAACAGAAACAAAAATGAAGACAAAAACAACAAGATAAAACAAAAATAAAACCCCACAAAGAAAAACCCTTCACCAGTACAAAAAACAAATGACAGAGAAAAAATAAATAAATAAAAATAAAAATAAAAAAATAAAAAGAATCAGTTCCAGGTGTTGAGTCTGCTGTAGGCAGGCACCATGTGATGACAGAGTCCTGTTCCCTGCAGGTCCTTCCCAGCGAGCCAAGATTGGCCCTTTGGCGGGGCAGTGAGCAGAAGCATGCAATTTCAGGTGGAGACCAGTCTCCTTCGCCTGCCACTGTCAGCGCACTTTCTGTGGGCCTGAGAGGCACGGCTCCACACTGTCTGGAGCGCGAGTTCCCAGGGCTGTTTTGCGGCTGCTCTGATTTTTGCCACGCCCCCCACAATGGCGCCCAGCCAGTCGCTCTCTGGCACGGGATAGGTGTGGCTGAGAGACCAGTCTCATTCACCTTCTGCCCTCAGCACACTTTCATGGGCCTGAGAGGCGTGATGCTGCCCTGTCCGGAGTGCTAGTTCCCAGCTCTGTGTTTTTGCACCGCTCTGATTTTCGGTGCACCTGCCACAATGGAGCCCTACCAGTCGCTCTCTGGCGTGGGACAGCTGTGGCTGAGAGACACTCATCGCCGGCCAGCGCAGTGCTCCACCACTCCCCTGCCCTGCCACTGTCTTGCGATCCTTCGTGGGGGCTCCCTGGGTGCTAGTTGTCACCGTGTGTCCACAGCTTTGAGCTTCTGTCGTGCGGCAATTCCTGGGATGGTAGAGGGTGCGCGTGCAGGGCCTGCACCTTCTTTGTTGAAAAGTACCCTTCGCTGGTGCCGGGGGTCCCAAGCTGTGCTTCAGAACGTTTCTGGGCCCTGGGGAGGCATCTCCCCTCCTCCTGCGCTCTCCCCGTCACTATATTTCTGTGGTCCAATGGCAACTTTTAGAGAGTTTCGCTGCGTGCTTCTTACTCATCCACCATCTTTTTTCCTCCTCTTTCCTCAGAGATTTTGAGGAAATCTTTGTGGGCTGAATTGGAGGTCCACATCAGCTTATCCTCACCACCATCACAGTGGCAAAACTAAATGGAATTACACCCTGAATCCATTTCACCTTCTTAAAATGAGGTACCCTCTTTCAGTGCTCCCGTACAGGCCTCAAATCCTTGAAGATCACCACACCACCCACCATGTGCAAACAAGAAGAGAACCAACAAACAAATGTTCCACCTCTATATAGGGTAGGTTCTTGCTTGATAATCTCTCTCTCTCTTTCTACCCTCCTGGAAGAATTACCATTTTACTTCCCCACCACCACTGTAAGCACCTTATTCCAAGACAAACAGCTCCAGTACTCCCTAATTCAATCCATCCTTAAACAACTTTCTTTCTTCAATTACTCAATCCTCATCTTACCTACTTCTGACTTTTTTTGCCTTCATTTCCTGCCCCACACCCTCATTACTGTTATCAGTAGATTCATCAGAAATGGCTCACCAATCAAAAATACTTCAGGTACTTCTTGCCTTGAACAAAAAATTGGACAAGCCAAAACTGGTGTCAAAATTTCTTTGAAAATTGCGGGGTGAATGAGCATGGTAGAAGGTAGATCTGCAGAGCAAACTTGGGCCAAAGAGAAAAATAGGATAAAAGCAAAATTAAAATTACACACTGCATCTGAGAAATATTGTGCAGGTTATCATGGGTACTCATGATGGTGGCTCCCTGTGGCAGCTAATCTTTTTTATGCCATATGAATTTCATGGGATATAGTGAGAAATTATACATATGGGGTCCCGGCACTGTGCTAGCATCTTGTCATTGACAAGACCCACTCATTTCCCCAGCCAGCTTGGCCACACCCTATCTCCTGAATCATTTCCCCCTGAGAGACCTAAGTCCCATAAACCTTTATGGGGTACTGAAAGAGTGCAGGTCTCTGTCTTATATAGCTTCTTTAAACTGGAGGGGATGACCCTACCTACTAGGAATTATGTACTGTCCAACTACTTTGGGATGTAGTGGCTTGTGACTGAGTTGAAAGAAGAAAAACCTGTCAGAAAATGAGAGAATAGTTAGCGACCTTCGAGTTATCTGTTTAATGGGAGAAAGAAACTTTACTATTAGCCCAGATGTGAGCAGCAAGTCAGATTTCCACACTTCCTGTAGAGAAGAATGTATATTAGAGAAGTGTGTCAGATAAATAAATTATCAGGAGTCTCAGAGCCATGGCCTTAGGAAGGTCTTGTTTACTTACCTGTAGCAGTACTGGCACTTTGCTTTTTGAAGGAAATTTCAAGACTTCCAAATGCTCACAGGAATAGCCTTTTCCTTTTGGGTGATCTTGTAATTTAGAAAGTTCAGGTGGGACTAGCTTTAATCTAGAAAGATGAATTCAATTATCTACCTCTGACATGTTTACTGCAGTAGGTGTTTCAAGGATCACTGAAAAGGGTCCTTTCCATTTTAGCTATAATTGGCCTGCTGGTGTTCCCTCACTCCATGTTTTTACAATCACTTGGTCTCCAGGGTGAACACTATGTGATCCTTCTGGACCGGGAGCTGGTAGGACTCTGTTTCCATACATTTGGATAGCCTGTTGTACTTGACCCAGATTGATGAGGTATTGTAACAATCTCATAGTCTCTGGGTCTCTACTATCAGGATAGTAATGGCCTTCCATATAACATCAAAAATGAGCTTGAACTTAGCCTAGTTTTGGGCATGTTACGAACACTCATGAATACTGTTGGTAGCAATCAGAGCCAGGACTCAGACATCTCTTGGCAGTTTTGATAAAGCTCATGTTAGGGTCTGGGTGGCTCTCTCTACCTTTCCAAAAGATTGAGGCCACCAAGTGGAATGAAGGTGATACTTTATTCCTAAAGCCTTTGCCACTCCCTAAGTTATTGGGGAGGTTAAAAAAAAGGTCCATTGTCACTCTGGAGACACTGAGGTAGTCCAAGTCAGGGGATGATTTGTTTAAGAAGCACATGACTACTTCAGTAGCCTTTTCTAAACAGGTAGGAGAGGCTTCATTCCAGCCTGTGAAGGTGTCAATTAGGACCAAAATCTGTTTCAAACCTCTTCATGGTGGCATATGGGTAAAGTCTAATTGCCAGTCCTCACCAAGGCATGTCCCTCTCCTCTGTATGGGTTCTAATAAAGGAGGCAGTTTGATCTTGCCTGGGTTGTTGTAGGCACAAAGTGGGAAAGATTTGCAGACTTGCTCAGTGGTTGTCACTAGTCCTAATCCTGTGAAAACTTGAGTGACCATTTCCAATATAGTATCTCCTACCATATGGAAGGAATCATGAAGTGTTTTTGTAGCCTTCCAAGCTATCCCTTGGGAAAGGACCAGTTTGTTTCCTAAATGCTACACTGTTTTCAGTTAGGAAATTGGCTGGGATCTTTTAGTCTTACAATTACTGACATAGTTGAATTTGTCCTACCAGTTATTTCCTTGAGCCATGCAGTGGGATTTACCTGTTGGTTAATTTGGTCAGAGACCTGTTGTAGTCCCAGCAAGTAAAGTCCACTATTAGCTTAACCAGAGTTTCAAAATTGCCCTCAATTTTCCTAGTAAATCTTTTCCTGGCAAGGGAGTAGGACACTGTGGGACAACTAGAAACTCTTGGTTATACATTTGACATGTATAACATGATCAAATAGTTATACACTTGTGTTCAAAGTGACATATCAGAGGATGAGTAAAGAATCTCCAACTAGAGGTCCCTTTGATCCCATCTATGACTATAGTCTCAGAGAAGAGTTTTCCAGAGGAGGAAATCAAAACCAAATGAGCTTTTCCTTTATCTTTAAGTAGTTGAAGTGGCTCACCCATGACATCTAGTATTAGCCAGTGTTCCTCAGAGGAGATGATGATGTCCATGAACAGGGGCAGTGCAGGTTCCCCTGGTCCTCTTCAGTCATCAGAACATTAAATGGGGGTTTTGTCTGGCCTACTCCCTCTGTGGGAGTGGGGACAGTCAAATCTACAGTGCCAAGAGTCAGACATGTTAGTTGCCTCACAAATAGAACAAGGCCTATGTGGAGGCTTGGTGCAATCCCATGCCCAGTGTCCAGTTCCTCTGCACTTGAAGGAACCCTTTACTTGGTTGTCCATGAGTTTTTCCTTAGATGACCTGGGTGGGTTTAAAGCATTACCACTGCAACAGCTATAATCTTAGCCTTTCTCCTTTCTCTTCCCTATGAGTCCTGATTGTTGAACACAGAAAAGGCCATGTCTAGCAGTTGGGTCATAAGTGTCTGAGACCACATCTGAAGTTTTTATAGCTTATGCCAAAGATGAAATGTTGTCTCATTAGTGTGTCTCCCTCCCTGAAAGATGGATCTATATTTGTATACTTGCAGAAGGCCTCTGCTAATTGGTTATGAAACAAAGCTGGATTTTCTTCTGTGCCCTATAAGACACCACTCGCTTTATCATAATTAACAGACTTTTTAATGGAGCTTTTCAGCCCCATCATCAGAGCACCTGGCATAGTAGACAACATTTCTAGTGCATGCTGAGTGTTATAGTCCCAGTTTGGCTCTGTTGAGGGATGAATAGCTCTTCCAGGGTGGTTTCTTTCCCTTTTCAAGGCATATTGTTCATCTGCATAGATTCTAGGCTCTTGTGAGATTCTCTGTCTTTCATCTGAGGTACAGTAATAGCCAAGATGTTTTGAACATCTCACCATGATAAATGAAAAGTAAGGGTCAAACTTTGAAACCCATCTGCAAACTTACTAGAGTCTTCTGACAGACAGTTGGCCTAATCATTCCTTGCACTGTTGGACATCTTTAACTGAAAAAGGAGCCTGATTTATTGGTGTGAGGATTATGAGGGGGAGATCCAAGTTACCTTCTAATGTGGGTATCCTCCATAAATAGATCAGCAGGACAAGATACCCTGAGAGACAAATAGGGGTCTTAGAACAGGGTCATCCAGTATATTTTTGTCTTCTTTGGGGTCCATACTAAGTACCACAGTTCTCAAGCCTTCCCTTGGATTAAGAGTCACAAAAGGCCAAACATAAGGCATTTCACTCTACCTTTCATGTTTCAAGCAAAAATGCTATAACTGGTGCAAGAAACAGGAGGCAGAGACCAGTGAGGACCACCAGGCTTTGGTAAAGGCAACATGGCATGGAATTTATTGTGCCTGGATGCAGGCAGACAAAGAGCAAAAAGGCCATCTGTAGGGAACAAAGAGAAGTGGGCCCCTTTTATAGGGATTGAAAGAAGGCAAGGGACATTAGGTGGGAAGATTTTAATAAACATCTGTGGTCAAAGTTCTCTGGCAATCTTAAGAGAAAACCCACAGAGTGGGAAAAAAATTCAGCCAATTATCCCTCAGACAAAGGACTTTTATCTAAAACAATAAAGAACTGAAAAAAATCAGGCCCCCCAAATTCAAAGACTCAATCCAAAAATGGGCATCTGAGATGCATACACACTTCTCAGATGAAGAAATACAAATGGCAAATAAATATACAAAAAAATTTCAACATCATTGGTCATTCAATAAATGCAAATCAAAACAACACTGAGATTCCATCTCACCCCAGAAAGAAAGCCTATTATCAAGAAATCAACCAATAACAAATGCTGGCAGGTTTGTGGGGAAAAAGGAACACTTCTCCACTGTTGGTATGAGTGTAGACTGGTACAACCATTGTAGAAATCAGTGTGGAGATTCTTCAAAATCTAGGACTGGAGTTCCCATTCTGCCCAGCTATTCCCCTTCTGGGTATTTTCCCAGAAGAATTAAAAACATCATACCACAGTGATATATGTGCACCCATTTATATAGCAACAAAATTTATAATAGCTAGATCTTGGAAAAACCCAAATGCCCATCAACTGAGGAATGGATAAAAAAGATGTGGTATTTTTATACAATGGAGTATCCCTTAGCCATAAAGAAGGACAAACTTGACACTTTTATAGGTAAATGGATGCAACTTGAGACCATACTCATAAGTGAAATAAATCAGACTCACATGTGTAAACATTATATTGTCTCCATGGTGTGAGAAACTGAAAGAGTAAATAAAGTCTAAAATGAACAATAGATATTGTGAAATGGGAAGAAATTGTTCAAAGGGAAAAAGGAACTAGGATGGGTGAAAGGCGAAAGGACAGTAGGGAAAAGGGAAATAATACAAGTCAGTTATACTACTAGTATCTCTTAGTTCATTAAAAAGGAAGGTTTGTGCTAATATCAACTGGAGAAACTTTTATGCCCATATCTTATACCCTAAGCAACTACTTTAAAGATCACAACATGTAATATATTAACTTTGTTATTCTCCTATTATTTTGTTATGAAATTTTGTTTTACCGTTTTTCCATAAAATAAAATTTAGAAAAAGTTCTGTGGCAGTCTTGCACCATAGTAGGCAAAGTCCTTGAACACAGGACTTGCAAAATTCCTTGTCATATCTTATCTCCTTTATGACATCCTGTGTGTGCCATTGACAGCCTTGGTGCTGAGCTGAGTCCCTCACTGAGAATAATGCCTCTGCTTTCAAACCAGTTGTGGGCTGAGAGAGTCAAGTCTTATTCAAGCCTTACAACTGGAAAATAGTCACATAGTCTAAAGAACAATCCTGTAAACTTTTTTTTGCCACCTTCGAGTTTGTATTGAACCCAGACCATATTACAATTGTAGATAAGCTCTTCTTGTTTTAAATTTTCAGTATCAAACCTGTCCCATTCATCAAGGATACGGCCTAGCGTCAAAGTTGGTGAAATCTGTGTGGTGATAAAATCTAATAGATTTCCCATCTGCTTGTCTCGGGACTTACAGAAAGAAGGAGACAGCTAGGCCTGCACTCCTTAAGGTGGCATCTCACACATAAGGAGACCCAAAGTCCCCAAGAGGCCTCTTGTGAGAATTTTACACAGTCTGGGATGGTTGTTTCCATCCTGAACCTTAGAGATGATGTCAGCATCATTTATCAGAGAAGAAAACCTTTATCTCCATATTGAGGTCAATTAACTCCTTAGGGAAAATGGGGCTTGGTCATCTGTTGGCCTTGCATCTGTTGGCCTTGAGGTAATGGCAGAACTTTCCCAAAGTTCTTTTAACCAACTCTTTGGACCCTATGATGGCCCAACTTGTATTTATTCTAAGCCTCTTGATGGCATTGCAGGTATTTCAAGACACTTGATCACTCTCTTGCATTTACTCTGACAGAAAAAACTACTAAGCATTGGGGTGGCTCTTGTTTTCTTTTTTTTATGCACAGTCACTTTAATTACATATTATCTTCAGACATAGGTCTTTAACTTATTTGCATTTAAGCAGGCACAAAACCCAGGTGATGATGGTCTCAGGCAGGCTTTTGGACTAGAAAGTGCAATGTTGCTGGTACTTAGTTCTGGCCAAAAGCCTTGGGCATTTTAAAACAGACAAGTTTTTTCCTTGCATTCCTGCCCCCACCTCCCCCACCCCCCAAAGATAGGTGAGATGGTAGTGGTAATGTCCCTATTGTATGCACTCAAATTTGTCCAAAGCCAAAGCTATGGTCCTTTGGTTCTGGCAGACTGCACAAGTTCTTAAAGTGATAGTACACTATTTTCCTTTCAGTGTGGGAAGAAAGAAAAAGTTTCCTCTTCTGTTCTTACAAGATCATATGCTGTTTAAAAACAGAGGCTTATCTCATCAGACCAGTTATTAAAAAAAAAGTAAAGGAAAAAGGAAAAAAGAGGAGATGTAGAAAAAAGATAAGAGAGGCCAGTGACACATGCCCATGTAAAATTTATGCATAGTCATGCAACAAGACAAGTAGCACTGGCCACTTGGCAAAGTAACATGGCTGTTGGCCATGTGGCAAGGTAACTCCTGACCAAAACAGGAACCAAGAAAAAGCTGTTTGCAAATAAAAGTGAAGCAAAATGCAGTCCATTTTAAAAGGCACACCCTTCTCTTTGATGCGATAATGGAGTGGTTTCACAGCTCTCTAACCTGTGGGAGCCCATAGTCTCCCTTCCCCCTTCCATATGAGACTTCACTCCTTAATTTGTGGTTCCCATCTCCTCCTCCCTCATCCCTGGTTTGACTCCCTAGCTGACTGAGGCTGACAAAATGGCCAAAGTAATAAACCTGTCACTTTTAAGTAACTGTCTTTGTTTAAAATTCACTCTTTCCCACCACAAACTCTATAAAAACCTTTGTAACTCTGTCTTCCTTGCTCAGAGTTTCAAAGCAGGAGCTTCTCTGAGCCACGCTAGCCAAATAAAGGCTATCTCCCCCTCTTCATGTGCACGCTTGGTTCCTTACACCATCTGAAGAATTCTGGTATCCTTTTTTTCATAACAAGAGTACTTGGAGACCAGGCTAATTTAGCAAAATACAAAACAAACAAACATGTGGACAAGGCATATCCATGGAGTGAACATAAGTAGCTACAAACAAAACAAGAGTGTATGCTCCCTTTCCTCTCCCCATGGCCAGAAAAACAGCAAATAGTTCCCTGCATGCCTTGAGCACAGTCCCATGTACTTCTAGCCTATGGGATAGAATGAGGGAGAGAAGAAAAGAACCTCATGGCATTTTAGAAAGAAACAAAAAAGTTTGTCCATGTGGGCTTTACCTTCATCTTCAGTACTTGAGGTTTATTCTCCTGGACTAGCCATGCCAAAATATTATTTATTTGGCTGACCATGCCAAAATGTTATCTCCTGGCTGGCAATGTCAAAAATGTTATCAAGTTGTTCCTCTGGAAATGGCTCACCAATCAAAAGTATTCCAGGCCCTTCTTGCCTTAAACAAGGAATTGGACCAGGCAAGCCAAAACTTTTGCCAAGGGTTTAGTTGAAATGTGCAAGGTGAATGGGCATGGGAGATATTTGCTCTGCAGAGCAAACTAGGGTCAAACAAAGAGAAAAAGATGGTAAAGCAAAACTAAAATTACATACTTCATCTGAGAAACATGATGCAGGCTATCATGGGAACTCATGATAATGGCTCCCTGTGGCATCCAGTCTTCTTTTATGCCATATACATCTCATGAGAGCTCAGGAGTTCTACATATGGAGTCCTGTCATTGCCCTGGGATATTGTAATTGACAGGTCCTGCTCATTTCCCCAGAGAGATTTGCCATTCCTATCTCCTATAGCACTACTCCAAACTCTCCCATTTATCACAACAAGACTCTCAGTTTGGCTGCCAACATTGCTCAAAAATAATGGGGACAGTGAGATGGCTCAGCGGCATAAGCGCCTGCCTTGCAAGTGCAACCGCCCGAGTTCAACTCCCGGATCCCACATATGAAAAAGGGGCATGTGATATCTCTCAGTGGCATGGGCACCTGCTGGCGTGTGAGGTCCTGAGGTCGACCCCCGGTACCCACACACACAAAAAATATATAATGGCTCCATTCAGCCCTCTTGCTGGATCTGCCTGCACCTGGCCAATGGGCTGACTAATCATCCCTGCCCCCCTTGGATCCTGGGTCTCCACCTCAGTGGGATTATTTGCCTCTGAAAAAGCCAACACCATAGGCACCACCCTTGCTGAAGTTTCTGATATTAGGCTCCCAGGAGTGCTAAAGTGATTCCATCAGACCCTCAAAACCCCTTGCTCCCACAGAGGTACATCATAGGCCAATCACAGTCAGGACTACACCTAGCCCATTGGGTACCTCTCTGTGTCACCTGGCTACAAAGATTTCTGCTCCTACAGTCAGCTGTCTCTCTTCTTGTTCCTGCAAGGCTACAATTGAAATACTCCAACCTTCTGATCACTACAATGTTAATCATCTAGAAACCCTCTTATGGGTACCTGGGTGCATTTCCTTTCTAGGCAGTCTTAAACTCCACCACATCCAAATATTGCCAATATGGGGAGGAAAGGATCCCCTAAAAGAGATCCCTTTAGCCCACAGTGGGGCTCAGGAATGCAAACATGTTCATACACCTGAGGACCAAGTTTTACTAAATCAAAAATTTGCCGCTCTCAAACATGAAGGCCCCACAACACTACAGCCAGCTTCACCTCTCTCATTCTTGATGGTTACAGACCTTATCTCATCCTTTTTTTTTTTTTTTTGTGGGTACCAGGGGTCGACCTCAGGACCTCATATGCCAGCAGGCACCGGTGCCGCTGAGCGATATCACCGGCCCCTTTTTTCGTATGTGGGATCCGGGAGTCAAACTCAGGCCCTTGTGCTTGCCAGGCAGGTGCGTATGCCACTGAGCCACCTCACTGGCCCTCATCCTTTTACATATGCCATAAGTTTGAGGCTGTCCAACATCTTTTCCCCAACCCACCTCAGGATCTCCTCCTCTCTTAGTTTGACATGACCACATGCTTCTCCCCAGATACTGGTGTCTTTATGTGGTACCCAGGCACATGTCTCTCTTCATGAAGGGTGGGAACCTGCATACTGGGTCTCCTTTCTTCTGCACTCAATGAGGCTATATTTGACCTCCTCTTTCCCCTCTCACTAATTCTGCATGTCAGAGCTTGACAATTGGCCCCTATATTAGCCACCTTGGGAGTACAGACCAGAATGGCTCCTGAACTAGGGAGTCTGGAAGTCTCCCTGTCTGAATTCACCCATCTCTCAAAGGAGCTAGCAGGGGGGCTAACAAACCTCTCACAAGCTAGGATACCTCTGAGGCCAGGTAGATTCTCTGACCTCTGTAGTCTTTCAGAATCACCAACATCTATACCACCTCACAGAATCTAGTGGAGGTATCTGCACCCTCTTACAAGAACAATGTTGCTCATTTGCTAATACATAGGAGATAGTGATGGGGCCAAGAGGCTCAAAGAATGTGCCAGGACTCTGAGATACCAGCTCACAAAACAGCCTGTCCCTCCCTTTCCATTGGCTACACCCTCTTCTGACACCTTTCATTATTGTGATCCTCACATTATTTCTGCCTTGCATAATCAGTTTATTGCAAAGATGTTTTCCCCACCATCTCCAAAGCAACTACCCAAGAACACCTCAAGATACAACTTATGCTCCAGTCAGTATAGCTCTGAGAACTCCCTCACTGATCCTAGTCCATAGGAAGTAATTTACCCATACCCCTTTAGAGCCTGGAATGACAGAGACTGGACAAGAGTACTGCTATCTTGATCAAAACATGCCATTTCAGGAGATCTAAGTTTCTGTTTATTTAACCTTCAGTTTCCTGAGCAAAATTGCCAGATTACCAAAAAAGGGAATCAGATATCCCCTGCTAAATCTCCTAGAAGTCTCCTGTCAGAAAACCACTCCCACCACTTCCAAACCCTTGAAACACCCCTGAGTCTGTAGGAGAGCACATTCTCTATTCTCCCCATCAGATCTGACAGGATCCTCTCAGGTATGCCAGTAAACCTGCTTGGACTGTTGAAAGCATGTCCTGCCTCCCTCCCTCAACTAATAAAAATATGCAAATGAAAACCACAATGAAATGTCATCTTACTTCAATAAATATGACTAATATTAAGGTGATTAAACATGTCAACTGCTGATGAGAATACGGGAAGTAAATAGAACACTTGCACATTGTTTTTGGGAATACAAATTAGTACAGTCACTAGGAAAAACAGTATGGAGATTCTTCAAAAAATTAAAATGGAGGGCTGGTGAGATGGCTCAGCGGCTTAAGCGCCTGCCCGGCAAGCACGAGGGCCCGAGTTTGACTCCCAGAACCCACATACGAAAAAGGGGCTGGTGATATCGCTCAGCAGCACAGGCGCCTCCTGGTGCGCAAGGTCCTGAGGTCGACCCCCCCCGGTACCCACAAAAAAAAATTAAAATGGAAACTAATATATGATCCAGAATTTTTCCTACCAATTGTTTACAGAAAGAAAGGGAAATCATTATATTGAAGAGACATCTGTACCTCCATGTTCATTGTAGTCTTCACAATCACCAAGAAATGCAATCTTCATAAGTGACAATAAATGCATAAATGGATGAAGAAAATATGATACATATGCACAATGAAATACTAAGTAGCAATATAAAGTCATCCTATCAAGTACAACTACATGGATGGAACTAGAGATCATTATGTTAAGTAAAATAATCCAAGTATTGTTGTTACTACATAATGAGCAAGTGTAGTTCACGCTGGTGTGTATGATGAGAAAAGAATTGCCAAGTATACATGTGTTAGCAAGTGACAAGTAGGTTCATTTATTAAAAATCACAGGAAGTTGTGCTCTGGGCAAGTCTGTGTTAATAAAAAATACATCACAAACAGACGAAAAACAGTGTTGTGGTGACAGTAAAGCAAAAGCCCTGGACACAGATCACAGTACACAGTAGCAGCAGTGCCCCCTGGTCAACCAGAATTTTGAAATTTAAAGGCTATTCACCTCAGCTGAGGTCCCCCCATATCCCTAGGTGTGATTGACAGGAATGATTGACAGGGTCTTGTCTTACTTCATAGGCTCTTAACATACATGCTTGTGCCAGATTTCATTTGGAACTTAAATAATGTGTGGCATGTAGTACATATTGACAAACTCTGAATGAGTTTTGAGTAGTGTGAACTTGACTGAAGGTCAGGCTAAGAGATTCAATGTGCATGTGCTCTCACCTAGAACATCAGAGATTTACTTGGTCTTTGTTATGTGATTTTCTACCTTTCTTAGTGATATAGGACATATGATATATGACCACTAAATAATCAAAATAATATAAGGAAAGTATTATAACTCCCAACCTTCTAGGTGTCCAAAACTGAGTTTATGTTCTCTAAAAATCAAGGAATAAATTCTAGGAATAATGGAGGTTCAGAGTAGGAAGAATTTATTGAGAGAAAGAAAGTTTTTGTCTAAGAGGGACAAAAGGGGACAGAAGGGGGCCTGGAAAGTAGGTTGCCAGCTGACCCTGCTTCTCAAGGGTGTTTTATTGAGTAAAGCCACGAGGTGAGGCAAGTTCAAGGTGGGACAGGACTATAATCAATCAATAAGATTATAAGTATAATCACTTAGGTAATATTGATCCAATGGAAAAATATCAGAGGATAGGTGTGAGGAGGGACAAAACTATGGTCAACCAATAAGATTGCAACAAGTATAAGTGCTTGCATAATATTGATGTAATGGGAATCTAATTGGGAAGCAAGTGCACATGGGATGGACAAGGACTTTCCTGGAAAGGGTGGGGTAAGGAGGTTTGGTCCTCCACCCCAAGATGTTTGATGTATATTTAGAATATCAATCATTGATATTCATCCCTAAGGGAAGTATATGAATGTAGTCATTCTTTTCTTGAAGCCTGGCCTACAGTAAATGCACTTCCAGCCACAGTTGTCTTCTGCACTGACCTGTTGAGGGCCCAGCCCTGTCTGATTGCCTACAATATTTCTAAATGACTTAGCTGTCTCTAATATTAGGATGGTGGAAAGAGGAATGGCCATAGGGTGCTGTTGAACATTAAAGGGATGTAAGGGAGTGCCTTCTTTAACTCCAATGTTTTTAACTGTACTATTGCAACTGGTACCACATTATCTCACTCATATGTGGAAACTAAATAAGTTGATCTCATAGATGTGATTACCTAAGGATGGAGTAGTGCAAGGGAGAGGAAGAGATGGAGAAAGCTAAATCAATTGATACTAAGTTATAGTTAGATAGAAATAAACTCTGGCATGTTATTGCAGAGTAGAGTGATTATAGATGATAGTAATTTAGTGTACATACACTAATGCTAGATTGCATCATATTGAAAGCTTTTATCACAAGTATCTTCACTACAGAGTGTGTGAGTGTATAGCAATAACATATGTAACATATGGGGGCAATGGTGGAACCAGCAGAGACCACCAGGCTTGTGTAAAGGCAACATGGCATATAATTTATTGTGCCTGGATGCCGGCAGGCAGAGAGTGCAATAAGACCATCTGTCCCTGGGCCAGTGAGATAGCTCAGCGGTGTAAGCACCTGCCTGGCAAGCGCCAGGGCCCAAGTTCGACTCCCGGAACTCACATACAAAAAAAGGGCCAGTGATATTGCTCAGAGGCATGGGCGCCTGCTGGCGTGCGAGGTCCTGAGGTCGACCCCCGGTACCCACAAAAGAAAAGACCATCTATCCCAAACAAAGAGCAGTCTGTCCCTTTTATAGGGATGGTGAGAAGACAGGGGACATTAGACAGGGAGATCCTAATAAACATCTGTGGTCAAAGTTCTCTTGTAGTCTTGCACCTCGGTGGGCAGAGTCCTTGAAATGTCAGGTGTAAAATCTTGGGTGTCTGCAGATATCCCCAGATGTCCTGGAACCTGCAAAATTTCTTGTCTTTTCCTATCTCTTTTCTGGTGCTTGCCATGACAACTTCAGTACTGAGCTGAGTTCCCTGCTGAGAGCTGAGTTCCCTGCAGAGAGTAGTACTTCTGCTGGCAAGCAGGTTTGGGGCTGGGAGAGTCAGGTTAGATTCAAACCTATGATAGATTTAGGCTGATTGCAATATTATGCAATATATTATAAATGTCTGAAAACATCACATGGTATACCCCACAGATATATATAATTTTGTATATTCATTAACATGAATATATCAAAAATATTTTGCATCAAACTAATTTTAAAATGAACCTCAATTTTGCAATAAAGGCAAAATGCATTCAGAATTCCTCTTCATATATTACAAGTAAAACCTTTACATTTTGACCTTTTTGGATGACTTCCTCAATCTACCAACTAAGAAGAGGTAGTATGGATTCCTTTACTGACATAAATTCTCTTTAACTGAGCCTAGGGTTCCAATAGGAGATGAGGTGAGATGGATAGTGAAAACCATTTGAAATATATGAAATCTGAGCTTCTAACTATAAGGCCTGACCTGAGAAAGCCCTTTTGAATAAACATGGTGCCCTCTACAAATAACAGGAACCCAGGCTGCCCTCAGCAAAGAAGAATTAATGGACATAAAGAAATTTAAGACTTGATCTGCAGTCTCCCTGACAATGGAAGGCCCAGATTTATATGCACACCTGTGCTGACAATCCTTGCAGCTTTGACCTCAAACATTCCACCCAGATTCCTTGGGACTATAATCCCCAGCCCCATACCCTGTATATACTTAGCCTCCCCTCCAAATATTCACAGATATCACTCTGATTTCAGCTTACCTGTATGTAGGCAGAATTCAACCTACTCTTTCTCACAGTCTCAGTCTCTGGCTGTTTCCCCATGCAACATTAATTAACAGTAACTTTTGGATGGTACATTTCAGAAAATTAGTTTGAGGTTTCTAGGTAGAAACTAAGTCTGAATGTTAAAGTTGGGATTATTATCCTTATTTCACAAATGAGTATATTTATAATGTATCAACTATTTTAGTTGATTAAGAATAGATACTACAGGGCTGGTGAGATGGCTCAGCAGCGTAAGTGCCTGCCTGGCAAGCACGAGGGCCCGAGTTCAACTCCCGGAACCCACATACAAAAAAAGGGTTGGTGATATCACTCAGCAGCACAGGCACCTGCTGGCGCGCAAGGTCCTGAGGTCAACCCCCATTACCTACAAAAAAAGTTAAATGAAAAAGAATAGATACTACAAGGGACTGTATACTGCAAGAACCAAAACTTAAATTTATCCTAAATGCTCAAGAATAAATAGAGCCGAGTGAATCTTGGCTGAAATTGCAACACCAAGACTATTTACAATTAACACTGTATTAGTTAAAATATGTGAGTTTCGTAGTGTACGATACTTTCACATTTTTTCTCTTTTCTATTCTTAAGACTCTGAACTTTGTGCTAGATTTTTATGATAATAGCGGCTAAAAATTTCAAAAATTTTCAACTCTCCCCTGCAGCACCTTGCCTGTCAAAGATCTGATGGACAAGTACTTCACATTTTGGAATCACTCTGTGAGTATGTAGTTTGATGATTTGCAAAATAACTGTCAAAAAGAAATTATGACAAAGTTGTCTGAAGTTCTGAAGCATTTAGATCCAATTACAGTAACATGTTCATGTCTTCCAGACTTTTATATTTTTCTTTAAATCAATTTTACTTTAGCTCCGGGGAAATTTTAAAATAATACAAAAAAATCTGCAAGGATTTTTTTTTATTCTTGGTGCTTTTTAAAGATTAAATTTCACATTTTAAGTGTCCTTAATGTTGTAACATTTCATTTCTTTGGTAATACACATAAAGTATAGTGATGAAAAAATATCTAAAAAATAATTGTATATATTAAAAATAATAACTAATGAGCTCAGCCAGTTTTTGAGAATCTTTTATTTTATTTTATTTTATTTTGTGGGTACCGGGGGGTCAACCTCAGGACCTCGCATGCCAGCAGGCGCCCATGCCACTGAGTGATATCACCGGCCCCTTTTTCATATGTGGGTTCCGGGCGTCGAACTCAGGCCCTTGCCGGGCAGGCGCTTAAGCTGCTGAACCATCTCACTGGCCCCTTGAGCATCTTTTATGACAGCAGGGTGTGAAAGTGTGCCTGAAAGAGATGCCTAGCCTCAGTGACTTAAATCAATTTCAAGAACACTTCCAGCTCTTCTCATTTATGGTTGAAAAAATGTTAGCTCTTGCAAATGGCAGTGGAGAAAATTCAATTTAATGTAATAATATGAACAAGACTATGCTCTAGGACAGTGATGGCAAACCTTTTATAGACTAAGTGCCCAAACTGTAACCCAAAACACACTTATTTATTGCAAAGTGCCGACACTGCAATTAAACCTGAATACTGAGGTTTTCATTTAGAAAAATCAATCCATACATTAACATCTTTTGTCTTAAAAGAAAGACAAAGTAACAGAGCTTTCACTGATACAAACAGCTTTTTATTGAAAGGTAAAAGTTTGCATTTTGTGTGCTTTTTCACAATGTGATTTTTGCTGTTGTATGCATGCTGGTAATTTGTCAGACAGTGGCTCATACATAGTTTCACAGGAAAACATGCAGCACTCGGGTCATCTGTTAGTCTGTTTTTTGTATCACATTGGATATAACTTAAAGCTAAAAACAGCTCCTCACCAGCATAAGATGATCTAAACAAAGTAAGAAAATGCAATCCCACATGCTTTCATTCACTTAAAATTATTTGGCAGCAAATTTCCCACTTTAAGAATGTCATTTTCAGAATTACCAATTGTGCTGTCCTTTGTCATCTCTTCACATTCTATCTTCTCTATCTTCTCAAGTGTTGCACAAAAGCATAGAATATATTTTTCCAGATAGACCTTTCTTGAAATTTCAATAGCTTCATTTCCAGGTTTCCAAAATTTAACCAGTGTAAGCAGGAAAGATCAAGTTCTTCAAATTTGGCTTTATCTGTAGAAGTAAAAAAAAAATAGTTGTCTCCATCTTATTAAACTATAAAAATTGGTTACTAAAATCCTCCTCTGTAGCTGCTATAATTCTAGAAAATTCCTTGTAGATTTCTTGCTGGCTTGTAGGATTGTCTGCAAATGTTGCAGAATTTTCTAAATGTATTTTTAGATTTGGAAAATATTCCAACTACCCACTTTTAAGTCCTGGGGCAACTTGGCTCATGTACCAACAGAGAGGACTCTGCACATGTGCAGCAGAATGGGTGCCATAGATTCACCACTACTGTTCTAGGATGACACTTCTCAATATTCAACATGTATAGAAATTACCTTGGCATTTTTTAAAAATCTGGATTCTCAATTCATAGTCCTCCATGGATGTCTAAGATTCAGTATTTCCAATAAGCTCCTTAGTATGCTAAGGCAGGTGATCAGAGATACACTTTGTGGAGCAAAATTGTAGGAGACAGATTTCAATGAGAAATAGGTCTGTAACAGAGAATTTTATGCTTTATTTGTTTATTTTTATTTTGTTTAGCCTATCCACATGACTCACACATCTGAGTTCAAGGTATTTCTGTCCAATAATATACCTCTTCATTCAAGCTGTATTTTGATAAAGAATATGAAAGCACATAAAAAATAAAAGAACTTGATTTATTTAATGTTATTTATCTGCTTTTAAACATTCTACTACCTCCATTCCCCACATCATTTCTTTTAACACTTAGTTATATGACATATGTATTTTTATTATTTTGTTGATAAGGCAGTGAAAGTATTCAGTAATTCATGAATATTTCAAGCCAACAGTGCTAGCCAGTCATGTAATGCAAATGAAAATTTAATTCCTAAGTCTTTGCTTTTAAAAACTATTTCAGTAGATCACTGTTATACCAAGTATAGATAATATATTGAAACACCATTATAAAAGTTAGTAACAGCACCAGAATATTCTAAGGTTTCACTAATAACAGGGTTTTGAATATCTTAGACTATTCTTACTTGCTTAAGATCTCCATAGTTTATGAGATAATTTCATTCCATGTTTGCTATTGTTTAGTATTTTTCTGTAAATTGTTTATGTTTCCATACAAATATTTCACATAATTAGATATCATTGCTATACTTACATAATTGTTAAAATAAAACACAATATTATTGTCCGTACATACAAAATAACTAAAATTAAAAATATGATTTTTTTAAAGGTTAAACTTTGGGCCATCTAAAATGTCTTGCATGCCACAATGATGTAATTACAACAAGTTTACATTCTTTGAATCCAGAGAAGCAAGAGCCAAGACATGTCTTGTACTATCACTTTAATATCTACACAACATGACCCCTTGTTCTAGGTATCACATACCAAACACACAGATGAAAAAAAAAATTTATGGAGCACAACATATTGCTATCACTCAGGAGCCAGGTCTCAGGGCAGCATAAAACACCTGTAACACTCAGAATCTGTTTTTTTCACTTTCTTGCTACTTGTTCTCAAAACAAAATTCATACCTACAAATGTTGAAATTGGTAGGTTGTTAGGTTGTACAGCAGCTAAGTTTGAAGAAAGAGATCATTGTAGCTTGTATCTAGATGTCCCCCCAAAGCCCCATGCCCTCATAGATGGGGCTTTTCAGAGATGGCTGGATCTAGGCCATATGATACTGAGCTTAAGGGTTTTTGGTACTAAATCTGTCCCCTAATTGCAATTTTCATAATTTCAGGTTACACGACCCAAAAGTCTAGTAGCCCAGATGGGATAAAAGAGAAAAGCAGGCTATCTGCTTGCTGCTCACTGTCTTCTGCCTGATCTGAAAAGCTATCACAGCTATAAAAGAAAAAGTGAATCTGTTCTAAAACTTTCAAATAATTATACATAAGTATATATGATTTGGGAATTTAAAGTATTTAATTCCTCAAATTCAGGAATATTGAGGCTCCTTTAACTACAAACTAGCCCACATTCCTTGATTCTAACAAATTCTTATGAGCTTTTATGAAAGTTGTATTGTAAGTAAAATTAAATTATTGAACAAGAAAAAAGTTTTACACAAATTTATTGCATACAAATAGTTAAGCATTTGCAACAATACACTGGTTACCTCTCCATAAACACCAACACTGAAGGCAAAGCACATGAAACCATATGAAATTTGTACACAATTTATAAACAATTACACAATTGTGTACAAATTTACACACAATTACATTATGCTATCTACTAAAATACATCTCACTAGGGGCTGGGTGTGGTGGTGCACACCTGTAATCCCAGCACTTGGGAGGCTGAGGCAGGAGGATCCCGTGAGATTGAGGCCAGCCTGGGATACATAAGCAAGTTCAAGTCCAGCTTGAATTACATAGAGAGAGAGAGACACTGTCTCAAAAAAAGCAAAAACAAACAAAACCTTTTGCCATCTCACTAAAAAAAAGTGAAAATGGAAAAATAATGCCAAGACTATATCTCGATCTGCAAATTTTAAAACTTGCTTAGTGCATATCCATACTAAAATAGTACAAGAAGGAAAATCTATGACTAACATAATTTAAAAGTGTACAAAAAGTCTGTTCATTCACCTTAATAAAAATGTTTATTAACAGAATGCTGATCTCTGAAACAGAAACCTATCAGAATGAGCAAGACATAAAACAGATCTAAAGTATAACAGCTGACCCCACAGCATTTACTACTCTGTTAATTTCTTACAAAACTATGTCACAAAAGTTACATGCATATTTTCTTTTTTTTGTGTGTGTACAGGGGGTTGAACTCAGCACCTTGCACACCAGCAGACACTCATGCTGCTGAGTGATATCACCGCCCCTTTTTTCATATGTGGGTACCAAGAGTTGAACTCAGGACCTTGTGCTTGCCAGACAGGTGCTTATACCTCACAGATATCTCACCAGCCCCTTCATTTTTTCTTAATACTGGAACAACACTAGGAAGGAATAGATGGTTATGATCTTGCTCTTTAATAAAATCAAGTCTATCATGGACTTTTGGTTCTAGAGTTGATGAGAGAAAATTCCATCCAAACTTTTCATTTTAGATGTAGAAAACTTTGACAAAAGAAGTTAAAGTCACTTGCCCAAGATCACACAGTTATTAGAAACATTAGAATAAGAGGTCAGATATCTCTAGCCCATTATCCCAGTTCTATTCACTACACCACACTACCTGTTAAAAATTATGAGGAGTGTCCTATAGAACAGGAAATGTTCACAAGATATGTAGAAACACCATGATTATATTCTTTAATATATTTGTTTTCTTTTGTTCACTGCTCTAACAGGGGTAAATCTTTTTTCCCTCTCTCAGCCATCCCTTAGTTAATTAAATCTGTGCAGGTTTATATTTAAACTTATTAGGTCTTATTAATGTTAATACTACCATGCTACATCCATACTACATACTACATTTGATAATCGATAAAATCAGTCTAAATACCTTGAAAATCGATGAGTACTTTTAAAGCAATTTCTTAATCTTAAATATCTTAGTCATCTCTTTCACCTTTCCCTCTCACTAGGTCTCAATAAATAGGACCACCACACTGGATGGCAATTAAACACAATAATCAAATATGGAGAGAGATTTATGTCACCAATTTATTGAGATATGATTCACTTTCATAAAAATAATCTGTCAAAATTAAAAGAATCTCCATAAAATGATCACAGTTTACAGGGAAAGATAAAATTGACAGTTCCATATTTACAACACACCCTATGTTAGGTGTGTTAATATTTATTTTCTCTTAAGGTTTCTGAGTTTTAGCCCATTTTCTGGCCTTTCTTTCAAACTTGCAGGAAGACTGTGAGTCTTTCTACGGCAGGCACTCCCGGTTTTTACAGCCTGCTTGCTGTTCCCTTGCTGATGTATACACCCATGCCTAGGGTGTGTTATAATCTTTTAAAAGTCCTTACAGATGGAATCATACCTTTCTCAGGATCATTGTCATTGTTGTAATTATCTACTGTGACAGGCACTGATTTAGATAAGCCTTCATCTCCTTTGGGGGAAGTGTACTTAAAATTAGATTTAAATTATCTATAAGTAAAATTGTGTAAAAGAAAACTGAAAACCAAAACCTTTCAAGGAAACTCGTGGATTCCAAATATAACTCTATAATCCAAATCATGAGCAAAAAGAATATTTATGAAAAGTACAACAGGAAATTTATGAAGTATCAAAAGTTAAATGATAAAATAGATCTTACACATTTCAAGATTCCTTCCCAGAGCACAAGGATTTTAAAACCCACTCTTCTCTGTAACAATTTTACAGCAATTATCATCATTACTACCACAATGTTCTTGTTGAAATAACCTTTGTACTGGTACATTTAAAGTTTCAGGTTCACATATGTTTACTTCACCCTGTATCACTGATGAATAACAAGTAGTATCAAGTAATTTAAAAATAAATTTGAAATAATATAATATCCATGACTTCAATTACTCAGAGATATACAATACAGTGGTTTCTCAGTTTGTGACCTTAATTCTTCCTGCAATTCTAGTTACAAACTGAATTGGAAAGAACCAAATCAAATTTCTCCATGAGGTCAACATTAAACCTAACCATTGGATTTGATTCAGTTCTCATCCAATTCATTTTGAAGCCAGAATTGTGGAAAGAATTAAGTTTGTGAACCGAGGTACAACTGCATTTAAGTACATTAAAATTTTGCTATTTAAGAAATTCTGAGAAATAAGGTTCTAGGGTAAATACAGGATCCAAGGAACAGGGGATGCAAAACAACAGACAGGTAAGCAAATTCCCAGGATAACAATGAAAAGCAGGTAAAGCAGACCAAATTGGAGTAGCAAAAAGAAGCTTCAACAGTGACAGTTCCAAAAATAAATAAATAAATAAATAAAACGTAAAATTGGTCAATTGCTTGGTGTATAAACTTACTCAGGAGTTATGGGGTACTGATGGAAAATTGGGAAGTAAACTCATAATAGCTATGTAACAAAAGACTCAGAGAAAAAGTGCAAACATTAAATCTAGGAAAAGAAACAAAAGAAAGACATGCTAAGTAATGTAATCAGTAGAAACTATGTGTGTGGGTGTATATTTGTACTATATAGGAAATATATACAATGTAAAACTGCTATGAATATTTACTTATAGTCATATCAACACTTATGTTACCTAAGAAGTGTAATATAACCTTCCTCCAAATGAAAAGAAAGAAGTATGCCTTTGGTGAATAGTAGAAGACAGCTAAATCCAATACTTCCATATGAAGAGTAATATCTAAAAGTGACCAATTAAGCAAGAAATATTATAAGCACATTAAAGACAAATGTAACAGGAAAAAACAAAGAAAAGTTAAAACAATAGCTAGCCATTGCCTCAATGGAGAGTTTTCAATATAGCCTTATAAGAATAATTGAATTTAACAAAGGGTATGCTTTAAATTTGATAAAAAAATTAGAAAAGAAGCATGATAAACCAAATAATATATAAAATACATTAACATATTACATTTTATATGAAATAAGACAGCAAATATAGCATATACCACATACAATGATCATATTTATGTTATAACACAAGTACTCATGCATATCAAGGATCAGAATAAAATAACTCATAATATTGGATTTTAATTTGTATTCAACAAAAGCTATTACTTGCAGAAAAATATTAACTAAAATTAACATCACAAAAAAAGACAACCAGATTTAAAATACCTTTTACTGCGATGCAAGAGTAGGTACACATTACCACCTGTGAGTGTTTTTGCCAAAATCTGTACTTAAATCTGATCAGGTCTCTGCATCCAACTACCAGTTTACAGGAAATACAAAAGCCAATGAACTTCACCACAGAGTATTCTTTCTTAAAATAAATGTAAAAATGGGGAAAAATGAAAACCACAAATTCAAATTAAAAAGAGATATCACATCCAAATGCTACATATTCTATATTTTAAAAAAACACCACTGTATTTGTGCGAAAATGAGGAAATCAAGTGTAATGGTATTGTGGTATTGTTTAAAAGGTTCTTATGTTTTAACAATATATTCTCAACTAATTTCAGATGAAATGATATAGTTTGTGGGATGTGCCCTAAAATAATCAGAAAATAAAATAGATGAAACAAGATTGGCCCTGATAGTAATGGATGAAGATGGGTTAATTGACACCTGGAAGTTCGCTATTTTATTATACCCATTCATTTCTAAATGTTTACACTATAAAGTTCACTTAAAAACTGAAAAATTTATGTATTAAAAAATAAATTTCACACATTTTCCTAGCCAAGTACAGCACAAACATTTTGATGACCATTCAAGAATATCAAATCTTTCCACTTACCTAACTATACTACTAATATAGCTTACAAGTGGTTTTACATTCCATAAAATACTGCCAGTACGAAAAATCAATTTTAACTAGAAATCTGTGGTTTACTGCTACACTCTACTCTTCATATACTGAAATGTATCCGTGACATGAATCTACAAAAGTCATATATCAAACAGAAGTAAACTGGTTACCTTTCTCAATTTCTCTCACTCATGCTCCCCCTCAGGAATTTGTTTTTGCCTCTCCAGGCTCTTCTTTAAGAGCATTTTGTGTTTCTCTTCTTAGTTTATCATCTTTAAGAATCTTATGAATTTTCTTTCAGCCTTTTCCATGAGACTTAGAATAGTTGTTTTTAACTTTCTCTTCCTCCTCTTCCTCTTCCTCTTGTTTTTCTTCAGAATTGCTTTATGGAATTTTGATCATTGGAGGTAAACTGCACAAAGTTTTGTAACTTTCCTCAAAATTTTGGCATAGAATTACATGATCAGTCACTTACACCATTCCATATATGCTAAAAAGTTTGAAGACCTGGGACTCAAACAGATACTTCTACAGTCACGTTCAGGGCATCATTATTCAACATAGCCAATGGGAGGAAATAACTGACATGTCTATCAACAGATGAATGGATGAAAAGAAAATGTGGTATACATATGAAAATAATTATCCAGAGTAAAAAGGAAAAAAAAATTCTGTTATATTCTCTAAGACAGATGAACCCAGAAAACACTGTATCAATAAAATAAACCACACAAACAAATGTATGGCTCAACATTTTGGAGGCACTTAAAAAGGCACAGACAAAAATTTATTTAGATGTTAACGGGATGGGCAATAGAAGAAAACTGAGGGTTAATATTTAATGGGTCTGAAGTTTCTGCTTCTGAGAATAATTAAGGCCATTATATATTGCACCTTGAAATTTTTAAAAGTTAAGTTAAAAAATTGAATCCCTCCTCCAAGAGATAATACAGTTAACAGAATCAAACTTATTATAGCAACTTTTGCTTTAAATAAACCCTCCTAGAAACAATAAACTCAAATTGGTTAAATCATTGCCAGAAGAAATGTATTCACATGTAACTCATTACTCAGGATACACTGTTGTATGTCTTCCTAAGTTACAACACTTTACATGATTTTCATGGCCCTATCCAAATAAAACTATAAATTAAAATGTTCTGAAATGTCCATTAGAAACAAAGGTAAAGGAAAATTGATAATATGATAATATTTATATGTATCCACATTTTAATATTAAAATTTAAATTTTATTCACCCCATATTATAAAACTTGCATGTATTTAGATATTTAACAAACTAATCTTTCCATAAGTATAAGTGATAATAAACCATTGGTATGTAACTAATGAATAGAACATAGAAATAGCAATATATTTATTATGGTGTACTATAATAATTCAAGCAGGCACCCGATGTGGGGGAGGGAAACCCCTTCCACTGCTACTGCCATAACTGAAATGAACCACTCCAGAAGGCCCAGAGATCAGAGGGAATACTTGTGATACAGTAGGGTCCCAATAAAGGCACACAGGATGGACAGGCGAGACTAGTGCATTCAAAAGTCTGAAGTAACAATAGCAATAGGAGCCGACAGGTGACTGAGGCATCCTCGAGACTGGCAAGCAGCTTGGGAAGAATCCAGGGCTTGGTACCTGGCCTTTGTCTCTCAATTTTTTATTTTACCTTTTTCTCTCTTCCTTTTCTTTTCTTTTTCTTGCTCTTCCTTCTTTTTTCTTTCTTTTGATATTTTTTCTCTCTTTTCTAAATGGCTGGGGAGAATTCCAGCACAGAAAACTAATCCCATCCCCTAAACCCAGAGAACAAGTTCAGATAATCCCTTGAATACGCCTTCATTCTTTCTTTTCTACTCCCTTCTCTAGTTTTGCAAACCTTGTGTGATCATCCTTTGTCCTCCAGCCTTGCTCCTACTTTCTTTCCAGTTCTCTTTGATTTATACACTATCCTCCCTAAATTATCCCACCAAAGGGTACAACTACTCTACCAAGAGGAATCATTTTTCATACAAACTCCTAATTTATGATCAGTTCTGTTATATAACTATAGACTCTGCTCCTACGGTATAAAGTGCAAAATCAATAGTTACTACAGTTTGTCGGTTTCTAAAATGTGCTTGATGATATTGTTATTGCTAATTTTACCACTTTAGCTAGGATCTCATATCTGTTGAAATCAGTTGTTCTCCCTTCTGTAATAATATTGGAAAGCTTTGGGATAATAACCTTATCACAGCCCTACACCAAAGGACTGGAGACTGAGCAAAACAGATACCAACATCACACTCTTAATTAATTCGGAAGGTAGGATATTGTGACAGACACAAATCAAGAACTTCCTACAAAGAGAGAAGACATCCCTGAAGAACAAACTTTTCCTAGAGAGGCCTTGATACTAGTAGTATAGAGATCTGCTAGAAAAACACAAGGATCACCACAGAAAAAAATTATAAATTTTTTGAAACAGAAAATGATGAGACAAAAAGCAAAATGCAATCTGACCTCCAGCCCACGCAGAAGAAGTCCAGGAGATATTGACATAGAAGAAATTGGAAGAAACGCACCTGAAATTTCTGAAATGATATCAACTGAAGTAAAGAAACAAATCAATGAGGCTATAGAGGAAATCAGATCAGAAATATTTTCTCAGGAAAAAAGAAATGTCAACATTTATAAAGGGAATTGCTCAACAAATCTAGACTAGAGATGGATAAAAACTACACAATGATAGGGAGAAGAGGGAAACAGAGAAAGATCAATATACGAAAGAAATGGAATGCATGAAATGGATTCAAACAGATATCCAGGAAATGAAAAATTCCATTCAAAGCTGGGAAAACCACTTCAACAAAACAGAAGACAGACTTTCAGATTTTGAAGACAGGATCATGGTTAGTGATCATAAAAGGAAAGACCTCTTGAAAATAACAAAAGATCAGGAAATAACAATTAAACAACTGCAAGACAATGCAAAGAAAAATAATGTAACAATAATTGGTGTCAGTGAAAAAATAGGAGTCAACACAAATGACATAAAAACACTACATGCAGAAATAACAGCAGAAAATTTTCCAAGCATGGGAAAAGAATCTGACATACAGATAAGTGAGACATATAGAACTCCAATTAGCCATAACCAAAATAAATCTACAACAGACATATAATAATCAAGATCCCAGAAATTCAGCACAAGATCAGAATATTAAAAGGTGTTATAGAAAAGAAACAGATCACCTGTAAAGGAAAGCCCACCACAATCATGGCAGACTTCTCAACACAAAACCTCAAATCAAGAACTACTTGGAGTGAAGTATTTCAAGTCATTAAAGAAAACAATTTCCAAACCAGATTGATGTACCCTGCAAAACTATCTTTCAAAACTAATAAAGAAATAAGATACTTCCATGATAAAGAACAACTGAAGAAATTCATGACCACCAAACCAGCATTAAAAAGGTACTGAAAGATAGTCTAGACAGAGAGAAAAATGACCACAATTCCAAGAGCAATAACAGAAAGAAACCACCAGGAAAGGCAAGAAATTAAACTGAGGGAAAAAACAAAGGGCCAACAGCAGGAAAATAACATGACAAAGATAAGCCAATACATATGAATTATAACTAGCAATGTAAATTGCCTCAATGCACCAATCAAAAGAATCAGACTGGCAGAATGGATCAAGAAATTAGATTCAACAATATGCTTTATACAAGAAACACATTCAATTTAAAAATAAATTCATAGACTGAAGATCAAAGGATGGAAAATAATCTTCCATAAACAGCAAACCAAAAAAAGCAGAGGTAGCTATTCTCTTTGCAGAATTCAGACCAAGAGTGATAAAAAAAAGATAAAGAAGGTCACTACATACTTGTCAGGGGAAAACTTCAAAAGAATGAGATAATAACGACAAATATGTGTGCAACAAATATGGGAGCACCCAACTATATAAGACAGATATTAATAGACATGAAAAATCAAATAAGCAATAACACAATTGTAATGGGGAAACTTAATAACCCATTGTAAAAAAAGACATCAACTTGACAAAAAAAAAAAATAATAATAACAGAACTGAACCAAACCTGTGAACATATGGACTTAGCATATGTTTTCAGAGTTTTCAATGAAACATTATCAGAATACACATTCTTCTCAGCTGCACATGAGACGATCTTTAAAATAGACCATTTACTAGCCATAGAAGATGCTTAAGTAAATGCAAATGAATTAAAATTAGCCTACGCATAGTATCTGACCATAGTGCAATAAAATTGGAAATTAATGACAAAAAAAACTGCAAAAACTCCATAAACACATAGAAATTAAATAATACCCCACAGAAAAAAACAAATGTTCACAGTTGAAATTAAAGAAGAAATTAAACAATATTTACAATCAAATGAAAATACAAATACAACTTATCAGAACCTATGGGACGCAAAGAAAGCAGTCCTAAGGGAGAAATTTATAGTGGTGAATTCTCACAACTGGAAAACAGCAAGCACAGGAAAAAAAAAAAAACTAATGCTACACCTCAAGTTTCTAGAAAAAGAAGAGCAAGACAAGCGCATTGACCATACAAGGGAGGAAATGGTAAAGATCAGAGCAGAAATTAATGCAACAGAGACTAACAAAACAATGCAAAGGATTAACGAATCAAAGAGTTGGTTCTTTGAAAGAATAAATAAAATAGATAAACCCCTAGCCAACATTATCAAGAAAGGAAAGAAAAAACTCAGATTCATTCAATAAGGAATGAAAAGGGTGAAATCACTACAAATCTTGTGCAATTTCAGAAGGTCATCAATACCTCCTTTGAATATCTTTGCTTGCGTAGCATGGAAAACACAGAAGAAATGGACAGGTTCCTAGAAACGTATGAATTACCAAAGCTGATTCAAGAAGATATAAAATTCTGACTATACCAATATCAGTTAATGCAACTGAAAATGTAATTAAAAACTTACCAACAAAGGAAAGCCTAGATGATGATGGATTCATGGCTGAAATTGACAAGAAATTTAGCTAAGATTTAATGCCAATACTCCTCAAACTCTTTAATGAAATAGAAAGGAAAGCAATTCTCATTCTCCCTAACTCATTCCTGGAGGTAAGTATTAGTGTGATACCAAAACCAGAGAAACGCCCAACCCAAAAAGAGAACTACAGGACAGTCTCCCTAATGAACATATATGTAAAAATCCTCAATAAAATATTAGTAAACAGAATGCAGCCAATCGTCCAGAGTATTATACACCATGGCCAAGTGGGATTCGTCCCAGGAATGCAGGAATGTTTCAACATACACAAATCAATAAATGTAATACACCATATCCACAAAGCGAAAGACAAAGAACATCTCAACAGGTGCAAAAAGCTTTTGATAAAGTCCAACACTAATTCATTATAAAAATCCTACAGAAAATCTGAATAAATGGTATTTACCTCAATCTGAAAAAGCCATCTATGATAAAACAACAGCCAACATCATACTAAATGGACAAAAACTGAAAGCTTTCACTGTAAAATCAGAAACAAGACAAGGATGTGCACTCTCACCACTGCTATTCAATATAGTTCTGAAAACATTAGCCAGAGCAATTAGATAAGATAAAAATGATCATTATTTACAGATGATATGATACTCTACATAGAAGACCCCAAAAACTCTACCAAAAAGCTTCTAGAATTAATAACCAAAATCAGTAGCATAACTGGGTATAGAGTCAACACTCAAAAATCCCTAGCATTCCTGTATAAAAACAACAAACTCACTGAGACAGAAATTAGGGAAACCACAAAATTCATAATAGCATCCAAAACAACAACAAAACAAAACAAAGCTAAACAAACTAGGAATCAATCTAACAAAGAAAATGAAAGATCTGTACATTGAAAACTACAGCACTCTGAAAAAAGAGATCAAAGAGAATATAAGAAAATGGAAAGATATCCCTTGCTCATGGATAGGAAGAACCAACATTGGGGAAATGACCATACTCTCAAAACTTTTATACAGATTTAGTGCAATCCCAATCAAAATACCATTAGCATACCTCACAGATCCAGAGAAAACATTAGTAAAATTCATTTAGAAACTGAAGAGACCTAGAATGGCAAAGGTTATCCTGGGCAGCAAAGGCAAGGCAGGAGGCATCACAATCCCTTACCTGAAATTATACTACTAAGCTACAGTGATAAAATCAGCATGGGGCTGTTAAAAAACAACAGACCTGAGAATCAATGGAACATATTAGAAGATGCAGACACAACTACAAACATCCTCAGCCACCTTATCTTTGACAAAAAGTCCAAACATATTCACTGGAAGAAAGATAGCCTCTTTAATAAATGGTGCTGGAAAAACTGGATTTCCACAAACCAAAGACTAAAACTAGACCCATGTCTATCACCATGCACTAAATTAAAGTCATAATGGATCAAATACTTAAATACTAAAACAGAAAAAATAAATCTACTGGAAGAGAAAGTCATAGAAACCTTGAAGACATATGGTTAGGCAGAAAGTTCATGAACAAAACCAAAACCTCATGGGAAGTACTTCAAAGAATCAACAACTGGGATCTCATCTTATTAAAATATTTGCACATCCAAAGAAATTACCGATAGAGTGAAAAGAAAACCCACAGAGCATGAAAGAAGTTTGGCCAACTGTCCTTCAGACAAAGGACTTGTATCTAGAACATATGAAGAACTGAAACAAATCTGCCCCCCCAAATTGAAAGATGGCCATCTGAGATGAATATACACGTTTGAGATGAAGAACTACAAATGGCAAATAATTATATGAAAAAATGTTCAACATCATTGGTCATTCAAGAAATGCAAATTAAAACAACACTGAGATTCCATCTCACCCCAGAAAGAATGCCTATCATCAAGAAATCAACCAATAACAAATGCTGGCAGGGTTGTGGGAAAAAGAACCCTTCCCCACTGTTGGTGGGAGTGTAGACTGGTATAACTATTGTGGAAATAAGTGTGGAGATTCCTCAAAAACTAGGACTGGATTTCCCATTCCACCCAGCTGTTCCCCTTCTGGGTATTTTCCCACAAGAACTAAAAGCATCATACCACAGCAATATATGTGCACCCATGTTTATAGTAGCTCAATTTGTAATAGCTAAATCTTGGAAACAACATAAATGCCCATCAACCTAGGAATAGATAAAAAAGATGGGTTATTTTTATATAATGGAGTACTGCACAGCTATAAAGAAGGATAAACTTGACACTTTTATAGGTAAATTGATGCAACTAGAGACCACACTCCTAAGTGAAGTAAATCAGACTCACATGTATAAATATCACATTGTCTCCCTAGTGTAAGAAACTGAAAGAATAAATAAGGTCTAAAATGTACAATAGATATTGTGAAAGCAGAAGAAAGTGCTCAAAAGGAAAGAGTAACTGGGATGGGGGAAAAGAGAAAAGAAGGAAGGGAAAAGAATATATATATATATATATATATATATATATATATATATACATGTATATATATACACAAGATAGCTAAGGTAATTATACTACTAATTTCTTTTAGTTTATTGAAAAGAACAGTTTGTGCTTATATTGTTTGATCAATTTTGCATGCCTATATCTTGTAATGTGAGCAACTACTTTGAAGATAACAATACACAATATATTAACCATTGTTAATTTCCTATTATCTTGTTTTGAAATTCTGTATCATTGTTTTTATTTTTTTATTAAAATAAAATAATTCAAGAACACAATCAATATTGTTATCTTGCTTTCAGTAGATGAATCTTCTTGAATCTTCATGCGTCCACTTTCTTTCTTCCTGTATATCTCTACTGATCTTCTAATTTGCTTACTTTTCAGGCCTGAAGAAAATTTAAATGAAAAATAAATATTTCATGATGAGTTTCCAGCAATAAATTACTATTTTAGAAAAGCTATACCTTTGTGTGCACTTCTAAAAACAAAGAGGAAACCAAAAGGCAAAAGTACTGGCTATTCCATCAGACCCCTAACTTCAAACTTTAACACAAAGGATCGACACTTTAAGGTATTCATTATGAAGGTTTGGTATTTGGTTAATAACTTCAGTGAAGTGCCAGATCCTGTAATCTCAACATTATGGGAGTTTGCGGCAGGAGGTTTATGAGTTCAAGCACAGTCTAGGCAACTCAAAGAAAATCTGTGTCAAAAATAAAAGAGGGCTGGGAATGTAGCTCAGTGTAAAGTCCCTAGTATCACCAAGAAAAAGAAGTATGAAGCGACATCAAAATTGTATCTCTGGTGAGACAGAAATGTATGGTATGTATATAAAATACTCACTATTGCTTTAACAAATTGCAAAAGTTTGATTCTGTTTTCTTCATAATAGGTCACAAGCACAAGAAATAACAGCAAAAATCAACAAATTGGACTAAATCAGACCAAAAAACTTCTGTAGAGCCAAAGAATCAATCAGAATAAAGACATAATAGAATGGAAAAAAAATTCCTTGTTATTCCTCAGAGGACTAATATCTAGAATACAAAAGAACTGAGAAAAAATTAAACCACCCAAAATTAAAGATCCAGTCAAGAAATGGGCAAGAAAAATGAGCAGAAACTTCACAAAGGAAGAAATACAAATGCCTAACAAATATATCTAAAAGTGCACAACATCTCTGGCCATCAGAGAAATGCAAATTAATATAATGCTAAGATTCCATGTTACTCCAGAAAGAACAGAAATCATTAAGAAATCAAATAACAATTGCTGGCAAGGCTGTGGTGAAAAAGAAACCCTCCTACATTGTTGGTGGGAATGTAAACTAGTACAACCATTATGGAAATCAGTATGGAGATTTCTCAAAGAAATGAAATCAGAAATCCCAAAAGACCCAACCATCTCCCTGGTAGGTATCTTCCCCAAAGAGCTTAAGGCATCAGACTACAAAAATGCTTGCATACCAATCTTTATAGCAGCACAATGTGCAAAAGTTAAATCCTGGTAACAGCCTGTCTACAGATGAACAAAATGATTAGATAAAGAAAATGTGAATCCACACAAAGATGGCAGTGTTCAGGAGGAAAGAGCCTTAGAGTCACCATCCAGACGCTGGAATATAGCAACTCCAGGAAGACAAGGAGGAGGGAAGTGGATCCCCTGGACCCAGGAAGGATCTGATGTGCAATTTGAAGCCCAAGGAGAGAGTGAAGAGAGAAACTTCAACAAAGAAGGAGGTAGGAGGTGGCACCTTCTCCCTGAGTCCAGACTTGTTGCACAACAGGAGTGGTTCAAACCTGCAGACACATGACTACTGGCGACCCCAGAGGCCTCCACGGAGAGACGTGGCAGTGCAGGAGAGCAGCAGACCTGAAGGACTGCACTGGCTGGCGGTGAGTGCTGAGGGTTCAGTTGTCCCGAGTAAGAGGGCAATTGGCCAGGAGCCATCTTGGGGTGGGCAGCTGAGCTCATAAATCAGGGCAGCTTCCAGCTCCATTTATGGCTCCAAGCTGGGCTCAGGCCCACAGGAAGGTGCACTGACGGCTGCAGGACGAATGAATCTGGTCTCAGCCAGAAAGTGCAGACTCACTTATATGATCCACTGCTCCGCCAAAAAGCTACTGCTGGCTTGCTGGGACAGATTGGCATGGAATGGGCTCTGTCTCCACGTGTCTACCAGCGACAGCAGAGACAAAACTGGAAGTGAACTTTCTTCTTTTTTTTTCTCTTTCTTGTTTATTTTTTGTTGCAGTGGTGGTGTTTTCTTTTGTTTTGTTTTGTTTTCCTTCATTGTTTGATCTTGTTTTTATATGACTGTAAATGGAGTTTGTAGCCTCTTGGTGCTTGAAGCTCTGTTCTGTTCTTCCTTTTATCCCTTCCTTCTCTCTTTCCCTCCAGTCCTCTGCATCAGTTTTCCAAAGTTAGTGTGAACCCTCTTTGTCCTCCAGCCTGACTTCTAATTCCTTCCTCTTCTTCCGCCTCTCTGTTTGCTCCTTAACTCATTTTAAATTTTAACCTCTGAGGGCAAAATTGACATATTAAGGACTTGTATACTGCATATAATTTTCTGGTTTGTTTTAGATTTTGTTATACAACCAAAAATCTAGTTTATATGGTTAAAAGTGGCAAATAACTGGTTACATCAGTCTGTCATTTTCTAGGCTGTGCTTGATGCTTTTGGTACCACTATAGCCAAAAGTGACATGATTGTTCTAAGCAGATGTTCTTCTTGTTTTTCCATAACTGAGATTGACTAAGGCTTGCACAGTGCCAAAGAACCAAGAACTGGGTCAAACAGACAGTAACTTCTCACCTCCAAAATATTGAAGCAGTAGGATCTTGCAACAGACCCAAAACCCAAAAACAAGTTACACCTGGAAGATACCTCAGAGACATAGTCATCTCCTAAGGGTTTTAAATACTAGCAATAAAGCAACATACCATAGGCAATTTAAAAACATCACCCCAGAAATTAAACTAAAGAAAGAAAAGAAAATGAGAAGACACCATGCAACCCCAGATGCAAGCCCAGACACCAAGTTCACCAAAGGCAAACCCGGAGACAATGAGGTGGGACTATCCAAAAGCCACCCTGCTGGCATCTCTGAAGTGTTAACAACAAAGCAATTGAATGAGGCTCTGGAAAAAAATCAAATGAGAAATAATTTCTCAGGTAACTGCAGAGATGATGTCCACAGTGAAGACCATGCTTAGGGACTCTAAAGCAGATACAGACAAAAAAAATATGAGCTTAGGAAAATTATAGAAGCCATGAATGTTCAGCATAGGAAAGAAATGGAATCCATAAGGCAGATTCAAGCAGATGTCCAGGGGAACAAAAATTCCATTGAAAGTATGTGCAGGAGATTAAGCCAATATGAGGACAGGATCTCAGATATAGAAGACAGGCTTGTGGTTAGTGATCATGAAAAGAAAGAATTCTTAAAAATAGCAAGGGACCATGAGAAATCAATCCAGCAGCTGCTAGATGAGGCAAAGAAGAATAACTTAAGATTGATTGGAGTCAATGAAAAAGCAGAAGACAGCTTAAATATTAAAAAAATAACTGTTCACAGACATCATGGCAGAAAACTTCCCTGGCAGAGAAAAAGAATTTGACTTACAGAAAAGTGAGGCATATAGAGCTCCAATTAGCCATCATCAAAAAAATCTTCAGCCAGGCATATCATAGTCAAGATTCCAGAAAATCAATACAAGATTAGAATCTTAAAAGATTTTAGGGAAAAGAAACAAATCACCTATACAGGAAAGCCCATTAGAATCACAGCTGACTTCTCAGTACAAAACCTCAAGTCAAGAAGAGCTTGCAGTGAAGTATTTCAAGTTCTAAAGGAAAGCAACCTTCAACCCAGACTGATGTACCCTGCAAAACTATCTTTCAAAACTGATGGAGAAATAAAATACTTCCATGAAAAAGAACATCTGAGAAAATTTATGACCACCAAACCAGCACTCCAAAATATTTTGAAGAACAATCTAAAAAGAGATAAGGACTACAACTACATGAACCCCAAAAGAAGGAATCCACAAGGCAAAGCAAACAATTAAAGAGGGAGGGAATAGAAGAGGGGGAGCTAACAACAGGAAAATAACATGAGGACAAGCCAATATATATCTGTTTTAATCATCAATGTTAATGGTCTCAATTCACCAATCAAAAAACACTGATTGGCAGAATGGATCAAGAAACAAGATCCAACAATATGCTGCATACAAGAAATACATTTAATTCAAACAGAAATTCATAGACTGAAAGTCAAAGGATGGCTAACAACACTGCATGCTACAGGAAACCAGAAAAAAGCAGGGGGAGCTATTCTTTTTGTAGACAAAATGAATTTCAAGCCAAGACTGATTAAGAGAGATAAAGAAGGTCACTACATCCTTGTAAATGGAACAACCCAAGAGGAAGAGATAACAATCATAAATATATATGCAACAAATAACAGTGCACCCAAGTATATAAAATAAGCATTAATGGGCATGAAAATTCAAAGAAGCAGCAATACAATTGTACCGGGGTATCTCAATACCCCTATGTCAGAAAATGACAGATTGACTAGACAAAAAATCAACAATGAAATATGAGAACTGAACCGAAATTTTGAACAAATGGACTTAGTAGATGCCTACAGAGTGTTCCAACCCACATCAGAATACATGTTCTTCTCAGCTGCACATGTCACGTTCTCCAAAATAGACTGCATCCTAGCTCATAGAACATGCTTTAGTAAATGCAAAGGAATTGAAAATATCCCTTGCATATTATCAGATGATAGTGCAATGAAACTGCAAATCAATAGCAAAAGAAACCACAAGAACTTCCTAAACACATGGAAATTAAATAACATATTCTTCAACAACCAATGGGTCACAGATGAAATTAAAGAAGACATTAGAAAGTTTCTACAATTGAATGATAATGACAGCCCAACATACCGGAACTTGTGGGACACAATAAAAGCAGCACTAAGAGGGAAATATATAGCAGTAAGTACCCACATCAGGAAAACAGAGCAAGCAAAAATAAACAACTTAATGGTGAACCTCAAACTTCTAGAAAAAGAAGAGCAGGCTAAGCCAAAATTTCACACAAGGGAGGAAATTATAAAGACCAGAGCAGAAATTAATGCATTGGAGACTAATAAAATAATAAAATAATTAATGAATCAAAGAGTTGGTTCTTTGAAAGATTAAATAAAATCGACAAAACCTTATCCAACCTTATCAAAAAGTGGAAAGAAAAGACTCGAATCAATGCAATTAGGAATGAAGAGGGGGAAATAACAATGGGCCCTGCAGAAATCCAGAAGATCTTCTACACCTACTTTGAAAACTTGTATTCTAATAAGATGGAAAATGCAGAACAAATACACATATATGTATTACCACAGCTGAATCAAGAAGATATAAAAATCCTAAATAAACCAATATCAATCAGTGAAATTGGAGATGTAATTAAAACCTCCCAACAAAGTAAAGCCCAGGCTATGATGGATTCACTGCTGAATTCTACAAGAAATTTAGAGAAGGCCTAAGACCACTACTCCTCAAACTCTAATGAAATTGAAAGGGAAGCACTACTCCCAAATTCATTCCTGGAAGCAAGCACTACCCTGAAACCAAAACCAGAGAAGGACCCAACTAAGAAAGAGAACTACAGGTCAATCTCCCTAATGAACATAGATGCAAAAATCCTCAAAAGGTACTGGCAAACACAATGTGGCATAGCATCAAGAAGATTATACACCATGACCAAGTTGGATTCATCCCAGGGATGCAGGGATGGTTCAACATACAAAAATCAATAAATGTAATACACCATATTAACAGAGCCAAGGACAAAAATCATATGATCATCTCAATAGATGCAGAAAAAAACTTTTGACATAGTCCAGTAGTCATTCATGATGAAAACCCTACAGAGAATTGGAATAGTGTTCTTTATCTCAATCTGATAAAAGCCATCTGTGAAAACTAGCAGCCAATATCATACTAAATGGACAAAAACTGAAAGCTTTCTCTCTAAAATCAGGAACAAGACAGTGATGTCCACTCTCTCCACACTTATTGAACATAGTCCTGGAAATGTTAGGCGAGCAATTAGACCAGATAAATAAATAAAAGTAATAATGAAAGGGAAGGAAGAAGTTAAATTATCATTATTTGCAAATGACATGATACTCTACATAGAAGACCCCAAGATCTCCACTGAAAAACTGCTAGATTTAATAAGCAAATTCAGTAGCATAGCTGGATACAAAGTCGACACTCAAAAATCAATAGTCTTCCTGTACATGAATAGCAAACTCACCGAAAGAGAAATTAGGGTAACAACACATTTCCCAATAGCATCCAAAAAAATCAAATACCTAGGAAGAGCTCTATATTATAAACTACAGTACTCTATAAAAGGAGGTTGAAGAGGATATCAGAAAATGGAAACATATCCCCTTTTATTGGGTAGGAAGAACCAATATAGTGAGAATGGCCGTACTTCCAAAACTCTTATACAGATTTAATGCAATCCCAATCAAAATACCATACCATATCTCACAGAATTAGAGAAAACAATCCTAAAATTGATTTGGAACCAGAAGAGACAGACTATCAAAGGCAATTCTGGGCAACAAAGGCAAAGCAGGGGGCATCACAATCCCTGATTTGAAATTACAGTATAAAGCTACTGTGATAAAAACAGCATGGTACTGGCAGAAAAACAGACCTGAAGATCAATGGAACAGATTGGAAGATGCAGAAACAACTCCAGACATACTAAGCCATCTTATCTTTGACAAAGGTGTCAAACACATTCACTGGAAGAAAGATAGCCTCTTTAATAAATGGTGCTGGAAAAATTGGCTGTGCACATGTCAAAGATTAAAACTAGACCCATATCTTTCACCGTGCACTAAACTAAATTTGAAATGGATCAAAGATCTAAAAATTAAAACAGAAAAATTAAATCTGCTGGAAGACAGTGTAGAGAAAACTCTTGAAGACACTGGTGTAGGCAAAGACTTTATGAATAAAACTCCAATCGCAGAGGAACTTTCACAAAGAATCAACAATTATGATCTCATCTTATTAAAATGCTTTTGCGTAGCAAGACAAACCACCAACACAGGGAAGAGACAACCCACAGTTTGGGAAAAAAATGTTTTCCTGCTGTTCCTCAGAGAAAGGATTACTACCAAGAACATATAAAGAGCTCAAACAAATCAGACCTCCCAAATTTAAAGACCCAATCCACAAATGTGCATCTGAGATGAATATACACTTCTCAGATGAAGAAATACAAAGAGCAAATAAATATATGAAAAAATGTTCAACATAACTGTTCATTCAAGGATGCCATTTAAAACAAAACTAAGATTCTATCTCACCTGAGAAAGAATGGCTATTATCAAGAAATCAACCAATAACAAATGCTGGAGGGGCTGTGGGGAAAAAGGAACATTTTTTCACTGTTGGTGGGAGTGTAGACTGGTGCAACCACTGTGGAAATCAGTGTGGGGATTCCTCAAAAAACTAGGATTGGAGGTCTCATTTGACCCTGGTATTTCCCTTCTGGGTATCTTCCCAGAAGAATTAAGAACATCCTACCGCAGCAATATATGTGCACACATGTTTATAGCAGCACAATTTCTAACAGCTAGATCGTGGAAACAACCCAAATGCCCATCAACCGAGGAATAGATAAAAAAGATGTGGTATTTTTTATACAAGGGAGTACTACTCAGCCATAAAAAAGGATAAAGTGGAGACTTTTATAGGTAAATGGATGCAAAGGAGACTATACTCATAAGTGAAATAAACCAGACATACATGTGTAAACATTGTATTGTCTCCCTAATATGAGATGATGAAAGAGTAAATAACATCCAAAATGTATGATAGATATTGTAAAATGGGAAGAAACTTTTCAAAAAGATAACAAACCTGGGATGGGGGAATGGAGAAAAGAAGGAAGTGAAAAGCAAAAGAAATATATGTGTATATATGTATGATAATTAAGATAGATATACTACTAATTTCTCATTGTTCATTGAAAAGAAAGTTTTTTCCTAATTTTGTTTGGACAATTGAATGCTGATATCTTGTATTCTGAGTAACTAATTTAAAGATAACAATACACAATGTATTAACCATTTTTAGCCTCTTATTACATTGTTTTGAAAATTTTTTTCTCTTTTAAATAAAAATAAAAATAAAGAAAATATGATATCTATATATAATGGAATAGTGTTCTGCTGTAAACAATAACAGATTTGAGACAATGGTAGGAAAATATATGCACATGTAAAATATAATGTTGAGTGAAATACATCAGACACACAAGCTTAAATACCACATTGCATCTCTCATATGAGTAGGGCAAAGTAGAAACCTAAAGAATAAATAGGATGGACAGAAGGGGACAAGGAGATGGATCTCTTGCAATAGGGAAGTCCTCCAATGGAAAAATTGTGAGGGGTGAGGAAGGGAAGGGGAAATAATTACAATAAAGATAAGCCATGTATAAGAACCTAATGACCTTAATTAATGTAGTTATTATATGCCCTAACATGAGCTAAGATTAATAATATCAACAAGAATGAAAAATGGGATGGAGGAATTGGAGGACGAGGGAGCGAGGGGGAGAGAATGGGAAGAGGATTAAAAAAAGAAAGAAGATGTGGTATGTACGTATGACCCCTCCCCAAGATGATTGTAAACTGCATGAACTGAAAACATGTAGTAATAAAATTTAAAAAAAATACAAAAAGATGTCAGGAGCTAAAGTAAATCTATACCAGGAAATTATTGTTTAATTACTACAAAATATTTCAGTTTTATAAGATGAAAAAGTTCTGGAGATTGGTTACAAAAACAGGTGAACATATTTAACAGTACAAAACTATACACTTCAAGTACATTATCTAGACACAGTGGAGTACTATTAAGCTATAAAGGATAAATTTCACTCATTTTTAGAAAAATGCATGAAAGATGAGACCATAATGAGAAATGAAAGAAATCAGACACAGAAGGTTAAATACAGTATCACATGTTTTCTCTTATATGAGAAACTCAAAGTATAAATAATTTAAAGATCAAGACAAAAGATAGATGATAGGAAACCCAGAGGTAGACTTTGGAGATGGAGAGGGGATATAAGGATGGGGGAATTTGACAGGTAGGGGAAAGTAAAAAGGATTAAAATATGATGTGTATATACACCAATTTCCACAGTGAATGTATTTATTATATATAATAAACATATATTAATATATCATACACATTAAAATTATATTTTTTAATTTTTATTTTAAAGGGAATAAATAGAACAAAATTTCAAAACAACATAATAAGAGGGTAACAATGATTAATACATTATGTATTGTTATCCTTAAATTAGTTACTCAGGGTAGAAGATATAAGTATTCAGTTGTCCAAACAATATTAACATAAATCTTTCTTCTCATGAACTAAGCAAAATTAGTAGTGTTTCTATCTTAACTATCATATATATATATATTTTTTTCTTTTCCCTTCTTTCTTTTCCCCATTCCTCCATCCCAGTTTCTCTTTCCTTTGGACCAGTTTCTTCCTGTTTTACCACATCTATTGTACATTTTGGATCTTATTAACTCTTTCAGTTTCTCACAATAGGGAGACAATACGATGTTTACACATGTGCGTCAGGTTAATTTCACTTACGAGTATTTTCTCAAGTTGCACCCATAAAATGATTTTTTAACATGAGATTATTAGTCTGTTTTTTCTGCATTACAAGTAGGCAAACACATGATTTAAAATATTTTTTTAAATATTAAGATGGTAAATTTTATATAGTGTGCATTTCACCATTATTGAAAATAACCAGGTTACAAAATCAACACACAAAAATCAGTAGTGCTCCTATACCAAATAATGAACCCACTAAGAAAGAAATCAGGGAATGAATTCTGTGCAAAATAGCTTTCAAAACTTTAAATACTTAGGCATCAACCAAGCAAAGAATGCAAAGACCTCTACAATGAACATTAAAGAACACTGAAGAAAGAAATTGTAGAAAACATCAGAAAATGGAAAGATATCCCTTGTTCATGGATCAGAAGAACTAATATTGTGAAAATGGCCATACTACCAAGAGAAATCTACAGAATCCATGGAATCGCTATTAAAATGCCAACAATAGGCTTCACAGAACTACAAAAGGCAAAGCTGAATTTCAACTGGAAGTAGCAAAGACCCAACACAGCCAAAAAAATAAAAAACCCTCCTGAACAAAAAGTACAATGCAAGAGTCATCATTAAAATGGACTTCAAGGTATACTATAAAAACAACATAGTACTGGCACAAACACAGAAATTCAAACCAATGAAATAGAACAGAAGATACAGAAAAAAATCCAGGGAACTACAGCCATCTGAATTTTTACAAAAAGGCCAAAAACATATGCTAGAGAAAAGATAGTCCCTTGAACAAACTGTACTAGACAAACTGCATGTTCACATGCAAAAATTCAAACTAAATCCTTATCCCTCACCCTGTACTAAAATTAAATCAAAATGGATCAAAGGGTTCAGCATCATGGTGGGCTAGAGGGAGCAGTGCTCACAAGATGTGCAGAAGATCCTCACCAAGGTTTGCAGGAACTTGGATGTGGGGGTGCGGTGGAGTGGGGATAGGTATATGAACTAAACCCAACCATGGGTAGGTAACTTGAAGGAGCAGCTCATCGGATGAAATTTAGTAACTTGGGCATTTTGGATAAGAAACAGGGCCACTTCTCATCCCAGTACTGCTTACTGGCATGTCGATCCTGCCAACATGCCATCTTGAGAAAGTTCAAATCCCCCTGAGAGAAGAAGTTGAGCACAGAAGCTTCCGGGTTGCTGATCGGTCCCCAGCCTAGGAGCTGCCACCCTGTGCCCACCTTGCCTAATTCTCCTCCTACAGGGGGGTGGAATCCAGTGACAAGATATTCTGACTAAGGAAAGTGGAAGCCAGAGAATTACTCAGAGGGCAGTGACCGAGTTAGGAAAAGTGAGTCCTAGGGACACTGAGCACCGAAGTGCACCGTCTTGGTCAGGGACCCAGAAGCAGACACTGAGGGACCTGTGAGACAGTGAATATCGCAGGGGCTTGCTGCAAGTAACTGTGACCAGAGGAGACAAGAGGTGGAGAAGGGACACTGGAGTGTTGTCAGAGCAGTTTCTCTCCCACCACCCTCCCAAACACCAGTGAGTTCTGGGCCTGTGTGTGCTCCCTCCTGCCCATCCCCAACCGCTACTGAATTCCATGCCATGAGGTCTTTTCTGCCTGTCTCATCACTGAATTCACAGGGTGGAAACAGGCCCTTTGTGAAGCAGAACATCTGGGACACGGGATCACTGGGGGTAGAAAAAAATTCAGTTCACTGCCATGGAGGCTATCTCCTACTGACCCATAGAAACCCCTAAATACCCCAGGTATAACTGAAATGAGACAGGCATGGCGGCCCACACCTGTAATCTCAGCATTTGGGAGGCTGAGGCAGGAAGAGCAGCATGAGTTCAGGGCCAGCCTGGGCTACATAAGCAAGTTCAAGGCCAGCCTGCACTATAGAGTGAGACCCTGTCTCCAAAAAAAAAAAAAAAAAAAAAAAAAAAGAAAGAAAGAAAGAAAGAAATTTGGCAAGCAGGGGTATTGCTTTGACCGAGGAATAAAGGGGATGTAGAAAAGCTATCAGAACAGTGTGCGGGTGCAGGGATGCTGTCTCCTGCTTGACCACAGGGGACCACTGAATTTGCTGTCCAGAAAATCCCTGAGTGGCTCTGAGACATAATTGCAAATGGGGAGCATGGGAAGCTGAGACAGGTGAACTGAGTGGATCAAATACCAGAGCCTGTGGCGGAATCACAGCTGGGGAGCCTGAAGTTGCTACAGTGGCTATTTGTCAGTGGGAAGAACACTGGCAACTCACCTCAGCATTCTGAGAATACCTGAGGCTCCCAAAAACAGAGCCCTTCTATGTTTGTCTTGTGAGGGATTTTTTGTGTGTATATGTATGTATGTGTGTGTGTGTGTGTGTGTGTGTGTGTGTGTGTGTGTAATCAGCTGTTTGATTTTTTTGGCTACAGGCCTTTGTATCTATGTGTTTATGTCTATAGCAATGTGTACACATTTTCTATGGTTGCTTGTAAAACGCTACAGGTACTTAATTCCCATAGACCCACTTCAAAGGTTGTTTCCGGATGTTATCTAACCTCCTTGATCATTAGTTCAATAGTTGGATGCAACCTCCCATATCATCTCTCACCTCCCATCTACAAATTCATCCTTCCCTTATCTGTGTTATTTTCCCCTCACACCTTCTCCCATCTCGTAGTTCTTCCATCATATTTTTATTACTTGTCTTTTTTCCTATCCCTTTCTATCTATTCCTTTCTTTCATACATAAACTATTAAAATAAATCTAAATGCTACAGCACGTTAACACTTCACATTAGGTTTCCCCTTCCCCAGGGGTTGTGTCACAGGGTTTCTGAAATTACTGTTTCTGGTAGCATATTGATTGGACTAAATCTCCCTGTATCTCTTTCATTATCATTTTAAAGTCTCTCCCCCCAGTCTTTCCTCACTTACCCTCGCCAACACTGATAAGTCTCCCCACCCTCCCCTACTTTTCTTGTAAAAGAAAGCTATTATAAATATTTAATTTTACCTACTTATCTATTTTAGCATGTATATGTTCATGAGCAAGTGTATATGAATGATAATGATCACTTTTGCTTCTCTACTGTCTTACATCGACCATCAGGTTTTCCATCATCATAAGTCATTGCTTCAATCTTCTAACATAGAGTTTCTGCTAGCTTATAAACTGGATACAATTGCCATGAAGACTTTCCTACTTTGTACTCATAAATCCCTCCCCTTCCCTCTACCTCTACACATATCTTTCCAAACTCCCTCCCTCTCTGGATCTTTCCAGGTATAAAAATAATATCAAAAACTACTTTCTCTTCTTTCACTTGCTTTTGTTACTTTTCAGTCTCCTTCTGTTTTTCTCAATTTTTCTTCTTTATTTTTTAAAGTCCTTTTCCCTCTTATCTTCTCTTATCTCCCAGAACTTTCTCTACCATTATTAATCCTTTGTATTCCTGGGCTATTGAAAGAGGATAAAACTTGCTATACAAGTTTAGCACTCCACTACCTCTAAGTTATGTATCCATATGTGATTGATTCTTTGGATGTTAGTATTACCAGCAGCTGTTCTCCCCTTGCCATTCCATGCTAGGAAGCAATGTTTTTTTCTTTGAATAATTGCAGTAGGTGTCTGTGCACTAAATCACACCCAAAGCTAAAGGCACATCATACGGAGAAATTCACTTACTGAAGAGCTCTCTGCTACAGTGGTAGAGCTTTCGAGCCCTACTGATCCACAACATTTAACAAAGAAGTACAAGAATCATGATAAAACAAAGCAACACAATGCCTCAAAAAGTGATTATTGCCCAAGACATGATCTCATGAGCACCATACTGGAGGGAAGTCTCAGGCAAAGAACTGAAAAGCCAAATGTTTGGAGAGATCAGAGAAGAATGTAAGAATAAATTACCAAGATGTTCCATGAGCTCAAAGAGGATATAAACAGATAAAGGATTTAATTAATCAGATTTTCAATGAGATTAAAGAAGACACAAAAGACTGATTGAATTAAGGACAATGATGAGGAAAATGAATGACCACCTTAGTAAGGAACTACAGATTCAGCCAGGCAGATGGCACACACCTGTAATCCTAGCACTTGGGAATCTTGAGGCAGGAGGATTGCTGTGACTTCAAGGCCAGCCTGGGCTACATAAGTGAGTTCAAGGCCAGAAAAAACAAACAAACAAACAAACAAACAAACAAACAAAAAAGAACTACAGATTCTAGCCAAGTGAGGTGGCTCATGACTCTAGTCCAGGATTCTGGGAGGCTGAGGCAGGAGGATGGCAAGTTCAAACCCAGCCCAGGCAGCTCAGTGACTAAGCAAGATCCACTGTCAAAAAGAAAACAAAACAAACAAACAAGCAAACAAAAAAACACTATATAAAGGGCTGGGTACATAACTCAGTGTGAAGGCCCTGAGTTCCACATCTAGTACAAAAAAAGAAAGAAAGAAAATTAGTGGTTCTAAAAAGGAATCAAACAGAAATCCTGGAAATACAAACCATAAAGGAAAGCCATGCCTGTAGATAGAACCAATCAGGGAGACCGTATCAGGACCTGAGGACAGGAATGGTGTCACTAGTACTTTGGTACTTGCCATTAATTGGTTTTGGAAAGCACAAGTACCCAAAACAAAATGTTTTGTCTGAAATGGGGTAGCAAGATACAAGACAAGTCAACACCAGCAAGTCCTAGCTTGCGTGTCAAGTACTGAGCAAATGATGCATAAGAGAAGAAACTTTTTGCATCAAAATATGTCAAGTACCAATTCGGTTAATTTCAAAGCACTTGCATACCAAAGACGACTATAGTAGATCACTTACTCAGTGATACTCAAAAACAAGAATCCATGAAAGGTGGATACGAGAGCTAGATGACGCTGAAACACCAAACCGATGAATTACCCGTGTCAAGGAAAGGGTGGAAAAGGAAACTAAATTTATAAAAATCTAGTAGGAAAAATCATTGCAGAAAATATTCCAAATCTAGGGACTGAAATGAACACTCAATTGAATGAGTCATTTAGAACCCCAAATAAATATGATCAGAAAAGAACTCCATAAAACATCATAGTCAAAGTTCTACAAATTCGTAATAAAGACCGAATGAAAGCCATTAGAAGCTGATGTCACCGCGGGCACCGGAAGTGCCTCCTCTTAGAGCGGCGGCAGCAGCAGTGGTGGTGGCGGTGGCGGTGTCTGTGGCCCGTCGAGTGCTGTGTTTCCTGGCCGTCTGGGTCCCCCGGAGTCGGGACTGACAGAAGATATGACATGTGGCGATATGACTATGAAAGACTTCCCACAGAAGGAGTACCGCCTTGGAGTCATCCCAGTGATGGCTACCATAGAGTACTTAATATTGTGCCAAAGAAACCACAACTGCTAGAAATTAAACCACCACTGCTAGACAGACCCAGTGAAGGAAGCTACCATAGATATTACAGTCATGTTGGTTCCCGAGAATATGACGAGGGCCGCAGTTTTTCTCATGACCGAAGAAGTGGTCCACCTCAGAGAGGAGATGAATCTGGCGATCGATGGTCAATATATGATCATTCTGTAAGCCACCAGAGTGATTACAGGGACATGAGAGATGGCTTTAGAAGAAGTTTCTACTCTTCCCATTACATGAGAGAACGGTCTCCTCTTAGGAGGGATCCTGTTTTTCTACGAGAATCACCTGTAGGCCGAGAGGACTCTCTATGCAACAGATCTGTCTCCAGTGTCAGTAGCAGAAGCTACTCTCCAGTCCGAAGCAAAACGTACTCTTTCCACCACTCTCAGCATAGAAGTAAAGAGCAACAGGTCCAGTCTTTGAAAACATCGAGATACGCTTCACGCTCAAGTTCTCCAGCAGGTCCTTCATCAAAGGTGTTAGATAAAGCCAGCAGGCTAACTGAAAAGGAACTTGCTGAGGCTGTAAGCATATGGGCTGAGGAAAAGATCGAGACGTCAGAGGAGAGCAACTTGTCTGGGATTTCAGAGTTTGAAGTGAGACCTACAACACCATCATTCAGTGAGCAGCCAGAGGAGCCAGAGACCAATGCGGCAGACAGCACGGAATTATTTGAAGACGGTCAGCCCAGCAGTCACTCAAAAGCAATAGCATCGAAAATCAAAGAGATTGAACAGGTTTACCGACAACGCAGCGAAACTTTTGAGATGGTTGTGAAAATGCTGATTGAAAAAGATCCTTCCCTAGAAAGGCCTATACAGTTTGCACTGAGGCAGAATTTACGTGAAATAGGCGAGCGGTGTGTTGACGAACTCAAGCATTTCACTGCAGAGTATGACACTTCTACTCAAGATTTTCAAAGACATGACATGTGGTCTGAGGGACAATATGACTGTGAAAGACTTGCCAGAGAATGAGTACCGCCTTGGAGTCATCCCAGTGATGGCTACCATAGAGTACTTAATATTGTGCCGAAGAAACCACCACTGCTACAAAAGAAACCACCACTGCTAGACAGACCCGGTGAAGGAAGCTACAGTAGATATTACAGTCATGTAGGTTCCCGAGAATATGACGAGGGCCACCGTTTTTCTCATGATCGAAGAAGTGGTCCATCTCAGAGAGGAGATGAATCTGGCTATCAATGGTCAAGATATGATCATTCTGTAAGCCACCAGAGTTATTACAGGGACATAATAGATGGCTTTAGAAGAAAATGTTTCTATACTTGCCATTATATGAGAGACCAGTCTCCTCATACAATGGATCCTCCTTTTCTACGAAAATCTCCCAGAGGCCAAAAGGACTCTCTACACAACAGATGTGCCTCCAGTGTCAGTTGCAGAAGCTACTCTCCAGTCCAACGCAAAAGGTACTCTTTCCACCAGTCTCAGCACAGAAGTAAAGAGAGATGGGTCCAGTCTTTGAAAACATCAAGCATATGGGCTGAGGAAAAACTCGAGACATCAGAGGAGAGCACCTTGTCCGGAATTTCTGAGTTCGAGTTGGGACCTACAACACCTATACAGTTTGCACTGAGGCAGAATTTACGTGAAATAGGCAATCGGTGTGTTGAAGAACTCAAGCATTTCATTGCAGAGTATGATGCTTCCAGAGGACAGAGTGGTCAGGCAAAAAAGTGTTTCTAGATCGGACTGTGTAAATCCTTAATATATGAAATTTTTGTGATGAAGAGAAATACTTTGAGTTTTCAATATCAAATAAACACCTAACACAGTCTGTTTTAAATATTTTACTTATAAGTTTTGTCTACGTGTAAGACCTACTAATCCGTATTCATCTTCCACCCCCAAAATGATGGTCAGTTAATTGTTTAAGCTTTGAAGAAGCAATACTGGTGGGCAGTTTTCTGTGCTTACTCATGTTGCATAATCTCTCAAAAGTGTCATTTGTTTGGTCACGTGAGTGTAACTTACAGGTTAGAGATCATTCCACCTAAACATTAGTAGTCTTTTTACATTTCACACTGAGTGATACTGTGTGGAAATATTGGGACTGTGAGGTGTGATTTTTATTAACTTGTTGCTTGCTTGTCTTAGGCTTCGTAAGTTTTAATATGCTCAAGTATACTATCGTAATAAAGTAAGTACTTTGGCATCTTAGAGGATATTTGCTTTGAGAATAATTCTCATTCAGTGACAACACAGCACTTAAAATCTCTAAAAGACATTAGAATAAAATATTTTTCTTAGTAAATGAACTCACATGTCCCTTCTATTAAAATACTCCTAAAGCTCTTCACTACACTGTCTTAGTTTCATGTACAAGACTAAGAGCAGGAGTAGTCTGAGACGGAAGGTGAGGAGTATTTGAAAACCATTTTGATCAACTGAGGAAAAGCTTTAAATATATGAGTGCAGGGGTTTTATTTTTATAAGCCCATACTCTCCACCTAAAAAGTGATTAATACAATGCTTAGAATGAAATCATTTATAGACTTTTTGGGGGGTACTTTGTGATCTTGTGAGTTCTTTGTTGTAGTGACTTTGAGAGGTACTTAGTCTTTCCTAAGTGTTCTTGGAAAAACACAGCAGATAGGCAGTGAGCCCAGCACGGTGCTCCTTACCAAGCAGTCTGGGTAAGTAGTCCTTCATGAGTGAGCCGTCAAATCACGGGTTGGTTAAGAATCTTCACCAGAACCACTGGGATAGTTCACTCATTTCCTAGTCGCTTCCAGCACCCCGATGGCACTGAACCAAAATATATAATTTTGTGGCATTAGTTAACAAATCATGTTTTATCATTGTTACTCAATTTGTTATCTTGTCTTTCCATTTCCAATCTTTTGATGTTACATTTAGTGGCCTCTTGATATTATCTAAAGAGCTACTCCAGAGAACAGTAAGATTATATTAAAAGTGGAAATAGCAGTAGAGTTTTAATGGATGCTATGACTCAAAAGGGCTGCGAGTTCAAACACAGTGTGGGGAACTCAAAGAAAATCCTTTTCAAAAATAAAAAATACACTAGGGAGATAATACAATTAAAGTAAAAATAATAAATAAAAAAGGGCCGGAAATGTAGCTCAGTGTAAAGGACTTAGCATCACCAGAAAAAAAAAGTATGAAGTGATATCAGAATTGCTTTTTCTGATGAGACAGAAGTGTATGGCGTGTATAAAAAATACTATTGCTAAAAAAAAAGATTACAAAAGTTTGATTCTATTTTCTTCGTAATAGGTCACAAGCACAAGAAATAACAGCAAGAATCAACAAATGGGATTAAATCACACCAAAAAGCTTCTATACAGCAAAAGAATCAATCAGTAGAGTGAAGAGATAACAGAATGGGAAAAAAATTGCCTGCTATTCCTCAGACAGAGGATTAATATCTAGAATATACAAAGAACTCAATAAATTAAACCACCCAAAATTAAAATCCAGTCAAGAAATGGGCAAGAAAAATGAACAGACACTTCACAGAGGAAGATATACAAATGGTTAACAAATATACGAAAAAATGCTCATCATCTCTGACCATCAGAGAAATGTAAATTACTACAAAGCTAAGATTCCCTCTTATTCCAGAAAGAACAGTAATCATTAAGAAATCAAACAACAAACGCTGGCGAGGCTGTGGTGAAAAAGGAACCCTCCTTCATTGTTGGTGAGAATGTAAAGTGGTACAACCATCACGCAAATCAGTGTGGAGGTTTCTCAAAGAACTAAAATTAGAAATTCCATATGACCCAACCATCCCCCTGGTAGGAATCTTCCCCAAAGAGCTTAAGGCACCATTGAAGAGTAAGGTTTGTGCCTTGGTTTAGCCCCACCCCTCATTCAGGGCATGCTGGCACCATACAACAGCAACTCTTGCATACCAGTGTTTATAGCAGCACAATTTGCAAAAGCTAAGTCCTGGAAACAGCCTGTATACCGATCAACTGATAATCGGTAAAAGAAAATGTGATATCTATATGTAATGGAATACTGTTCTGCTATAAAGAATAACAGATTTGAGACATTTGTAGGAAAATGGATGCACCTGGAAAATATAATCTTGAGTGAAATAAATCAGACTCACAAGCTTAAATACCATATGGTATCTCTCATTTGAGTGGGGCAAAGTACAAACAAAGAGAATAATAAGGATGGACAGAAGGGGACAAGGAGATGGATCTCTTGCAGTAGGGAAGTGGCCCAAGGGAAAAAGTGTGATGGGTGAAGAAGGGAAGGGGAAATAAGCAGAACAAAGATAAGCCATGTACAAGAACTAACAACCTCAATTAATGTAACTATTATATGCCCTAACATGAGCTAAGATGAATAATATCAACAAGAATGAAAAATGGGATGGAGGGATTGGAGGATGAGGGAGGGAGGGGAGAGAATGGGAAGGTTTGTGCCAATAATGTTTGGACAATTGAATGCCAATATCTGGTATCCTGAACCAGTATCCTGAATAACTATATTAAAGATAATAATACGTAATGCATTAACCATTGTTACCCTCCTATTATGTTGTTTCGAATATTTTTTTCTTTTTTGATTTGTTTTGTTTTTTCTTCTATTTAAAATTATATTTGTGTGTCTTTTATTAATTTTGACATTGTGAAATAAATCCATTTCTATTAATAGAGAGAATGGGAAGGGGATTAAAAAAAGGAAGAAGATGTGGTATGTACATATGACCACTCCCCAAGATGACTGTAAACTGCATGTACTGCAAACAATTACTAATAAAATAATTTTTTTTAAAATGATGGCAGGGGCTAAGGCAAATGTATAATAGGAAATTACTTTTTAATCATTTAATCTTTTTAGGGAAATGCGCAGGCACCTGCAGCTTCTATGTGCGAAACAGGGCAGCCCTGGAATTCATGGGAGATTGCCATTCCCCATAGAGACATCTGAAAATTTCGTTGTAAATCTCCGTCATTTTCACAGCCCAATACACCCGAAAGTTCAGGGTTGCTTATTTCTTAGAACCTCTCATATGCAAGAGCTCCCACAGCTCTAGCTCCTTCCTCACACGCAGGGCAACCGTATGCAATTTTCTCAGTGATTCCCCGGGTCCTGCGAAATACAGAGCACTTCTGTTTGCACACATCTCCGCTTAGAGCACAATCATTCTTGAAGATGCTTTATGCTTCTCACCTAGAGTTCTTCTTAGGAAAACACGCAGGCACATGCAGCTATGATGGGCCCCATAGAGCAGCCTAGGAATACATGGAAAATTCCCCTTGACCATACAGAAATCTGAAAATTACATTGTACAACCCAGGGATTTCAACAGCCTCACACTCCTGAATGTTCAGGGTTGATCATTTCTTGGAACTTGAATTAAGGAACAGCTCCCCCAGCTATAGCTCCTTACTCGCACCCAGGGAAACAGTATGATTGCTTTCCAATTGATTCTAAGGGGCCTTGGAAAGAAAGCATATCTTGGTTTCCACACAACTCTCCATACAGCAGCACCATCCTATAAGGTGCTTTATGCTTCTCAGCTAGAGTTCTTCTTAGGGAAACATGCAGGCAACTTCAGCCTCCATGTGGGCCACAGGGCAGCCTAAGAATACATGGAAAATTGCCATTGCCCACACAGACATCTGAAAATTTCATTGTAGAACTCAGTGATTTCAAAAGACTCACACTCCTGAAAGTTCACTGTTCCTTAGTTCTTGGAAATTTACTTATACTCCAGTTCCCCCAACTCTAGCTCCTTCCTCAAAACCAGGGCGACAGTATGCTTTGTTTCCCATTGATTCCAATGCGGCCTTGCAGAGAAAGAATATATTTGTCTCCACACTACTATCCATGCAGCAGAACTATCCTGGAAGTTTCTTCATGCTTCTCACCTAAAGATCTTCTTAGGGAAATGGGCAGGCAACTGCAGCTTCTATGTGTGAAATAGGGCAGCCCAGGATATCATGGGAGATTGCCATTCCCCAGAGAGACATCTGAAAATTTAATTGTAAATCTCCGTCGTTTTCACAGCCCAACACACCCGAAAGTTCACGGTTGCTTATTTCCTAGAACCTCTCGTATGCAAGATCTCCCACAGCTCTAGCTCCTTCCTCACAGGCGGGGCAACCGTATGCGATTTTCTCAGAGATTCCCCGGGTACTGCGAAATAAAGAGCACTTCTGTTTCCACACATCTTCTCATAGAGCACAATCATTCTTGAAGGTGCTTTATGCTTCTCACCTAGATTACTTTTGGGGGAAACGCACAGGCACCTGCAGCTATGATGGGCCCCATTGAGCAGCCTAGGAATACATGGCAAATTCCCTTTGACCATACAGAAATCTGAAAATTACATTCTAGATCTCAGTGATTTCAACAGCCTCACGATCCTGAATGTTCAGCTTTGATCATTTCTTGGAACTTGAATTATGCACCAGCTCCCCCAGCTATAGTTCCTTTCTCGCACCCAAGGCAACAGTATGCTTGCTTTCCAATTGATTCTATGGGGCCTTGGAAAGTAAGCATATCTTGGTTTCCACACAACTCTCCATACAGCAGCACCATCCTGGAAGGTGCTTTATGCTTCTCACCTACAGTTCTTCTTGGGAAACGTGCAGGCAACTTCAGCCTCTATGTGGGCCACAGGGCAGCCTAGGAATACATGGAAAATTGCCATTGCACATACAGACATCTGAAAATTTCATTGTAGCACTGAGTGATTTCAAAAGCCTCACACTCCTGAAGGTTCACTATTTCTTAGTTCTTGGAACTTTACTTATATTCCAGTTCCCCAACTCTAGCTCTTTCCTTGAACCCATGGCAACAGTATGATTTGTTTCCCGTTGATTCCAATGCGCCCTTGGAAAGAAAGTATATCTTTGTTTCCACTCTACTATCCATGCAGAAGAACTATCCTGGAACGTGCTTCATGCTTCTCACCTAAAGTTCTTCTTAGGGAAATGCGCAGGCAACTGCAGCTTCTATGTGTGAAACAGGGCAGCCCAGTAATTCATGGGAGATTGCCATACCCCATAGAGACATCTGAAAATTTCATTGTAAATCTCCGTCGTTTTCACAGCCCAACACACCCAAAAGTTCAGGGTTGCTTATTTCCTAGAACCTGTCGTATGCAAGAGCTCCCAAAGCTCTAGCTCCTTCCTCACACGCAGGGCAACCACATGCAATTTTCTCAGTGATTCCCTGCGTCCTGCGAAATAAAGAACACTTCTGTTTCCACACATCTCCACATAGAGCACAATCATTCTTGAAGGTGCTTTATGCTTCTCACCTAGAGTTCTTGTTAGGGAAACTGGCAGGCACCTGCAGCTATGATGGGCCCCATAGAGCTGCCTAGGAATACATGGAAAATTCCACTTCACCATACAGAAATCTGAAAATTACCTTGTAGAAACAAGTGATTTCAACAGCGTCACACTCCTGAATGTTCAGGGTTGATCAGTTCTTGGAACTTCAATTATGCTCCAGCTCCCCTAGCTATAGCTCCTTTCTCGCACCCAGGGCAACATTATGCTTGCTTTACCATTGATTCTATTGGGCCTGGGAAAGAAAGCATATCTTGGTTTCCACACAACTCTCCATACAGCAGCACCATCCTGGAAGGTGCTCTATGCTTCTCACCTAGAGTTCTTCTTAGGGAAATTCGCAGGCACCTGCAGCTATGATGAGCCCCATAGCGTAGCCTAGGAATACAAGGAAAATTCCCCTTGACCATACAGAAATCTGAAAATTACCTGTAGAACTCAGTGATTTCAACAGCCTCACACTCCTGAATATTCAGGTTTGATTGGTTCTTGGAACTTGAGTTATGCACCAGCTCCCCCAGCTATAGCCCCTTTCTTGGACCCAGGGCAACATTATGATTGCTTTCCTGTTGTTTCTACGAGGCCTGGGAAAGAAAGCATATCTTGGTTTCCACAAAACTCTCCATACAGCAGCACCATCCTGGAAGGTGCTTTATCGTTCTCACCTACAGTTATTCTTAGGGAATAGTGCAGGCAACTTCATGCTCTATGTGGGCCACAGGGCAGCCTAGGAATACATGGAAAATTGCCATTGCCCATACAGACATCTGAAAATTTCATTGTAGAACTCAGTGATTTCAACAGCCTCACACTCTTGAAACTTCAGGGTTGATCAGTTCTTGGAACTTGAATTATGCACCAGCTCCCCCAGCTATAGCTCCTTTCTCACACCGAGGGCAACAGTGTGTTTGTTTTCCCATTGATTCTATGGGGTCTGGGAAAGAAAGCATATCTTGGTTTCCACACCTCTCCATACAGCAGCACCATCCTGGAAGGTGCTTTATGTTTCTCACCTAGACTTCTTAGGGAAACATGCAGGCAACTTCAGCCTCTGGTTGGCCACAGGGCAGCCTAGGAATACATGGAAAATTGATATTGCCCATACAGACATCTGAAAATTTCATTGTAGAACTCAGTGATTTCAAAAGCCTTACAGTCCTGAAAGTTCACTGTTGCTTAGTTCTTCGAACTTTGCTTATAATCCAGTTGCCCAAACTCTAGCACCTTCCTCGAACCCAGAGCAACAGTATGCTTTGTTTCCCGTTGATTCCAAAGCAGCTTTAGAAAGAAAGAATATCTTTGTTTCCACAATACAATCCATGCAGCAGCACTAAGCTGGAAGTTGCTTCATTCTTCTCACCTAAAGTTCTTCTTAGGGAAAGGCGCAGGCAACCGCAGCTTCTATGTGCGAAAGAGGGCAGCCCAGGTATTCACGGGAGATTGCCATTCCCCATAGAGACATCTAAAAATTTCATTGTAAATCTCCGTCGTTTTCACAGCCCAACACACCCGAAAGATCAGGGTTCCTTATTTCCTAGAACCACTCGTATGCAAGAGCTCCCACAGCTCTAGCTCCTTCCTCACACGCAGGACAACCTTATGCATTTTTCTCAGTGATTCCGAGGGTCCTGAGAAATAAAGAACACTTCTGTTTCCACACATCTCCGCATAGAGCAGAATCATTCTTGAAGGTGCTTTATGCATCTCACCTAGAGTTCTTCTTAGGGAAACGCGCATGCACCTGCAGCTATGATGGGCCCCATAGAGCAGCCTAGGAACACATGCAAATTCCCCTTGACCATACAGAAATCTGCAAATTAACTTGTAGAACTCAGTTATTTCAACAGCCTCACACTCCTGAATGTTCAGGGTTGATCAGTTCTTGGAACTTGAATTATGCACCAGCTCCCCCAGCTATAGCTCCTTTCTCACACCCAGGGCAAAATTATTCTTGCTTTCCCATTGATTCTAAGCGGCCTGTGAAAGAAAGCATATCTTGGTTTCCGCAGCACCATCCTGGGAGGTGCTTTATGCTTCTCACCTAGATTTCTTCTCAGGGAAACGTGCAGGCAACTTCAGCCTCTAGGTGGGCCACAGGGCAGCCGAGGAATACATGGAAAATTGCCATTGTCCATACAGACATCTGAAACTTTCATTGTTAAACTCAGTGATTTCAAAAGACTCACACTCCTTAAAGTTCACTGTTGCTTAGTTCTTGGAACATTACTTATAATCTAATTCCCCCAACTCTAGCTCCTTCCTCGAACCCAAGGCAACAGTATGCTTTGTTTCCCATTGATTCCAATGTGGCATTGGAAAGAAAGAATATACTTGTTTCCACACTACTATCCATGCAGCAGAACTATCCTGGAAGGTGCTTCATGTTTCTCACCTAAAGTTCTTCTTAGGGAAACACCCAGGCAACTGTAGCTTCTATGTGCGAAACAGGGCAGCTCAGGAATTCATGGGAGATTGCCATTCCCCATAGATACATCTGAAAATTTCATTGTAAATCTCTGTCATTTTCACAACCCAACACACCCGAAAGTTCAGGGTTGCTTATTTCCTAGAACCTCTCGTATGCAAGAGCTCCCACAGCTCTAGCTCCTTCCTCACACGGAGGGCAACCGCATGCAATTTTCTCAGTTATTCCCCGGGTCCTGCAAAATAAAGAACACTTCTGTTTCCACACATCTCCACATAGAGCACAATGATTCTTGAAGGTGCTTTATGCTTCTCAACTATGCACCTTCTTAGGGAAATGCGCAGGCACATTCAGCTATGATGGGCCCCACAGTGCAGCCTAGGAATACATGGAAAATTCTCCATCACCATACAGAAATCTTAAAATTACATTGTAGAACTCAGTGATTTCAACAGCCTCACACTCCTGAATGTGCAGGGTTGATCAGTTCTTGGAAAGTGAATTATGCACCAGCTCCCCCATCTATACCTCCTTTCTCGCACCCAGGGTAACTGTATGTTTGCTTTCCCACTGATTCAATGGGGCCGTGGAAAGAAAGCAAATCTTGGTTTCCACACAACTCTACATACAGCAGCACCATCCTGGAAGGTGCTTTAAGCTTGTCACCTAGAGTTCTTCTTAGGGAAACGTACAGGCCTCTTCAGCCTCTAGGTGGGCCACAGGGCAGCCGAGGAATACATGGAAAATTGCCATTGCCAATACACACATCTGAAACTTTCATTGTAGAACTCAGTGATTTCAAAAGCCTCACACTCCTGAAAGTTCACTGTTGCTTATTTCTTGGAACTTTACTTATAATCCAGATCCCCCAACTCTAGCTCTTTCTTTGAACCCTGGGCAACAGTATGCTTTGTTTCACGTTGATTCCAATGCGGCCTTGGTAAGAAAGAATATCTTTGTTTCCACACTACTATCCGTGCAGCATAACTATCCTGGAAGTTGCTTCATGCTTCTCACCTAATGTTCTTCTTAGGGAAATGTGCAGACAACTGCAGCTTCTATGTGCGAAACATGGCAGCCCAGGATTTCATGGAAGATTGCCATTCTCCATAAGACATCTGAAAATTTCATTGTAAATCTCAGTCCTTTTCACAGCTCAACACACCCGAAAGTTCAGGGTTGCTTATTTCCTAGAACATCTCGTATGCAAGAGCTCCCACAGCTCTAGCTCCTTCCTCACACGCAGGGGAACCATATGCAATCTTCTCAGTGATTCCCGAGTCCTGCGAAATAAAGAACACTTCTGTTTCCACACATCTCCGCATAGAGCAGAATCATTCTTGAAGTTGCTTTATGATTCTCACCTAGAGTTCTTCTTAGGGAAATGCGCAGGTACCTGCAGCTATGATGGGCCCCATAGAGCAGACTAGGAATACATTGAAAATTCTCCTTGACCATACAGAAATCTGAAAATTACATTGTAGAACTCAGTGATGTCAACAGCCTCACACTCCTGAATGTTCAGGTTTTATCAGTTCTTGGAACTTCAATTATGCACCAGCTCCCGCAGCTATAGCTCCTTTCTCACACCCAGCGCAACATTATGCTTGCTTTCCCATTGATTCTATGGGGCCTGTGAAAGAAAGCATATCTTGGTTTCCTACACAAATCTCCATACCGCAGCACCATCCTGGACGGTGCTTTACGTTTCTCACCTACAGTTCTTCTTAGGGATATGTGCAGGCAACTTCACCCTCTATGTGGGCCACAGGGCAGCCTAGGAATACATGGAAAATTGCAATTACCCATACAGACATCTGAAAATTTCATTGTAGAAATCAGTGATTTCAAAAGCGTCACACTCCTGAAAGTTCACTGTTGCTTCGTTCTTGGAACTTTACTTATACCCCACTTCCCCCAACTCTAGCTCCTTCCTCGAACCCAGGGCAACAGTATGCTTTGTTTCCCATTGATTCCAAAGTGGCCTTGGAACGAAAGAATATGTTTGCTTCCACACTACTATCCATGCTGCAGAAATATCCTGGAAGGTGCTTCATGCTTCTCACCTAAAGTTCTTCTTAAGGAAACGCGCAGGCTACTACAGCTTCTATGTGCGAAACAGGGCAGCCCAGGAATTCATGGGAGATTGCCATTCCCCATAGAGACATCTGAAAATTTCATTCTAACTCTCTGTCCTTTTCACAGCCCAACACACCCGAAAGTTCAGAGTTGCTTATTTCCTATAACCTCACGTATGCAAGTGCTCCCACAGCTCTAGTTCCTTCCTCACACGCAGGGCAACCGTATGCAATTTTCTCAGTGATTCCCCGGGTCCTGCGAAATAAAGAACACTTCTGTTTCCACACATCTCCGCATAGAGCACAATAATTTTGAATGTGCTTTATGCACCTCACCTAGAGTACTTCTTAGGGAAACATGCAGGCACCTGCAGCTATGATGGGCCCCATAGAGCAGCCTAGGAATTCATTGAAAATTCCCATTGAAGATACAGAAATCTGAAATTTACCTTGTAGAACTCAGTGATTTCAACAGCCTCACACTCCTGAATGTTCAGGGTTGATCAGTTCCTGGAACTTGAATTATGCACTGGGTCCACCAGCTATAGCTCTTTTCTCGCACTCAGGGCAACATTATGCTTGCTTTCCCTTTGATTCTATGGCACCTGGGAAAGAAAGCATATCTTGGTTTCCACACAACTCTCCATACAGCAGCACCATCCTGGAAGGTGCTTTATGCTTCTCACCTAGAGTTCTTCTTAGGGAAACGTGCAGGCAAATTTAGCCTCTAGGTGGGCCACAGGGCAGCCTAGGAATACATGGAAAATTGCCATTGCCCGTAGAGACTTCTGAAAATTTCATTGTAGAACTGAGTGATTTCAAAAGCCTCACACTCTTGAAAGTTCACTGTTGCTTAGTTCTTGGAACTTTACTTATAACCCAGTTCCCCCAACTCTAGCTCCTTCCTCAAACCAAGGCAACAGTATGCTTTGTTTCCCATTGATTCCAATGCGGCCTTGGAAAGAAAGAATATCTTTGTTTCCACATTATAATCCATGGAGCAGAACTAGCCTGGAAGGTGCTTCATGCTTCTCAGCTAAAGTTCTTCTTAGGGAAACATGCAGGCAACTGCAGCTTCTATGTGCGAAACAGGGCAGCCCAGGGATTAAAGGGAGATTGCCATTCCCCATAGAGACATCTGAAAATTGCATTGTAATTCTCCGTCATATTCACAGCCCAACACACCTGAAAGTTCAGGGTTGCTTATTTCCTAGAACCTCTTGTATGCAAGAGCTCCCACAGCTCTAGCTCCTTCTTCACACGTAAGGCAAACTTATGCAATTTATTCAAAGATTCCCCGGGTCCTGCGAAAGAAAGAACACTTCTGTTTCCACACATCTCCGCATAGAGCACAATCATTCTTGAAGGTGCTTTATGCATCTCACCTATAGTTCTTCTTAGGGAAACGTGTAGGCACCTGCAGCTACAATGGGCCCCAAAGAGCAGCCTAGGAATACATGGAAAATTCCCCTTGCCCATACAGAAATCTGAAAATTATATTGTAGAACTCAGTGAGGTGAACAGCCTCACACTCCTGAATGTTCAGGGTTGATCAGTTCTTGGAACTTGAATTATGCACCAGCTCCCCCAGCTATTGCTGCTCTCTCACACCCAGGGCAACAGTATGCTTGCTCTGCATTGATTCAATGGGGCCTGTGAAAGAAAGCATATCTTGGTTTCCATACAACTCTCCATACAGCAGGACCATCGTGGAAGGTGCTTTATGCTTCTCACCTAGATTTCTTCTTAGGGAAACGCGAAGGCAAGTTTAGCCTCTATGTGGGCCACAGGGCAGCCTAGGAATACATGGAAAATTGCCACTGCCCATACAGACTTCTGAAAATTTCATTGTAGAACTCAGTGATTTCAAATCCTCACACTCCTGAAAGTTCACTGTTGCTTAGTTCTTGGAATTTACCTATACTCCTGTTCCCCCAACTCTAGCTCCTTGCTCAATCCCAGGGCAACCGTATGCATTGTTTCCCGTTGATTATAATGGGGCCTTGGAAAGAAAGAATATCTTTGTTTCCACACTACCATCCATGCAGAAGAACTATCCTGGAAGGTGCTTTATGCTTCTCACCTAGAGTTCTTCTTAGGGAAACACGCAGGGAACTTCAGCCTCTATGTGGGGCACAGGGCAGCCTAGGAATACATGGAAAATTGCCATTGCCCATACAGACATCTGAACATTTCCTTGTAGAAATCAGTAATTTCAAAAGCCTCACACTCCTGAAGTTCACTGTTGCTTAGTTCTTTGAACTTTACTTATACTTCTGTTCCTCCAACTCTAGCTCCTTGCTCAAACCCAGGGCAACCGTATGCTTTGTTTCCCGTTGATTCCAATGGGGCCTTGGAAAGAAAGAATATCTTTGTTTCCACTCTACTATCTATGCAGCAGAACTATCCTGGAAGGTGCTTCATGTTTTTTACCTAAAATTCTTCATAGGGAAATGTGCAGGCAACTGCTGCTTCTATGTGCAAAACAGGGCAACCCAAGAATAAATGGGAGATTGCCATTCCCTATAGAGACATCTGAAAATTGCATTGTAAATCTCCGTTCTTTTCACAGCCCAACACACGCGAAAGGTCAGGGTTGCTTTTTTCCTCGAACCTCTCATATTCAAGAGCTCCCTCAGCTCTAGCTCCTTTCTCGCACCCAGGGCAACATTATGCTTGCTTTCCCATTTATTCAATTGGGCCAGGGAAAGAAAGCATATCTTGGTTTCCAAAAAACTCTCCCTACAGCAGGACCATCCTGGAAGGCGCTTTTTGCTTCTCACCTAGAGTTCTTCTCCGGGAAATGAGCAGGCAACTTCAGCCTCTATGTGGGCCACAGGGCAGCCTAGGAATACATGCCTTTGCCCATACAGACATCTGAAATTTTCATTGTAGAACTCAGTGATTTCAACAGCCTCACACTCCTGAATGTTCAGTGTGGATCAATTCTTGGAAATTGAAGTATGCACCAGCTCCCCTAGCTATAGCTCCTTTCTCGCACCCAGTGCAACAGTATGCTTGCTTTCCCATTTATTCAATGGGGCCGGGGAAAGAAAGCATATCTTTTTTTCCACACAACTCTCCCTACAGCAGGACCATCCTGGAAGGTTCTTTTTGCCTCTCACCTTGAGTTCTACTCATTGAAACGTGCAGGCAGCTTCCGCCTCTATGTGGGCCACAGGGCAGCCTAGGAATACATGGAAAATTGCCATTGCCCATACACACATCTGAATATTTCATTGTAGAACTCAGTGATTTCAAAAGCCTCACTCTCCTGAAACTTCACTGTTGCTTAGTTCTCCGAACTTAACTTATACTCCAGTTCCCCCAACTCTAGCTTCTTCCACTAACCCAGGGCAACAGTATGCTGTGTTTCACGTTGATTCCAATGGGGCCTTTTAAAGAAAGAATATCTTTGTTTCCACTGTACTATACATGCAGCAGAACTATCCTCGAAGGTGCTTCATGCTTCTCACCTAAATATCTTACTAGGGAAATGCACAGGCAACTGCAGCTTCTATGTGCGAAACAGGGCAGCCCAGGAATTCATGGGAGATTGCCATTCCCCATAGAGACATCTCAAAATTTCATTGTAAAGCTCCGTCGTTTTCACAGCCCAACACACCCGAAAGATCAGGGTTGCTTATTTCCTAGAACTTCTTGTATGCAAGAGCTCCCACAGCTCTAGCTCCTACCTCACATGCAGGGCAACCTTATGCTATTTTCTCAGTGATTCCGTGGGTCCTGCGAAATAAAGAACAGTTCTGTTTCCACACATCTCCGCACAGAGCACAATCATTCTTGAAGGTGCTTTATGCTTCTCACCTAGAGTTCTTCTTAGGGAAACGCGCAGGCTCCTGTAGCTACGATGGGCCCCATAGAGCAGCCTAGGAATACATGGAAAATTCCCTTGCCCATACAGAAATCTGAAAAATACATTGTAGATCTCAGTGATGTCAAGCACCTCACACTCCTGAAGGTTCAGGGTTGATCAGTTCTTGGAACTTGAATTATGCACCAGCTCCCCCAGCTATAGCTCCTTTCTAGCACCCAGGGCAACAGTATGCTTGCTTTCCCATTGATTCAATGGGGCCTGGGAAAGAAAGCATATCTTGGTTTCCACACAACTCTCCCTACAGCAAGACCGTTCTGGAAGGTGCTTTATGGTTCTCACCTAGAGTTCTTCTTAGGGAAATGCCCAGGCAACTTCAGCCTCTTTGTGGGCCACAGGGCAGACTAGGAATACATGGAAAATTGTCATTGCCCATACAGACATCTGAAAATTTCATTTTAGAACTCAGTCATTTCAAAAGCCTCACTCTCCTGAAAGTTCACTGTTGCTTATTTCTTGGAACTTTACTTATACTCCATTTCCCCCAACTCTAGCTCCTTCCTCTAACCCAGGGCAACAGTATGCTATGTTTTATGTTGATTCCAATGGGGCCTTGGAAAGAAATAATATCTTTGTTTAAACTGTACTATACATGCAGCAGAACTATCCTTGAAGGTGCTTCATGTTTCTCACCTAGATATCTTATGAGGGAAATGCGCAGGCAACTGCAGCTTCTATGTGCGAAAGAGGGCAGCCCGGAATTCATGGGAGACTGCCATTCCCTATAGAGACATCTGAAAATTTTATCGTAAAGCTCCATCGTTTTCACAGCCCAACACACCCTAAAGTTCAGCGTTGCTTATTTCCTAGAACCTCTTGTATGCAAGAGCTCCCACAGCTCTAGCTCCTTCCTCACAGGCAGGGCAACCTTATGCTATTTTCTCAGTGATTCCGTGGGTCTTGTGAAATAAAGAACAGTTCTGTTTCCACATATCTCCGCACACAGCACAATCATTCTTGAATGTGCTTTATGCTTCTTACCTAGAGTTCTTAGGGAAACATGCAGGCTGCAGCAGCTATGATGGTCCCCATCGAGTAGCCTAGTAATACATAGAATATTCCCCTTGCCCATACATAAATCTGAAAATTACATTGTAGAACTCAGTGATTTCAACAGCCTCACACTCCTGAATGTTCAGAATTGACCAGTTCTTGGGACTTGAATTATGCACCAGTTCACCCAGCTATAGCTTCTTTCTCACTCCCAGGGCAACAGTATGCTTGCTTTCCCATTGATTCAATGGGGCCTGGGAAAGAAAGCATATCTTGGTTTCCATATAACTCTCCCTACAGCAGGACCATCCTGGAAGGTGCTTTTTGTTTCTCACCTTGAGTTCTTCTCAGGGAAACGCACAGGCAACCTCAGCGTCTATGTGGGCCACAGGGCAGCCTCGGAATACATGGAAAATTGCCATTGCCAATACAGTCATCTGAAAATTTCATTGTAGAACTCACTTATTTCAAAACCCTCACACTCCTGAAAGTTCACTGTTGCTTATTTCTTGGAACTTAACTTCTACTCCAGTTCCCCCAACTCTAGCTCCTTCCTCGAACCCAGGACAAAAGTATGCTTTGCTTCCCGTTGATTCCAATTTGGCCTTGCAATGAAAGAATATCTTTGTTATCACTCTACTATCCATGCAGCAGAACTATCCTGGAACGTGCTTCATGCTTCTCACCTAATTTTTTTCTTAGAGAAATGTGCAGGCTACTGCAGCTTCTATGTTCGAAACAGGGCAGCCCAGGAATTCTTAGGAGATTGTCATTCCCCATAGAGACATCTGAAAATTTCATTGTATAGCTCCATCATTTTCACAGCCCAACACACCTGAAAATTCAGGGTTGCTTATTTCCTAGAACCTCTCATATGCAAGAGGTCCCACAGCTCTGCCTCCTTCCTCTCACGCAGGGCAACCATATGCTATTTTCTCAGTGATTCCCTGGGTCCTGCGAAATAAAGAACACTTGTGTTTCAACACATCTCTACATAGAGCACAATCATTCTTGAAGGTGCTTTATGCTTCTCACCTAGAATTCTTCTTAGGGAAATGTGCAGGCTACTGTAGCTATGATGGGCCCCAAAGAGTAGCCGAGGAATTCATGGAAAATTCCACTTGCCCATGCAAAAATCTGAAAAATACATTGTACAACTCAGTGGTTTCAACAGCCTCACACTCCTGAATGTTCAGTGTGGATCAGTTCTTGGAACTTGAAGTATGCTCCAGCTCCCCTAGCTATAGCTCCTTTCTCGCACGCAGGGAAACAGTATGCTTGCTTTCCCATTTATTCAATGGGGCCTGGGAAAGAAAGCATATCTTGGTATCCACACAACTCTCCCTACAGCAAGACCATCCTTGAAGGTGCTTTATACTTCTCACCTAGAGTTCTTCTTAGAGAAATGCGCAGGCAACTTCAGCCTCTATGTGGGCCACAGGGCAGACTAGGAATACATGGAAAATTGCCATTGCCCATACAGACATCTGAAAATTTCATTTTAGAACTCAGTGATTTCAAAAGCCTCACACTCCAGAATGTTCACTGTTGCTTATTTCTCGGAAACTTCCTTATGCTCTAGTTCCCCCATCTCTAGATCCTTCCTCGCACCAAGGGCAAAAGTACAGTTTGTTTCCCGCTTATTCCAATGGGGCCTTGGAAAGAAAATATCTTTGTTTCCCCATTACTATCCATGCAGCAAAACTATCCTGAATGGTTCTTTATGCTTCTCACCTAAAGTTCTTCTGAGGGAAAAGCGCAGGCAAGTGCTGGTTCTATGTGCGAAACAGGGCAGCCTAGGAATTCATGGGATATTGCCATAACCCATAGAGACATCAGAAAATTTCATTTAAATCTCTGTCGTATTCACAGCCCAACACACCCGAAAGTTCAGGGTTGCTTTTTTCCTAGAACTTCTCGTATGCAAGAGCTCCAACAGCTATAGCTCCTTCCTCACACGCAGGGCAACTGTATGCAATACTCTCAGTGATTCTCCTGTCCTGCGAAATAGAGAACACTTCTGTTTCCACACATCTCCGCATAGAGCACAATTATTCTTGAAGGTGCTTTATGTCTCTCCCCTAGAATTCTTCTTAGCGAAACTCGCAGGAAACTGTAGCTATGATGTGCCTAATAGGGCAACCTAGGAATACATGGAAAATTCCCCTTGCCCATACAGAAATCTGAAAATTACATTGTAGAACATAGTGATTTCAACAGCCTCACACTCCTGAATGTTCAGGGTTGATTAGTTCTTGGAACTTGAATTATGCACCCAGCTCCCCCAGCTGTAGTTCCTTTCTCGCACCCAGGGCAACAATATACTTGCTTTCCCATTGATTCAATGAGGGCTGGGAAAGAAAGCATATCTTGGTTTCCACACAACTCTCCACACAGCAGGAATATCCTGGAAGGTGCTTTATGCTTCTCACCTAGAGTTCTTCTTAGGGAAATGCGCAGGCAACTTCAGCCTCTATGTGAGCCACAGGGCAGCCTAGGAATACATGGAAAAATTGCCTTTGCCCATACAGACATCTGAAAATTTCATTTTAGAACTCAGTGATTTCAAAAGCCTCACATTCCTGAAAGTTCACTGTTGCTTAATTCTCAGAACATTCCTTGTGCTCCATTTCCCCCATCTCTCACTAGCTCCTTCCTAGCACACAGGGCAACAGTATGCTTTGTTTCCCATTGATTCCAAAGGGCCTTGGAAAGAAAAAATATCTTTGTTTCCACGCTGCTATCCATGCAGCAGAAGTATCCTGGAAGGATTTTTATGCTTCTAACCTAAAGTTCTTCTTAGGGAAATGTGCAGGCAGCTGCCGCTTCTATGTGCGAAACACTGCAGGCTAGGAATTCATTTGATATTGCCATTCCCCATAGAGACATCTGAAAACTTCATTGTAGAACTCAGTGATTTTAAAAGCCTCAGACTCCTGGAAGTTCACTGTTGCTTGGTTCTTGGAACTTTACTTATGCTCCAGTCCCTTCATCTCTAGCTCCTTCCTCGCACCCAGGGTAACAGTATGCTTTGTTTCCCGTTGAATCTAATGGGGCCTTGGAAAGAAATAATATCTTTGTTTCCACACTACTGTCCATGCAGCAGAACTATCCTTTAAGGTTCTTTATGCTTCTCACCTAAAGTTCTTCTTAGGGAAACACGCAGGCAACTGCTGCTTCTATGTGCGAAACAGGGCAGCCTAGGAATTCATGGGATATTGCCATTCCCCATAGAGTCATCTGAAAATTTCACTGTAAATCTCCGTCGTTTTCACAGCCCAACACACCCGAAAGTTCAGGGTTGCTCATTTCCTAGAACCTTTCATATGCAAGAGCTCCCACAGCTCTAGCTCCTTCCTCACAGGCAGGGCAACCTTATGCAAATTTCTCAGTGATACCCCGGGTCTTGCAAAATAAAGAACACTTCCATTTCCACACAGCTCCTCATAGAGCACAATCATTCTTGAAGGTGCTTTATCCTTCTCACCTAGAGTTCTTCTTAGGGAAACACGCAGGTACCTTCAGCTATTATGTTCCCCATAGGGCAGCCTAGGAACACATGGAAAATTCCCCTTGCTCATATAGAAATCGGAGAATTACATTGTAGAACTCAGTGATTTCAACAGCCTCACACTCCTTAATGTTCAGCGTTGATTAGTTCTTGGAATTTTAATTATGCACCAGGTCCCCTATGTATAGCTCCTTTCTCACACCCAGGGCACCAGTACACTTGCTTTCCCATTGATTCAATGGGGCCTGGGAAACAAAGCATATCTTGGTTTGCACACATCTCTGCATACAACAGGACCATCCTGGAATGTGCTTTATTCTTCTCACCTAGATTTCCTCTTAGGGAAACACGCAGGCAACTTCAGCCTCTATGTGGGCCACAGGGCAGCCTAGGAATACATGGAGAATTGCCATTGCGCATACAGACATCTGAAAATTTCATTGTAGAACTCAGTGACTTCAAAAGCCTCACAATCACGAAAGTTCACTGTTGCTTAGTTATTGCAACTTTACTTATGCACCAGTTCTCCCATCTCTAGCTTCTTCCTCGCACCCAGTGCAACAGTATGCTTTGTTTCCCATTGATTTCAATGGGGCCTTGGAAAGAAAGTATATTTTGGTTTCCACACTACTGTCCATACAGCAGAACCATGCTGGAAGTTGCTTTATGCTTCTCACCTAGAGTTGTTCTTAGGGAAACATGCAGGAAACTGCAGCTTCTATGTGCACTAAAGGGCAGCCTAGTAATTCATGGGAAATTGCCATTCCCCATAGAGACATCAGAAAATTTCATTGTAAATCTCAGTCATTTTCACAGCCCCACAGACCTGAAAGTTCAGCGTTGCTCAGCTCTTTGGACTTTACTTATGCAACAACTCCCCCAGCTCTAGATCCTTCATCACACTCAGGGCAACTATATGCCATTTTCTCAGTTTTTCCCTGGGTCCTGCGAAAGATAGTACACTTCTCTTTCCACACATCTCTGCATGGAGCACAATCATTCTTGAAGGTGCTTTATGCTTCTCACCTAAACTTCTTCTTAGGGAAATGCACAGGCAAATGCAGCGTCTATGTGCGCCACAGGGCAGCCTAGGAATACATGGAAAATTGCTGTTCCCCATAGAGACATTTGAAAATATCATTGTAGAACTCTGTGGTTTCAAAAGACTGACACACCGGAAAGTGCAGGGTTGCTTATTTTTTGGACTTTATTTATGCACTAGGTCGCCCAGCTCTAGTTCGCCCTTCTTCTCACCCAGTTCAACAGTATGTTTTCTTTCCTTTGGTTGCAATGGGGACTGGGCAAGAAAAATTATCTTTGTTTCCACACTACTATCCATGCAGCAGAACTATCCTAGAAGGTTCTTTATGCTTCTCACCTAAAGTTCTTCTTAGGGAAATGCGCAGGCAACTGCAGCTTCTATGTGAGAAACAGGGCAGCCTCAGAATTTCTGGGAGATTGCCATTTCCCATAGAGACATCTGAAAATTTCATTGAAAATCTCCGTCGTTTTTACAGCCCAACACACCCGAAAGTTCAGGGTTGCTTATTTCCTAGAACTTCTCCAATGCAAGAGCTCCCACAGCTCTAGCTCCATACTCACACGCAGGGCAACCGTAGGCAATTTTCTCAGTGATTCCCCGGGTACTGTGAGAAAAATAACACTTCTGTTTCCACACATCTCCGCATAGAGCACAATCATTCTTGAAGGTGCTTTATGCTTCTCACCTAGAGTTCTTCTTAGGGAAACACGCAGGTATCTTCAGCTATAATGTTCCCCATAGGGCAGCCTAGGAATACATGGAAAATTCCCCTTGCTCAAACAGAAATCTGAGAATAACATTGTAGAACTCAGTGATTTCAACAGCCTAACTCTCCTGAATGTTCAGGGTTGATTAGTTCTTTTAACTTTAACTATGAACCAGGTCCCCTAGCTATAGCTCTTTTCTCACACCTAGGGCAACAGTACACTTGCTTTCCCATTGATTCAATGGGGCCTGGGAAAGAAAGCATATCTTGGTTTCCACACAACTCTGCATCCAACAGGACCATCCTTCAAGGTGCTTTATGCTTGTCACCTAGAGTTCTTCTTAGGGAAACACGCAGGCAACTATAGCCACTATGTGGGCCACAGGGCAGCCTAGGAATACATGGAAAATTGCCATTGCCCATACAGACATCTGAAAATTTCATTGTAGAACTCAGTGACTTCAAAAGCTTCACACTCCTGAAAGTTCACTGTTTCTTCATTATTGGACTTTACTTATGCTCTAGTTCCCCCATCTCTAGCACTTTCCTCGAACCCAGGGAAAACGTATGCTTTGTTTCCCGTTGATTCCAATGGGGCATTGGAAAGAAAGTATATCTTTGTTTCCACACTAGTATCCATGCAGCACAAGTATCCTGGAAGGTTCTTTATGCTTCTCACCTAAAGATCTTCTTAGGGAAATGCGCAGGCAACTGCCACATCCATGGGTGAAACAGGGCAGCCTAGGAATTTATGGGATATTGCCATTATCCATAGAGATATCTGAAAATTTCATTGTAGAACTCAGTGATTTCAAAAGCCTCACACTCTTGAAAGTTCACTGTTGCTTAGTTCTTGGAACTTTCCTTTGGCTCCAGTTCCCCCATCTCTAGCTCCTTCCTTGCACCCAGGGCAACAGTATGATTTGTTTCCCGTTGATTCCAAAGGGCCTTGGAAAGAAAAAATTTCTTTATTTCCACGCTACTATCCATGTAGCAGAACTATCCTGGAAGGTTCTTTCTGCTTCTCACCTAAAGTTCTTCTTAGGGAAACGCGCAGGCAACTGCTGCTTCTATGTGCGAAACAGGGCAGCCTAGGAATTCATGGGATATTGCCATTCCCCATAGAGACATCTGAAAATTTCACTGTAAATCTCCGTCGTTTTCACAGCCCAACACACCCAAAAGTTCAGGGTTGCTTATTTCCTAGAACCTCCCTTATGCAAGAGCTCCCGCAGCTCTAGCTCCTTCCTCACACGCAGGGCAACCATATTCAAATTTCTCAGTGATTCCCCGGGTCCTGCGAAATAAAGAACACTTCGGTTTCCACACATCTCTGCATAGAGCACAATCATTCTTGAAAGTGCTTTATGCTTCTCACCTAGAGTTCTTCTTAGAGAAATGCGCAGGCACCTGCAGCTATCATGTGCCCCATAGGGCAGCCTAGGAATACATGGAAAATTCCCCTTGCCCATACAGAAATCTGAAAATTACATTGTAAACCTCAGTGATTTCAACAACCTCACACTTCTCAATGTTCAGGGTTGATTAGTTCTTGGAATTTGAGTTATGCTCCAGCTCCCCCAGCTATAGCTCCTTTCTCACACCCAGGGCAACAGTATGCTTGCTTTCCCATTGATTCAATGGGGCCTGGGAAAGAAAGCATATCTTGGTTTCCACACAACTCATCACACAGCAGCACCATCCTGGGATGTGCTTTATGCTTCTCACCTAGAGTTCTTCGGGAAATGCGCAGGCAACTTCAGCCTCTATGTGGGCCACAGGGCAGCCTAGGAATACATTGAAATTTGCCATTGCCCATACAGACATCTGAAAATTTCATTGTAGAACTCAGTGAGTTCAAAAGCCACACACTCCTGAAAGTTACTGTTGCTTAATTCTTGGAACTTATGCACCAGTTCCCACATCTCTAGTTCCTTCCTCGCACCCAGGGCAACAGTATGCTTTGTTTCCCGTTGATTTCAATGGGGCCTTGGTAAGAAAGTATATCTTGGTTTCCACACTTCTCTCCATACAGCAGAACCGCCCTGGAAGTTGCTTTACGCTGCTCACATAAAGTTGCTCTTAGGGAAACATGCAGGGTTATTTTTTAGGGTTAGGGTTAGGGTTAGGGTTAGGTTTCAGGTTAAGCCCTTCTGCCTTGGCACTTATTAGCCAAAATAATCCTCTCCTTTAATTTGTGCTTGTCAGGTTTTCTGTCTCAGCAACAAAAAATGGACTAATGCGCCATGTCATCCCAACCTGCACAGTCTCTCCTAATGCTTTAGTGCCGGATTGCCTCTGGGCTCTGTCTCTGCTGTTCAAGAGAGCATCTTTCTTACTTCCCTCACATAGGCACTCAACTTAGCCTCCGAAGAGTATCACCTCTGTGGAACAATTGGAAATTCTTTTACTTTGGTCAAGCTTACTTCAATAATCTGTGATCATGCCAGTTCAGTCACACACCTATGAAGGAGTAGCTCATGCCACTTCACATGTTGCTGGAGATAAACCATGGTGGCCACGTGGAAGTGCGAGGCTTGACTTTCAGGCATAACAGCTTTTCTTTCTCTAAGGTACTGCCTCAGCACAGGAAGAAGTGACAAAAAGAGGCAAAAGCTGCTTCCTGTTCCATTCTAGCATTTACCCTCTTCCAGGCAGCTACCCAGAGAAGGAGAATTGGCAGGTTTACTGCAAACCTAACAGCAAGCCCTGGTTTGCTGTGTCCCTTTCACGCAGGCTGAGAAGGAGAGGATGGGCTGTTGCCCACAGAGAGACCAAGAGCCCTGTTCAGAGAGTTGAGAAACTCACTGCTCCTGCCAGGCATGGGAAGGAGTGAAAATCATGTCACATGGTTGTGATGGGGATGCAGCAATGTCCACTGACATGGAGTTAAGGTTAGTGCTAGGGTTATGTGTAGTTAGGGTTAGGGTTAAGGTTAGGTTTAGTTAGGGTTAGGGTTAGGTTAAGTTAGGGTTAGCGTTAGGGGTAGGAATAGGGATATGGTTAGGTTTCGGTTTAGTTAGGGTTAGGTTTATTTAGGGTTAGGAGTAGGGTTAGTTCCTAGGGCTAGGGCTTGAGCCTGGATTAGGGGCATGGCCACATCTATGCTATCAGCTTGCTTATGGTTAGGTTTAGAGGTAGGGATTTATTTTGGATTTCAGCAGGTTTAGGTTTAGGTTGATGTTCAGGTTGAGGCTAGGTTTAGGGTTAGTCTTCAGTTTTTGTCTAGGATTAGGCTAGGGCTAGAAATAGTTTAGTGTTCCACTAGAGTTAGACTTAGGTTTAGGCTTAGTTTTAGAGTTAGGGTTAGTGTAGCGTTAAGCCTTTCTGCCTTGCCACTTAAGAGCCAAAATGATCCTCTCCTTAAAGATGTGGTTGTCAGGTATTCTGACTCAGCTACAAAAAAGCCACTAATGTAAAATGTCATCCGAACATGCAGTCTCTGCTGATGCTTTAGGGCTAGATCACCTGGGGGCTGTTTCTCTGCTCTTCAAGAGGGCAGCCTTCTTACTTCCCCAACATAGGCACTCACCTTAGCCTCCGCAGAGTATCAGCTCTGGGGAAACAGTGGAAATTCTTGTACTTGCGTCAAGCTTACTTCAATATTCTGTGATCATGCCAGTTCAGCCACACACCTATGAAAGAGTAGCTCAAGCCACTTCTCATGTTGCTGGAGATAAACCCTAGTGGGCACATGGAAGTGGGAGGTTTGACTTTAAGGTATAACAGCTTTCCTTGATCTAAGGTACAGCCTCAGCATAGGAAGAAGTGACTCATAGACGCAAAAGCTTCTTCCTGTTCCATTCTAGCATTTACTCTCTTCCAGGCAGCAACCCATTGAAGGGGAGGCAGCAGTTTTACTGCAAGGTTAGAAGCAAGCCCTGGGTTGCCTAGTCCCTGGACGCAGGCTGAGTAGGCGAGGATGGGCTGTTGTACTCAGAGAGACCAAGAGCCCTCTTCAGAGATTTGGGATTCTCACTGCTTCAGCCAGGCATAGGAAGGAGTGAAAATCATGTCACTTGTGTGAGATGAGGATGCAGCAATGTCCCCTGAAATGGGGTTAGCGTTAGGGTTAGTTTTAGGTTTAGTTAGGGTTAGGGTTAGGGTTAGGTTTATTCAGGGTTAGGGTTAGGGTTAGTTCCTAGCGCTAGGGCTTGATACAGGACTAGGGCCAGGGCCAGAGCTATCGTACCAGCATGCTTATGGTTAGGATTAGAGGTAGGGTTTCATTTTGGATTTCAGCAGGGTTAGGTTTAGGTTCATGTTGTGGTTGAGGCACAGGTTTAGGGTTATGCTTCAGTTTTTGTCTCGGATTAGGTTACGGCTAGAAATAGTTTCGGTTTCCACTAGAGTTATAGTTAGGTATAGGCTTAGTATTAGGGTGAGGGTTAGGGTTAATGTTAAGCCGCTCTGCCTTGCCACTTCAGAGCCAAAATATTCCTCTCCTTTAAGTTGTGGTTGTCAGGTATTCTATCTCAGCAACAAGAAATGGACTAATGTGCCAGGTCATCCCAATATGCACAGTGTCTGCTGATGCTTTAGGGCCAGATCACCTGGGGGCTATGTCTCTGCTCCTCAAAGGTCACCCTTCTTCCTTCCCCCACATAGGAACTCACCTTAGCCTCCGCAGAGTATCAGCTCTGTGGATCCAGGGGAAATTCTTGTACTGGGGTCAAGCTTACTTCAATATTCTGCGAACATGCCAGTTAAGCCACACACCGATGTAAGAGTAGCTCAAGCCACTTCACATGTGCCTGGAAATAAACCCTGGTGGCTACATGGATGTGGGAGGCTTGACTTTCAGGCATAACAGCTTTTCTTGCTCTACAGTACTGCCTCAGCACAGGAAGAAGTAACAAAAAGAGCCAAAAGCTGCTTCCGGTTTCATTCTAGCATTTACCCTCTTCCAGGCAGCTACCCAGAGAAAGGATTGCAGCAGCTTTACTGCAAACACACTAGCAAGCCCTGGATTGCTGAGTCCCTGACACACAGGCTGAAAAGGAGAGGATGGGTTGGTGCCCTCAGAGAGAACAAGAGCCCAGTTCAGAGATTTGAGAATCTCACTGCTCCAGCCAGGCATGGGAAGGAGTGAAAATCATGTCAATTGGGTGGGATGGGGATGCAGAAATGCCAACAGACACGGGGTTAGGGTTAGTTTTTGAGTTAGGTTTAGTTAGGGTTAGGGTTAGGCTTACGGTTAGGGTTAGGGTAAGGGTTAGTTTCTAGGGCTAGTGATTGAGGCAGGACTACAGGCATGGCCAGAGCTATGGTATCAGCATGCGTATGGTTAGGTTTAGAGGTAGGGTTTTACTTTGGATTTCAGCAGGTTTAGATTTAGGTTGATGTTGAGGTTGAGGCTGAGGTTTAGGCTTAGGCTTCAGTTTTTGTCTCGGATTAGGCTAGGGCTAGAAATAGTTTCATTTTCCATTAGAGTTGCAGTTAGGTTTAGGCTTAGATTTAGAGGTAGGGTTAGGGTTAGGATTAGTGTTAAGCCCTTCTGCCTTGCCACTTAAGAGCCAAAATAATCCTCTCCTTCAAGTTGTGGTTGTCAGGTATTCTGTCTCAGCAACAAGAAAGGGACTAATGCGCCATGTCATCCCAACCTGCACCATCTGTGGTGATGCCATAGGACTGGATCAACTGGGGGCTCTGTCTCTGCTGTTCAAGAGGGCATCCTTCTTACTTCCCCCACATAGGCACTCTCCTTACTCTTCGCAGAGTATCAGCTCTGTGGAACCAGTTGAAATTCTTTTGCTGGGCTCATGCTTGCTTCAATATTCTCCCATCATACCAGTTCAGCCACATACCTATGAAAGAGTAGCTCAAGGCACTTCTCATGTTGCTGGAGATAAACCCTGGTAGCAACATGTAAGTTCGAGGCTTGACTTTAAGGCATAACAGCTTTCCTTGATCTAAGGTACTGCCTCACCACCGGAAGAAGTGAAAAAATGTGGCATAAGCTGCTCCGTGTTCCATTCTAGCATTTACCCTCATCCAGGCAGCTACCCAGAGAAGGGGATGCAGCAGCTTTACTGCAAAGCCAACCTCAAGCCCTGGGTTGCCTCATCCCTGGCATGCAGGCTGAGTAGGCAAGGATGGGCTGTTGCCCTGAGAGAGACCAAGAGCCCTGTTCAGAGGTTTGAGATTCTCACTGCACCAGCCAGGCATGGGAAGGAGTGAAAATCATGTCAATTGTGTTTGATGGGGATGCAGCAGTGTCCACTGACATGGGCTGAGGCCTAGTGTCAAGGTTAGCTTAGTTATGGTTAGGGTTAGGTTCAGTTAGGTTTAGTGTTAGGGTTAGGTTTAGTTAGGGTTAGTGTTAGGGTTAGGTTTAGTTAGGGTTAAGATTAGGGTTAGAATTAGGGATAGGGTTACGTTTAGGGTTAGGGTTAGGGTTAGTTTTAAGTTTAGGTTTAGCATTAGTGTTGGGTTAGGGTTAGGGTAAGTTTAGTTTCAAGGGCCAGGTCTTGAGACAGGACTAGGGGCATGGCCAGAGCTACGGTATCAGCATGCTTATGGTTACGTTCAGAGCTAGGGTTTTATTTTGGATTTCAGCAGGTTTAGGTTTAGTTTGAAGTTGAGCTTGATGCTGAGGTTTAGGCTTAGGTTTCTGTTTTAGTCTCAGGTTAGGCTAGGGCTAGAAATAATTTTGGGTTGCACTAGAGATAGTGTTAGGTTTAGGCTTAGCTTTAGGTTTAGGGTTCCACCAGGGTTTTGTACTGGGTATCTCTTAGGCTAGTGTTGGACTAGCACTGGATGCAGGGTTAGGGTTAGGGTTCGGTCTAGTTAGGGTTAGTGTTAGGTTAGGTATAGGTTAGGGTTAGGGTTATGGTTAGGGTTAGGGTAACTTTTACTTTCTAGGGCTAGGGCATGAGACAAGATTAGGGGCATGGCCAGAGCTATGGTATCAGCATGCTTATGCTTAGGTTTAGAGCTATGGTTAGGCTTAGGTTTAGCATTAGTGTTAGGGTTTGTGTTAAGCCCTTATGCCTTGCCAGTAAAGAGCCAAAATAATCCTCACCTTTAAGTTGTGGTTGTCCGATATTCTGTCTCAGCAACAAGAAAGGGACTAATGTGCCAGGTCATCCCAAGCTGCACCGTCTCTGGTGATGCTTTAGGGCCAGATCACCTGGGGGCTGTGTCTCTGCTCCTCAAAGTTCACCCTTCTTCCTTCACCCACATAGGAACTCGCCTTAGCCTCCGCAGAGTATCAGCTCTCTGGAACCAGTGGAAATTCTTGTACTGGGTTCAAGCTTACTTCAGTATTCTGCAATCATGCCAGTTAGGCCACACACCTATGGAAGAGTAGCACAAGGCATTTCACATGTTGCTGGAGATAAACCATGGTGGCCACATGGAAGTGGGAGGCTTGACTTTCAGGCATAACAGTTTTTCTTGCTCTACCTTACTGCCTCAGCACAGGAAGATGTAACAAACTGAGGCAAAAGCTGCTTCCTGTTCCATTCTAGCATTTACCCTCTTCCAGGCAGCTACCCAGAGAAAGGGGAGGCAGCAGCTTTACTGCAAAGCCACCAGCAAGCCATGGATTGCCGAGTCCATGACACACAGGCTGAAAAGGAGAGGATGGGTTTGTGCCCTCAGAGAGAACAAGAGCCCTGTTCAGAGATTTGAGAATCTCACTGCTCCAGGCAGGCATGGGAAGGAGTGAAAATCATGTCACTTGGGTGGGATGGGGATGCAGCAATGCCCACTGACATGGGGTTAGGGTTAGCTTTTGGGTTAGGTTAAGTTAGGTTTAGAGTAAGGGTTAGAGTTAGTGTTAGTGTTAGGGTTAGGGTTAGGTTTAGTTATGGTTAGGTTTAGGGTTAGTTTCTAGGGCTAAGGCTTGAGATAGGACTACGAGCATGGCCAGAGCTATTGTATCAGCATGCGTATTGTTAGGTTTATCTGTAGGGTTTTATTTTGGATTTCAGCAGGTTTAGATTTAGGTTGATGTTGAGGTTGAGGCTCTGGTTCAGTGTCAGGCTTCAATTTTTGTCTCGGATTAGGCTAGGGATAGAAATAGTTTCAGGTTCCACTAGAGTTACAGTAAGATTTAGGCTTAGATTTAGGGTTAGGGTTATGGTTAGTGTTAAGCCCTTCTGCCTTGCCACTTAGGAGCCAAAATAATCCTCACCTTTAAGTTGTGGTTTTCCAGTATTCTGTCTCAACAACAAGAAAGAGACTAATGTGCCATGTCATCCCAACCTGCACCGTCTCTGGTGATGCTTTAGGGCCAGATCACCTGGGGGCTGTGTCTCTGCTCCTCAAAGGTCACCCTTCTTCCTTCCCCCACATAGGAACCCACCTTAGCCTCCGCAGAGTATCACCTCTGTGGAACCAGTGGAAATTCTTGTACTGGGGTCACACTTACTTCAGTATTCTGCGATCATGCCAGTAAAGTCACACACCTATGTAAGAGTAGCTCAAGCCACTTCACATGTTGCTGGAGATAAACCCTGGTGGCCACATGGAAGTGGGAGGCTTGACTTTAAGGCATAACAGCTTTCCTTGATCTAAGGTACTGCCTCACCACAGGAAGAAGTAGCAAAACGAGACAAAAGCTACTTCCTGTTCCATTCTAGCATTTACATTCATCCAGGCAGCTACCCAGAGAAGGGGATGCCGCAGCTTTACTGCAAAGCCAAACTCAAGCCCTGGGTTGCCACGTACCTGGCATGCAGGCTAAGTAGGCAAGGATGGCCTGTTGCCCTCAGAGAGACCAAGAGCCCTGTTCAGAGATCTGAGATTCTCACTGCACCAGCCAGGCATGGGAAGGAGTGAAAATCATGTCAATTGGGTTGGATGGGGATGCAGTAGTGTCCACTGACATGGGATGAGGCCTAGTGTCAGGGCTAGCTTTAGTTATGGTTAGGGTTAAGGTTAGGGTTATGTATAGTTAGGTTTAGTGTTAGGGTTAGGTTTAGTTAGGGTTAGGATTTGGGTTAGAGTTAGGGAGAGGGTTAGTTTTAGGGTTAGGGTTAGGTTTAGTGTTAAGTTTAGGTTTAGCATCAGTGGTGGTTTAGGGTTAGGGTTAGGGTTAGGGTAAGGTTTGGTTTCAAGGGCTAGGCCTTGAGACAGGACTAGGGGCATGGCCAGAGATATGGTATCAGCAAGCCTATGCTTAGGTTTAAAGCTACGGTTAGGGTTAGGTTTAGCTTAGTGTTAGGGTTTGTGTTAAGCCCTTATGCCTTGCCAGTTAAGAGCCAAAATAATCCTCGCCTTTAAGTTGTCGTTGTCCAGTATTCAGTCTCAGCAACAAGAAAGGGACTAATGCACCATGTCATCCCAACCTGCACCGTCTCTGGTGATGCTTTAGTGCCAGATCACCTGGGGGCTGTGTCTCTGCTCCTCAAAGGTCACCCTTCTTCCTTCCCCTACGTAGGAACTCACCTTAGCCTCCGCAGAGTATCAGCCCAGTGGAACCAGTGGAAATTCTTGTACTGGGGTCAAGCTTACTTCAGTATTCTGCGATCATGCCAGTTAAGCCACACACCTATGGAAGAGTAACTCAAGGCACTTCACATGTTGCTGGAGATAAACCCTGGTGGCCACATGGAAGTGGGAAGCTTGACTTTCAGGCATAACTGCTTTTCTTGCTCTACGGTACTGCCTCAGCACAGGAAGATGTAACAAAATGAGGCAAAAGCTGCTTCCTGTTCCATTCTAGCATTTACCCTCTTCCAGGCAGCTACCCAGAGAAGGGGAGGCAGCAGCTTTACTGCAAAGCCACCAGCAAGCCATGGATTGCCGAGTCCATGACACACAGGCTAAAAAGGAGAGGATGGGTTTGTGCCCTCAGAGAGAACAAGAACCCTGTTCAGAGATTTGAGAATCTCACTGCTCCAGGCAGGCATGGGAAGGAGTGAAAATCATGTCACTTGGGTGGGATGGGGATGCAGCAATGCCCACTGACATGGGGTTAGGTTTAGTTTTTGGGTTAGGTTAAGTTAGGGTTAGGGTGAGGGTTAGCGTTAGGGTTAGAGTTAGGCTTAGGGTTAGGGTTAGGGTTAGGTTTTGTTAGAGTTAGGGTTAGGGTTATTTCTAGGGCTAGGGCTTGAGACAGGACTACAAGCATGGCCAGAGCTATTGTATCAGCATGCGCATGGTTAGGTTTATCGGTAGGGTTTTATTTTGGATTTCACCAGGTTTAGATTTAGGTTGATGTTGAGGTTGAGGCTGAGGTTCAGGGTTAGGCTTCAGTTTTTGTCTCGGATTAGGCTAGGACTAGAAATAGTTTCGTTTTCCACTAGAGTTGCAGTTAGCTTTAGGCTTAGATTTAGAGGTAGGTTTATGGTTAGTGTTATTGTTAAGCCCTTCTTTCTTGCCACTTAAAAGCCAAAATAATCCTCTCCTTTAAGTTGTGGTTGTCAGGTATTCTGTCTCAGCAACAAGAGAGGGACTAATGCGCTGTGTCATCCCAACCTCCACTGTCTGTGGTGATGCTGTAGTGCCGGATCAACTGGGGGCTCTGTCTCTGCTGTTCAAGAGGGCATCCTTCTTACTTCCCCCACATAGGCACTCACCTTACTCATCGCAGAGTATCAGCTCTGTGGAACCAGTTGATATTCTTGTGATGGGCTCATGCTTGCTTCAATATTCTGCGATCATACTAGTTCAGCCAAATACCTATGAAAGAGTAGCTCAAGGCACTTCACATGTTGCTGAAGATAATCCCTGGTAGCAACATGGAAGTGGGAGGCTTGACTTTCAGGCAGAGCAACTTTCCTTGATCTAAGCTACTGTCACACCACAGGAAGAACTGAAAAATTGAGGCAAAAGCTGCTCCATGTTCCATTCTTGCATTTACAGTCTACCAGGCAGCTACCCAGAGAAGAGGAGGCAGCAGCTTTACTGAAAAGACACCAGCAACACCTGGGTTGCATTCCTGGCATGCATGCTGAGTAGGCAAGAATGGGCTGTTGTCCTCAGAGAGACCAAGAGCCCTGTTCAGAGATTTGAGATTCTAACTGCTCCAGACAGGCATGGGAAGGAGTGAAAAACATGTCACTTGGGTGGGATGGCGTTGCAGTAGTGTCCACTGACTTGGGCTGAGGCTTAGTGTTAGGGTTAGCTTTAGTTTTGGTTAGGGTTTGGGTTAGGTTTAGTTAGGTTTAGTGTTAGGGTTAGGTTTAGTTAGGGTTAGGATTAGTGTTAGGGTTAGGGATAGGTTTAGGTTTATGGTTAGGGTTAGGGTTAGGTTTAAATTTAGGTTTAGCGCTAGGTTTAGGGTTACGGTTAGGGTTAAGTTTAGGTTTAGCGTTAGGGTTACGGTTAGCATTAGGGTTAGGGTTAGGTTCAGGGTAAGATTCAGTTTCTAGGGCTAGGGCTTGAGACAGGACTAGGGGCATGGCCAGAGCTATGGTATCAGCATGCTTATGGTTACGTTCAGAGCTAGGGTTTTATTTTGGATTTCAGCAGGTTTAGGTTTAGTTTGAAGTTGAGCTTGAGGCTCAGGTTTACGCTTTGTCTCAGATTAGGCTAGGGCTAGAAATAGTTTTGGGTTGCACTAGAGTTAGAGTTAGGTTTAGGCTTAGCTTTCTGGTTAGGTTTCCCCCAGGATTTTGTATTAGTTATCTGTTTGGCTAGTGGTGGACTAGCGCTGGATGTAGGGTTAGGGTTAGGCTTCGGTCTAGTTAGGATTAGTGTTAGGGTAGGGATAGGGTTAGGGTTAGGGTAAGGTTAAGTTTTAGTTTCTAGGGCTAGGGCATGAGACAGGATTAGGGGCATGGACAGAGCTATGGTATCAGCATGCTTAAGCTTAGGTTTAGAGCTATGGTTAGTGTTAGAGATAGCGTTAGTGTTAGGGTTTGTGTTAAGCCCTTCTGCCTTGCAGGTAAAGAGCCAAAATAATCTTAGCCTTTAAGTTGTGGTTGTGCGGTATTCTGTCTCAGCAACAAGAAAGGGACTAATGCGCCGTGTCATCCCAATCTGCACCGTCTCTGGTGATTCTTTTGGGCCAGATCACCTGGGGGCTGTGTCTCTGCTCCTCAAAGGTCACACTTCTTCCTTCCCCCACATAGGAACTCACCTTAGCCTCCGCAGAGTATCAGCTCTGTGGAACCAGTGGAAATTCATGTACTGGTGTCAAGCTTATTTCAATATTCTGCAATCATGCCAGTTAAGCCACACACCTATATAAGAGTAGCTCAAGGCACTTCACATGTTGCTGGAGATAAACCCTGGTGGCCACATGGAAGTGGGAGGCTTGACTTTCAGGCATAAAAGCTTTTCTTGCTCTACGGTACTGCCTCAGTACAGGAAGAAGTAACAAAGTGAGGCAAAAGCTGCTTCCTGTGCCTTTCTAGGATGCACCCTCTTCCAGGCAACTACCCAGAGAAGGGGAGGCAGCAGCTTTACTGCAAAGCCACCAGCAAGCCATGGATTGCCGAGTCCCTGACACACAGGCTGAAAAGGAGAAGATGGGTTTGTGCCCTCAGAGAGAACAAGAGCCCTGTTCAGAGATTTGAGAATCTCACTGCTCCAGGCAGGCATGGGAAGGAGTGAAAATCATGTCACTTGGGTGGGATGGGGATGCAGCAATTCCCACTGACATGGGTTTAGGGTTAGTTTTTGGGTTAGGTTTTGTTAGGATTAGGGTTAGGGTTAGAGTTAGGCTTAGTGTTAGCGTTAGGGTTAGGTTTAGTTAGGGTTAGGGTTAGGGTTAGTTTCTAGGGCTAGGGCTTGAGACAAGACTATGAGCATGGCCAGAGCTATTGTATCAGCATGCGTATGGTTAGGTTTATTGGTAGGGTTTTGTTTTGGATTTCAGCAGGGTTAGATTTAGGTTGATGTTGAGGTTGAGTCTGAGGTTTAGGGTTAGGCTTCAGTTTTTGTCTCGGATTAGGCTAGGGCTAGAAATAGTTTCGTTTTCCACTAGAGTTGCAGTTAGGTTTAGGCTTAGATTTAGAGGTAGGTTTAGGGTTAGTGTTATTGTTCAGCCCTTCTTCCTTGCCACTTAAGAGCCAAAATAATCCTCAACTTTAAGTTGTGGTTGTCCAGTATTCTGTCTCAGCAACAAGAGAGGGACTAATAAGCCATGTCATCCCAACCTGCACCATCTCTGGTGATGCTTTAGGGCCAGATCACCTGGGGACTGTGTCTCTGCTCCTCAAAAGTCACACTTCTTCCTTCCCACACATATGAACTCACGTTAGCCTCCTCAGAGTATCAGCTCTGCGGAACCAGTGGAAATTCTTGTACTGGTGTCAAGCTTACTTCAATATTCTGCTATTATGCCAGTTAAGCCACACACCTATGTAAGAGCAGCTCAAGCCACTTCACATGTTGCTGGAGATAATCCCTGGTAGCCACACAGAAGTGGGAGGCTTAACTTTCAGGCATAATGGCTTTTCTTGCTCTACGGTTCTGCCTCAGGACAGGAAGAAGTAACAAAACGAGGCAAAAGCTACTTCCTGTTCTATTCTAGCATTTACCCTCTTCAAGGCAGCTACCCAGAGAAGGGGAGGCAGCAGCTTTACTGCAAAGACACCATCAAGCCCTGTGTTGCCGCATCGCTGGCATGCAGGCTGAGTAGGTAAGGATGGTTTGTTGCCCTCAGAGAGACCAAGAGCCCTGTTCAGAGATTTGAGATTCTCACTGCTCCAGACAGGCATGGGAAGGAGTGAAATTCATGTCACTTGGGTGGGGTGGGGATGCAGCAATGCCCACTGACATGGGGTTAGAGTTAGTTTTTGGGTTAGGTTTAGTTATGGTTAGGGTTAGGGATAGGGTTAGGTTTATTTAGGGTTAGGGTTAAGGTTACTTTCTAGGGCTAGGGCTTGAGACAGGACTACGGGCATGCCCAGAGCTATGGAATCAGCGTGCTCATGGTTAGGTTTAGAGGTAGGGTTCTATTATGGATTTGAGCTGGGTTAGATTTAGTTTGATGTTGAGGTTGAGGCTCAGGTTTAGGGTTAGGCTTCAGTTTTGTCTCGGATTAGGCTAGGGCTCGAAATAGTTTCGTTTTCCATTAGAGTTGCAGTTAGGTTTAGGCTTAGATTTAGAGGTAGGGTTAGGGTTAGTGTTATTGTTAAGTCCTTCTGCCTTGACACTTAAGAGCCAAAATAATCCTCTCCTTTAAGTAGTAGTGGTCAGGTATTCTCTCTCAGCTACAAGAAAGGGACTAATGCGCCATGTCATCCCAACCTGCAACGTCTGTGGTGATGCTGTAGGGCCGGATCAACTGGGGGCTCTGTCTCTGCTGTTCAAGAGGGCATCCTTCTTACTTCCCCCACATAGGCACTCACCTTACTCTTCGCAGAGTATCAGCTCTGTGGAACCAGTTGATATTCTTGTGATGGGCTCATGCTTGCTTCAATATTCTGGAATCATACCACTTCAGCCACATACCTATGAAAGAGTAGCTCAAGGCACTTCACATTTTGCTGGAGATAAACCCTGGTAACCACATGGAAGTGGGAGGCTTGACTTTCAGGCATAACAGCTTTCCTTGATCTAAGGTACTGCCTCACCACAGGAAGAAGTGAAAAAATGAGGCAAAAGCTGCTCCGTGTTCCATTCTAGCATTTACCCTCTTCCAGGCAGCTACCCAGAGAAAGGGAGGCAGCAGCTTTACTGCAAAGCCACAAGCAAGCCCTGGGTTGCCGCATACCTGGCATGCAGGCTGAGTAGGCAAGGATGGGCTGTTGCCCTCAGAGAGACCAAGAGCCCTGTTCAGAGATTTGACATTCTCACTGCTCCAGACAGGCTTGGGAAGGAGTGAAAATCATGTCACTTGGGTGGCATGGGGATGCAGCAGTGTCCACTGACATGGGCTGAGGCTTAGTGTTAGGGTTTGGTTTAGTTAGGGTTAGGATTAGGGTTAGGGTTAGGGATAGGCTTAGGTTTAGGGTTAGGGTTAGAGTTAGTGTTAAGTTTAGGTTTAGCATTAGTGTTTTGTTAGGGTTAACTATAGGGTTAGGGTTAGGGTTAGGGTAAGTTTTAGTTTCTAGGGCTAGGGCCTGAGACAGGACTAGGGGCATGGCAAGAGCTATGGTATCAGCATGCTTATGGTTACGTTCAGAGCTAGGGTTTTATTTTGTATTTCAGCAGGTTTAGGTTTAGTTTGAAGTTGAGCTTGAGGCTGAGGTTTAGGCTTAGGTTTCCGTTTTTGTCTCAGATTAGGCTAGGGCTAGAAATAATTTTGAGTTGCACTAGAGTTAGTGTTAGGTTTAGGCTTAGCTTTAGGGTTGGGGTTCCACCAGGGTTTTGTATTGGGTATCTGTTAGGCTAGTGGTGGACTAGCGCTGGATGTAGGATTAGGGTTAGGGTTCGATCTAGTTAGGGTTAGTGTTAGGGTAGGTATAGGTTTAGGGTTATGGTTAGGGTTAGGGTTAAGGTAACTTTTACTTTCTAGGGCTAGGGCATGAGACAGGATTAAGGGCATGGCCAGATCTATGGTATCAGCATGCTTATGCTTAGGTTTAGAGCTATGGTTAATGTTAGGTTTAGCGTTAGTGTTAGGGTTTGTGTTAAGCCCTTCTGCTTGCCCATAAAGAGCCAAAATAATCCTCCCCTTTAAGTTGTCGTTGTCCAGAATTCTGTCTCACCAACAAGAAAGGGACTAATGCACCATGTCATCCCAACCTGCACCGTCTCTGGTGATTCTTTTGGGCCAGATCACCTGGGGGCTGTGTCTCTGCTCCTCAAAGGTCACCATTCTTCCTTCCCCCACATAGGAACTCACCTCAGCCTCCTCAGAGTATCACCTCTATGGAACCAGTGGAAATTCTTGTACTGGTGTCAAGCTTACTTCAATATTCTGCAATCATGCCAGTTAAGCCACACACCTATGTAAGAGTAGCTCAAGGCACTTCACATGTTGCTGGAGATAAACCCTGGTGGCCACATGGAAGTGGGAAGCTTGACTTTCAGGCATAACAGCTTTTCTTGCTCCACGGTACTGCCTCAGCACAGGAAGAAGTAACAAAACGAGGCTAAAGCTGCTTCCTGTTCCTTTCTAGCATTTACCCTCTTCCAGGCAGCTACCCAGAGAAGGGGAGGCAGCAGCTTTACTGCAAAGCCACCAGCAAGCCATGGATTGCCGAGTCCCTGACACACTGGCTGAAAAGGGGAGGATGGGTTGGTGCCCTCAGAGAGAACAAGAGCCCTGTTCAGAGATTTGAGAATCTCACTGCTCCTGCCAGGCATGGGAAGGAGTGAAAATCATGTCACTTTGGTGGGATGGGGATGCAGCAGTGCCCACTGACATGGGGTTAGGGTTAGTTTTTCGGTAAGGTTTTGTTAGGGTTAGGGTTATGGTTAGAGTTAGGCTTAGTGTTAGGGTTAGGGTTAGGTTTAGTAAGGGTTAGGGTTAGGGTTAGTTTCTAGGGCTAGGGCTTGAGACAGGACTACGGGCATGCCCAGAGCTATGGAATCAGCATGCGTATGGTTAGGTTTAGAGGTAGGGTTCTATTAGGGATTTGAGCTGGTTTAGATTTAGTTTGATGTTGAGGTTGAGGCTCAGGTTTAGGGTTAGGCTTCAGTTTTTGTCTTGGATTAGGCTAGGGCTAGAAATAGTTTTGTTTTCCACTTGAGTTGCAGTTAGGTTTAGGCTTAGATTTAGAGGTAGGGTTAGGGTTAGTGTTATTGTTAAGCCCTTCTTTCTTGCCACTTAAGAGCCAAAATAATCCTCTCCTTTAAGTAGTGGTCAGGTATTCTCTCTCAGCTACAAGAAAGGGACTAATGCGCCATGTCATCCCAACCTGCACCATCTGTGGTGATGCTGTAGGGCTGGATCAACTGAGGGCTCTTTCTCTGCTGTTCAAGAGGGCATCATTCTTACTTCCCCCACATAGGCACTCACCTTACTCTTCGCAGAGTATCAGCTCTGTGGAACCAGTGGAAATTCTTGTGCTGGGCTCATGCTTGCTTCAATATCCTGGAATGATACCAGTTCAGCCACATACCTATGAAAGATTAGCTCAAGGCACTTCACATGTTGCTGGAGATAAACCTTGGTAGCCACATGGAAGTGGGAGGCTTGACTTTCAGGCATAACAGCTTTCCTTGATCTAAGGTACTGCCTCACCACAGGAAGAAGTGAAAAAATGCAGCAAAAGCTGCTCCATGCTCCACTCTAGCATTTACCCTCTTCCAGGCAGCTACCCAGAGAAGGGGAGGCAGCAGCTTTACTGCAAAGCCACCAGCAAGCCCTGCGTTGCCGCATCTCTGGCACATAGGCTGAGTAGGCAAGGATGGTTTGTTGCCCTCAGAGAGACCAAGAGCACTGATCAGAGATTTGAGATTCTCACTGCTCCAGACAGGCATGGGAAGGAGTGAGAATCATGTCAGTTTGGTGGGATGGGGATGCAGCAGTGTCCACTGACATGGGCTTAGTCTTAGTGTTAGGGTTAGCTTTAGTTTTGGTTAGGGTTAGGGTTAGGTTTAGTTAGGTTTAGTGTTAGGGTTATGTTTAGTTATGGTTAGGGTTAGTGTTAGGGTTAGTGATAGGGTTAGGTTTATGGTTAGGGTTAGGGTTATATTTAGGGTTAGCATTAGGGTTAGGGTTAGGGTTAGGGTTAGGGTTAGGGTTAGTGTTAAGTTTAGGTTTAGCGTTAGGGTTAGGGTTAGTGTTAGGGATAGCGTTAGGTTTAGTTCTAGGGTTAGGGTTAAGTTTAGGTTTAACGTTAGTGTTAGGGTTAGGGTTAGGGTTAGTGTTAAGTTTAGGGTTAGGGTTAGTTTCTAGGGCTAGGGCTTGAGACAGGACTAGGGGCATGGCCAGAGCTATGGTATCAGCATGTTTATGGTTACATTCAGAGCTAGGGTTTCATTTTGGATTTCAGCAGGGTAAGGTATAGTTTGAAGTTGAGCTTGAGGCTGAGGTTTAGGCTTTGGTTTCCATTTTTGTCTCCGATTAGGCTAGGGCTAGAAATAGTTTTGGGTTGCACTAGAGTTAGAGTTAGGTTTAGGATTAGCTTTAGGTTTAGGGTTCCACCAAGGTTTTCTATTGGGTATCTGATAGGCTAGTGGTGGACTAGCGCTGGATGCAGGGTTAGGGTTAGGGTTAGGTTTCGGTCTAGTTAGGGTTAGTGTTAGGTTAGGGATAGGGTTAGGGTTAGGGTTAGGGTTAGGGTAAGTTTTAGTTTCTAGCGCTAGGCCTTGAGACAGGAAAATGGGCATGGCCAGAGCTATGGTATCAGCATGCTTAAGCTTAGGTTTAGAGCTATGGTTAGGGTTAGGTTTAGTGTTACTGTTAGGGTTTCGGTTAAGCCCTTCTGCCTTGCCACTTAAGAGCCATAATAATCCTCGCCTTTAAGTTGTGGTTGTCCGGTATTCTGTCTCAGCAACAAGAAAGGGACTAATGCGCCATGTCATCCCAACCTGCACTGTGTCTGGTGATGCTTTAGGGCCAGATAACCTGGGGGCTGTGTCTGTGCTCCTCAAAGGTCACCCTTCTTCCTTCGCTCACATAGGAAATCACCTTACCCTCCGCAGAGTATCATCTCTGTGGAACCATTGGAAATTCTTGTACTGGTGTCAAGCTTACTTCAATATTCAGCGATCACGCCAATTAAGCCACACACCTATGTAAGAGTAGCTCAAGCCACTTCACATGTTGCTGGAGATATACCCTTGTGGACACATGGAAGTGGGAGGCTTGACTTTCAGGCATAACAGCTTTTCTTGCTCTACGGTACTGCATCGGCACAGGAAGAAGCAACAAAATGAGGCAAAAGCTACTTAATGTTCCATGCTAGCATTTACCCTCTTCCAGGCAGCTACCCAGAAAAGGGGAGGCAGCAGCTTTACTGCAAAGCCACCAGGCAGCCATGGATTGCCGAGTCCCTGACACACAGGCTGAAAAGGAGAGGATGGATTGTTGCCCTCAGAGAGAACAAGAGCCTTGTTCAGAGATTTGAGAATCTCATTGCTCCAGGCAGGCATGGGAAGGAGTAAAAATCATGTCACTTCGGTGGGATGGGGATGCAGCAATGCCCACGGACATGGGGTTAGGGTTAGTTTTTAGGTTAGTTTTACTTAGGGTTAGGGTTAGGGTTAGGTTTATGGTCAGGGTTAGGGTAATGGTTAGGGTTAGGTTTAGTTAGTGTTAGGGTTAGTGTCAGTTTCTAGGGCTAGGGCTTGAGACAGGACTACATTCATGGCCAGAGCTATGGTGTCAGCATGCTTATGGTTAGGTTTAGAGGTAGGGTTTTATTCTGGATTGCATCACTATTAGATTTAGGTTGATGTTGAGGGTGAGGCTGAGGTTTAGTTTTAGACTTCAGTTTTTCTCTCGGATTAGGCTAGGGCTAGAAATAGCTTCAGGTTCCACTAGATTTAGAGTTAGGTTTAGGCATAGATTTAGAGTTAGGGATAGGGTTAGGTTTAGTGTTAGTGTTAAGCCCTTCTGCCTTGCCATTAAGAGCCAAAATAATCCTCTCCTTTAAGTTGTGGTTGTCAGGTATTCTGTCTCAGCAACAAGAAAAGAACTAATACGCCTTGACATCCCAACCTGCACCATCTGTGGAGATGTTGTAGGGCCAGATCAACTGGGGGATATGTCTCTGCTGTTCAAGAGGGCATCCTTCTTACTTGCCCCACATAGGCACTCACCTTACCCTTCGCAGAGTATCAGCTCTGTGGAACCGGTTGAAATTCTTGTGTTGGGCTCATGCTTGCTTCAGTATTCTGCGATCATAAGAGTTCAGCCACACACCTATGAAAGAGTAGCTCAAGCCATTTCACATGTTGCTGGAGATAAACCCTGGTAGCCACATGGAAGTGGGAGGCTTGACTTTCAGGCATTGCAGCTTTTCTTGATCTAAGGTACTGCCTCACCACAGGAAGAAGTGAGAAAATGAGGCAAAAGCTGCTCCCTGTTCAATTCTAGCATTTACCCTCTTCCAGGCAGCTACCCAGAGAAGTGGAGGCAGCAGCTTTACTGCAAACCACCAGCAAGCCATGGGTTGCCACGTCCCTGGCACGTAGACTGAGTAGGCAAGGATGGGCTGTTGCCCTCAGAGAGACCAAGAGCACGGTTCAGAGATTTGAAATTTTCACTGCTCCAGACAGGCATGGGAAGGAGTGAAATTCATGTCACTTGTGTGGGATGGGGATGCAGCAGTGTCCACTGACATGGGCTGAGGCTTAGTTTTAGTGTTAGGTTTAGTTTTGGTTAGGGTTAGGGTTAGGATTAGGTTTAGTTAGGTTTAGTGTTAGGGTCAGGTTTATTTGGGATTAGGGTTAGGGTTACGGATAGGGTTAAGTTTAGGTTTAGGGTTAGGGTTAGCGTTAAGTTTAAGTTTAGCATTAGGTTTAGAGTTAGGGTTAGGGTTAGGGTAAGGTTTAGTTTCGAGGGCTAGGGCTTGAGGCAGGACTAGGGGCATGGCCAGAGCTATGGTATCAGCACGCTTATGGTTACGTTTAGAGCTAGGGTTTTATTTTGGTTTTCAGCAGGGTTAGGTTTAGTTTGAAGTTGAGCTTGAGGCTGAGGTTCAGGCTTAGGTTTCCGTTTTTGTCTCGGATTAGGCTACGGCTACAAATAATTTTGCGTTCCACTAGAGTTAGAGTTAGGATTAGGCTTAGCTTTAGGTTTAGGGATCCACCAGGGTTTTGTATTGCGTACCTGTTAGGCTAGTGTTGGACTAGGGTTGGATGCAGGGTTAGGGTTAGGGTTCGGTCTATTTAGGGTTATTTTTAATGTAGGGATAGGGTTAAGGTTAGAGTTAGGGTTAGGGGTAGGGTTAGGGTTAGGGTTAGTTACGGTTAGGGTTAGGGTTAGTTTCTAGGGCTAGGGCTTGAGACAGAACTACGGGCATGGTCAGAGCTATGGTATCAGCATGCGTATTTTTAGGTTTAGAGCTAGGGTTTTATTTTGGAATTCAGCAGGGTTACTTTTAGGTTGTGGTTTAGGTTGAGGCTGAGTTTTAGGGTTCGGTTTCCGTTTTTGTCTCGGATTAGGCTAGGGCTAGACATAGTTTTGGGTTCCACTAGAGTTAGATTTAGGTTTAGGCTTAGCTTTAAGTTTAGGGTTCCACCACGGTTTTGTATTGGGTTTGTGTTAGGCTAGTGGTGGACTAGCGCTGGATGCAGGGTTAGGTTTAGGGTTAGGTTTAGGTTTAGGGGTGGCTTAGGAATAAGGTTAGGTTTAGGGTTAAGCCCCTCTGCCTTGCCACTTAAGAACTAAAATAATCCTGTCCTTTAAGTTGTGCTTGTCAGGTATTCTGTCTCAGCAACAAGAAAGGTACTAATGCACCTTGTCATTGCAACCTGCACAGTCACTGCTGATGCTGTAGGGCCAGATCACCTGGGGGCTGTGTCTCTGGTCTTCAAGAGGGCAGCCTTCTTACTTCCCCCACATAGCCACTCACCTTAGCCTCCGCAGAGTATCAGCTCTGTGGAACCAGTGGAAATTCTTGTCCTGGGCTCAAGCTTACTTCAATATTCTGTGATCATGCCAGTTCATCCACACACCTATGAAAGAGTAGCTCCAGCCACTTCACATGTTGCTGCAGATAATCCCTGGTGGCCAAATGGAAGTGGAATCTTGACTTTCAGCCATTACAGCTTTTCTTGCTCTAAGGTACTGCCTCAGCAAAGGAAGAAGTGACAAATAGAGGCAAATGGTGCTTCCTGTTCCATTCTAGCATTTACCCTCTTCCAGGCGGCTACCCAGAAAAGGGGAGGAAGCACATTTACTGCAAAGATAAGAGCAAGCCATGGGTTGCCAAGTCCCTGTCAAGCAGGCTGAGTAGGCAAGGATGGGCTGTGTCCCTCAGAGAGACCAAGAGCCCTGTTCACAGATTTGAGATTCTCACTGCTCCATCCAGGAATGGGAAGGTGTGAAGATCATGTCACATGGGTGGCATGAGGATGCAGCAATTTCCAGCGACATGGGGTTAGGGTAAGAGTTAGGGTTAGGTTTAGATAGCATTTGGGTTAGGGTTAGGGTTAGGTTTAGTGTTATTGTCTAGGTTTAGGGCTTGAGACAGGACTAGGGGATTGAGGCTAAGGTTGAGGTTTAGGCTTCAGTTTTTGTCTCTTATTAGGCTGGGTCTAGAAATAGTTATGTGTTAAAGTAGAGTTAGGGTAGTGCAAAATAAAGAACACTTCTGTTTCCACACTTCTCTGCACATAGTACAATCATTCTTGAAGTTGCTTTATGCTTCTCAACTAGAGGTCTTCTTAGGTAAATACGCAGGCAACTGCAGGTATTATGTGCCACTTAGGGCAGCCTAGGAATAAATGGAAAATTGCCCTTGCCCATACAGACATCTGAAAAGGTTTCGAGCTAGGGTTTTATTTTGGATTTCAGCAGGGTTAGGTTTAGTTTGAGGTTGAGGTTGAGGCTGACGTTCAGGCTTAGGTTTCCGTTTTTGTCTCGGATTAGCTTAGGGCTGGAAATAGTTTTGTGTTCCACTAGAGTTAGAGGCAGGTTCAGGCTTAGCTTTAGGGTTAGGGTTCCACCATGGTTTTGTTTTGGGTATGTGTTAGGCTAGTGGTGGATTAGAGCTTGATGTAGAATTAGGTTTAGTGTTAGGGTTAGGGTTAGGGCTAGGTTTAGGGTTAGGGTTAAGGTTAGGGTTAGGGTAAGATTTGGTTAGGGTTAGGGTTAGTGTTAGGGTTAGATTTTGGTAGGATTAGGGTTAGGTTTATTTAGGGTTAGCATTAGGGTTAGGGTTAGGGTTAGGTTTAGAGTTAGTGTTAGGTTTAAGGTTAGGGTTAGGGTAAGGGTAAGGTTTAGATTCTAGGGCTAGGGTTTGAGACAGGACTAGGGGCATGGCCAGAGCTATGGTATCAGCAAGCTTATGGTTAGGTTTAGAGCTAGGGTTTTATTTTGGATTTCAGCAGGGTTAACTTTAGTTTGAGGTCGGTGTTCAGGCTGTGGTTTAGGCTTAGTCTTCAGTATTTGTCTCAGAGTAGGTTAGGGCTAGAAATAGTTTTGGGTTCCACTAGAGTTAGAGTTAGGTTTAGGCTTAGCTTTAGGGCTGGGTTCCACCAGGGTTTTGTATTGTGTATGTGTTAGGCTAGTGGTGGACTAGCGCTGGATGTATGGTTAGGTTTATTGTTAGGTTTAGGGTTAGGGTTAGGGTTAGGGTTAGGTCAAGGTTTAGTTTAGGGTTAGGGTTAGGGTTGGGGTTAGGTTTTGGGGTAATCCCTTCTGCCTTGCCACTTAAGAGCCAAAATAGTCCTCTCCTTTAAGTTGTGATTGTCAGATATTCTGTCTCAGCAACAACAAAGGCACTAATGCGCCATATCATCCCAACCTGCTCCGTCTCCGGTGATGCTGTAGGGCCGGATCACCTGGGGGCTCTGTCTCTGCTTTTCAAGAGGGCATCCTTCTTACTTTCCCCACATAGGCACTCACCTTAGCCTCCGCAGTGCATCAGCTCTCTGGAACCAGTGGAAATTCTTGTGCTGGGCTCAAGCTTATTTCAATATTCTGCTATCATGCCAGTTCAGCCACTTACCTATGAAAGAGTAGCTCATGCCACTTCACATGTTGCTGGAGATAAACCCTAGTGGCCACATAGAAGTGGGAGGCTTGACTTTCAGGCATAACAGCTTTCCTTGATCTAAGTTACTGCCTGACCACAAGAAGAAGTGAAAAAATGAGGCAAAAGCTGCTCCGTGTTCCATTCTAGCAATTACCCTCTTCCAGGCAGCTACTCAAAGAAGGGGAGGCAGCAGCTTTACTGCAAAGCTACCAGCAAACCATGGGTTGCCGCGTCCCTGGCATGCAGGCTGTGTAGGCAAGGATGGGCTGTTGCCCTCAGAGAGACCAAGAGCCATGTTCAGAGATTTGAGATTCTCACTGCACCAGGCAGGCATGGGAAGGAGTGAAAATCATGTCACTTGGGTGGTATGGGGATGCAGCAGTGTCCACTGACATGGGCTGAGTCTTAGTGTTAGGGTTAGGTTTAGTTATGGTTAGGGTTTGGGTTTGGATTAGTATTAGGGTTAGGTTGAGGGTTAGCGTTAAGTTTAGGTTTAGCGTTGGTTAGGGTTAGCGTTAGGGTTAGGGTAAGGTTTAGTTTCGAGGGCTAGGGCTTGAGGCAGGACTAGGGGCATGGCCAGAGCTATGGTATCAGCACGCTTATGGTTACGTTTAGAGCTAGCCTTTTATTTTGGTTTTCAGCAGGGTTAGGTTTAGTTTGAAGTTGAGCTTGAGGCTGAGGTTCAGGCTTAGGTTTCCGTTTTTGTCTCGGATTAGGCTAGGGCTACAAATAATTTTGCGTTCCACTAGAGTTAGAGTTAGGATTAGGCTTAGCTTTAGGTTTAGGGTTCCACCAGGGTTTTGTATTGGGTATCTATTAGGCTAGTGTTGGACTAGGGCTGGATGCAGGGTTAGGTTTAGGGTTCTGTCTATTTAGGGTTATTTTTAGTGTAGGGATAGGGTTAAGGTTAGAGTTAGGGTTAGGGGTAGTGTTAGGGTTAGGGTTAGATACAGTTAGGGTTAGGGTTAGTTACAGTTAGGGTTAGGGTTAGTTTCTAGGGCTAGGGCTTGAGACAGGACTACGGGCATGGACAGAGCTATGGTATCAGCATGCGTATGGTTAGGTTTAGAGCTAGGGTTTTATTTTGGAATTCAGCAGTGTTACTTTTAGGTTGTGGTTTAGGTTGAGGCTGAGTTTTAGGGTTCGGTTTCCGTTTTTGTCTCGGATTAGGCTAGGGCTAGACATAGTTTTGGGTTCCACTAGAGTTAGATTTAGTTTTAGGCTTAGCTTTAAGTTTAGGGTTCCACCACGGTTTTGTATTGGGTTTGTGTTAGGCTAGTGGTGGACTAGCGCTGGATGCAGGGTTAGGTTTAGGGTTAGGTTTAGGTTTAGGGGTGGCTTAGGAATAAGGTTAGGTTTAGGGTTAAGCCCCTCTGCCTTGCCACTTAAGAGCTAAAATAATCCTGTCCTTTAAGTTGTGCTTCTCAGGTATTGTGTCTCAGCAACAAGAAAGGGACTAATGCACCTTGTCATTGCAACCTGCACAGTCACTGCTGATGCTGTAGGGCCAGATCACCTGGGGGCTGTGTCTCTGGTCTTCAAGAGGGCAGCCTTCTTACTTCCCCCACATAGGCACTCACCTTAGCCTCCGCAGAGTATCAGCTCTGTGGAACCAGTGGAAATTCTTGTCCTGGGCTCAAACTTACTTCAATATTCTGCGATCATGCCAGTTCATCCACACACCTATGAAAGAGTAGCTCCAGCCACTTCACATGTTGCTGCAGATAAACCCTGGTGGCCAAATGGAAGTGGGATCTTGACTTTCAGCCATTACAGCTTTTGTTGCTCTAAGGAACTGCCTCAGCAAAGGAAGAAGTGACAAAAAGAGGCAAAAGGTGCTTCCTGTTCCATTCTAGCATTTACCCTGTTCCAGGCTGCTACCCAGAGAAGGGGAGGCAGCACCTTTACTGCAAAGCTAAGAGCAAGCCATGGGTTGCCAAGTCCCTGTCAAGCAGGCTGAGTAGGCAAGGATGGGCTGTGTCCCTCAGAGAGACTAAGAGCCCTGTTCACAGATTTGAGATTCTCACTGCTCCATCCAGGAATGGGAAGGAGTGAAGATCATGTCTCATGGGTGGCATGAGGATGCAGCAATTTCCAGCGACATGGGGTTAGGGTTAGAGTTAGGGTTAGGTTTAGTTAGCATTTGGGTTAGGGTTAGGGTTACGTTGAGTGTTATTGTCTAGGTTTAGGGCTTGAGACATTTCTAGGGAATTGAGGCTGAGGTTAAGGTTTAGGCTTCAGTTTTTGTCTCTTATTAGGCTGGGTCTAGAAATAGTTATGTGTTAAAGTAGAGTTAGGGTAGTGCAAAATAAAGAACACTTCTGTTTCCACACTTCTCTGCACATAGTACAATCTTTCTTGAAGTTGCTTTATGCTTCTCAACTAGAGGTCTTCTTAGGTAAATACGCAGGCAACTGCAGGTATTATGTGCCACTTAGGGCAGCCTAGGAATAAATGGAAAATTGCCCTTGCCCATACAGACATCTGAAAAGGTTTCGAGCTAGGGTTTTATTTTGGATTTCAGCAGGGTTAGGTTTAGTTTGAGGTTGAGGTTGAGGCTGACGTTCAGGCTTAGGTTTCCGTTTTTGTCTCGGATTAGCTTAGGGCTGAAAATAGTTTTGTGTTCCACTAGAGTTAGAGGTAGGTTCAGGCTTAGCTTTAGGGTTAGGGTTCCACCATGGTTTTGTTTTGGGTATGTGTTAGGCTAGTGGTGGATTAGAGCTTGATGTAGAATTAGGTTTAGTGTTAGGGTTAGGGTTAGGGCTAGGTTTAGGGTTAGGGTTAAGGTTAGGGTTAGGGTAAGATTTGGTTAGGGTTAGGGTTAGTGTTAGGGTTAGATTTTGGTAGGATTAGGGTTAGGTTTATTTAGGGTTAGCATTAGGGTTAGGGTTAGGGTTAGGTTTAGAGTTAGTGTTAGGTTTAAGGTTAGGGTTAGGGTAAGGGTAAGGTTTAGATTCTAGGGCTAGGGTTTGAGACAGGACTAGGGGCATGGCCAGAGCTATGGTATCAGCAAGCTTATGATTAGGTTTAGAGCTAGGGTTTTATTTTGGATTTCAGCAGGGTTAACTTTAGTTTGAGGTCGGTGTTCAGGCTGTGGTTTAGGCTTAGTCTTCAGTATTTGTCTCAGAGTAGGTTAGGGCTAGAAATAGTTTTGGGTTCCACTAGAGTTAGAGTTAGGTTTAGGCTTAGCTTTAGGGCTGGGTTCCACCAGGGTTTTGTATTGCGTATGTGTTAGGCTAGTGGTGGACTAGCGCTGGATGTATGGTTAGGTTTATTGTTAGGTTTAGGGTTAGGGTTAGGGTTAGGTCAAGGTTTAGTTTAGGGTTAGGGTTAGGGTTGGGGTTAGGTTTTGGGGTAATCCCTTCTGCCTTGCCACTTAAGAGCCAAAATAGTCCTCTCCTTTAAGTTGTGATTGTCAGATATTCTGTCTCAGCAACAACAAAGGCACTAATGCGCCATATCATCCCAACCTGCTCCGTCTCCGGTGATGCTGTAGGGCCGGATCACCTGGGGGCTCTGTCTCTGCTTTTCAAGAGGGCATCCTTCTTACTTTCCCCACATAGGCACTCACCTTAGCCTCCGCAGTGCATCAGCTCTCTGGAACCAGTGGAAATTCTTGTGCTGGGCTCAAGCTTATTTCAATATTCTGCTATCATGCCAGTTCAGCCACTTACCTATGAAAGAGTAGCTCATGCCACTTCACATGTTGCTGGAGATAAACCCTAGTGGCCACATAGAAGTGGGAGGCTTGACTTTCAGGCATAACAGCTTTCCTTGATCTAAGTTACTGCCTGACCACAAGAAGAAGTGAAAAAATGAGGCAAAAGCTGCTCCGTGTTCCATTCTAGCAATTACCCTCTTCCAGGCAGCTACTCAAAGAAGGGGAGGCAGCAGCTTTACTGCAAAGCTACCAGCAAACCATGGGTTGCCGCGTCCCTGGCATGCAGGCTGTGTAGGCAAGGATGGGCTGTTGCCCTCAGAGAGACCAAGAGCCATGTTCAGAGATTTGAGATTCTCACTGCACCAGGCAGGCATGGGAAGGAGTGAAAATCATGTCACTTGGGTGGTATGGGGATGCAGCAGTGTCCACTGACATGGGCTGAGTCTTAGTGTTAGGGTTAGGTTTAGTTATGGTTAGGGTTTGGGTTTGGATTAGTATTAGGGTTAGGTTGAGGGTTAGCGTTAAGTTTAGGTTTAGCGTTGGTTAGGGTTAGCGTTAGGGTTAGGGTAAGGTTTAGTTTCGAGGGCTAGGGCTTGAGGCAGGACTAGGGGCATGGCCAGAGCTATGGTATCAGCACGCTTATGGTTACGTTTAGAGCTAGCCTTTTATTTTGGTTTTCAGCAGGGTTAGGTTTAGTTTGAAGTTGAGCTTGAGGCTGAGGTTCAGGCTTAGGTTTCCGTTTTTGTCTCGGATTAGGCTAGGGCTACAAATAATTTTGCGTTCCACTAGAGTTAGAGTTAGGATTAGGCTTAGATTTAGGTTTAGGGTTCCACCAGGGTTTTGTATTGGGTATCTATTAGGCTAGTGTTGGACTAGGGCTGAATGCAGGGTTAGGTTTAGGGTTCTGTCTATTTAGGGTTATTTTTAGTGTAGAGATAGGGTTAAGGTTAGAGTTAGGGTTAGGGGTAGTGTTAGGGTTAGGGTTAGTTACAGTTAGGGTTAGGGTTAGTTTCTAGGGCTAGGGCTTGAGACAGGACTACGGGTATGGACAGAGCTATGGTATCAGCATGCGTATGGTTAGGTTTAGAGCTAGGGTTTTATTTTGGAATTCAGCAGTGTTACTTTTAGGTTGTGGTTTAGGTTGAGGCTGAGTTTTAGGGTTCGGTTTCCGTTTTTGTCTCGGATTAGGCTAGGGCTAGACATAGTTTTGGGTTCCACTAGAGTTAGATTTAGTTTTAGGCTTAGCTTTAAGTTTAGGGTTCCACCACGGTTTTGTATTGGGTTTGTGTTAGGCTAGTGGTGGACTAGCGCTGGATGCAGGGTTAGGTTTAGGGTTTAGGTTTAGGTTTAGGGGTGGCTTAGGAATAAGGTTAGGTTTAGGGTTAAGCCCCTCTGCCTTGCCACTTAAGAGCTAAAATAATCCTGTCCTTTAAGTTGTGCTTCTCAGGTATTGTGTCTCAGCAACAAGAAAGGGACTAATGCACCTTGTCATTGCAACCTGCACAGTCACTGCTGATGCTGTAGGGCCAGATCACCTGGGGGCTGTGTCTCTGGTCTTCAAGAGGGCAGCCTTCTTAC